>OZ014440.1:18001968-18170782 GCA_963966035.1 Acleris laterana
AGCCGCCGGCTCCGTGTCGCTGGATGGTGGTGCTGGCTAGCTTAGGCTAGCCGCAGCTCGTGTCACTGGGATGGTGCTGGCTAGCTTAGGCTAGCCGCGGCTCGTGTCGCTGGATGGTGCTGGATAGCTTAGGCTAGCCGCGGCTCGTGTCGCTGGATGGTGTTGGCTAGCTTAGGCTAGCTAGCCGCGGCTCGTGTCGCTGGATGGTGCTGGCTAGCTTAGGCTAGCCGCGGCTCGTGTCGCTGGATGGTGCTGGCTAGCTTAGGCTAGCCGCTGGCTCGTGTCGCTGGATGGTGTTGGCTAGCTTAGGCCTACCGCCCGTGCTGGATGGTGCTGGCTAGCTTAGGCTAGCCGCGGCTCGTGTCGCTGGATGGTGCTGGCTATGCTTAGGCTAGCCGCAGCTCGTGTCACTGGATGGTGCTGGCTAGCTTAGGCTAGCCGCGGCTCGTGTCGCTGGATGGTGCTGGATAGCTTAGGCTAGCCGCGGCTCGTGTCGCTGGATGGTGTTGGCTAGCTTAGGCTACCGCGGCTCGTGTCGCTGGATGGTGCTGGCTAGCTTAGGCTAGCCGCGGCTCGTGTCGCTGGATGGTGCTGGCTAGCTTAGGCTAGCCGCGGCTCGTGTCGCTGGATGGTGCTGGCTAGCTTAGGCTAGCCGCAGCTCGTGTCACTGGATGGTGCTGGCTAGCTTAGGCTAGCCGCGGCTCGTGTCGCTGGATGGTGCTGGCTAGCTTAGGCTAGCCGCGGCTCGTGTCGCTGGATGGTGCTGGCTAGCTTAGGCTAGCCGCAGCTCGTGTCACTGGATGTGCTGGCTAGCTTAGGCTAGCCGCGGCTCGTGTCGCTGGATGGTGCTGGCTAGCTTAGGCTAGCCGCTGCTCGTGTCGCTGGATGGTGCTGGCTAGCTTAGGCTAGCCGCAGCTCGTGTCACTGGATGGTGCTGGCTAGCTTAGGCTAGCCGCGGCTCGTGTCGCTGGATGGTGCTGGCTAGCTTAGGCTAGCCGCGGCTCGTGTCGCTGGATGGTGCTGGCTAGCTTAGGCTAGCCGCAGCTCGTGTCACTGGATGGTGCTGGCTAGCTTAGGCTAGCCGCGGCTCGTGTCGCTGGATGGTGCTGGCTAGCTTAGGCTAGCCGCTGCTCGTGTCGCTGGATGGTGCTGGCTAGCTTAGGCTAGCCGCAGCTCGTGTCACTGGATGGTGCTGGCTAGCTTAGGCTAGCCGCGGCTCGTGTCACTGGATGGTGCTGGCTAGCTTAGGCTAGCCGCGGCTCGTGTCGCTGGATGGTGCTGGCTAGCTTAGGCTAGCCGCGGCTCGTGTCGCTGGATGGTGCTGGCTAGCTTAGGCTAGCCGCGGCTCGTGTCGCTGGATGGTGCTGGCTAGCTTAGGCTAGCCGCGGCTCGTGTCGCTGGATGGTGCTGGCTAGCTTAGGCTAGCCGCGGCTCGTGTCGCTGGATGGTGCTGGCTAGCTTAGGCTAGCCGCAGCTCGTGTCACTGGATGGTGCTGGCTAGCTTAGGCTAGCCGCGGCTCGTGTCGCTGGATGGTGCTGGCTAGCTTAGGCTAGCCGCTGCTCGTGTCGCTGGATGGTGCTGGCTAGCTTAGGCTAGCCGCGGCTCGTGTCGCTGGATGGTGCTGGCTAGCTTAGGCTAGCCGCTGCTCGTGTCGCTGGATGGTGCTGGCTAGCTTAGGCTAGCCGCGGCTCGTGTCGCTGGATGGTGTTGGCTAGTTTAGGCTAGCCGCAGCTCGTGTCACTGGATGGTGCTGGCTAACTTAGGCTAGCCGCGGCTCGTGTCGCTGGATAGTGCCAGCTAGTTGTGCCGGTTGCATATTTGTTCCTGAGTCATGGAGGTTTTCTAATGTATTTAAGTATATATTTCTCTATATAAGTGTTTATATCGTTGTCTAGTAGCCTAGAGCTTAGTTTGGGACTAGGTCAATTGGTGTGAGATTGTCCCCGTATATTTATTTATTTGCTTGTGTCACTTTACAATCAAATTCATCATCATCACCAACATGGCAGTCGGCCGTCTCTATCAGGTTGTTTGTGCATTTTCGCGTTCTCCATTTTATAATAACACGTCCACTATTACACATAACACTTACTCAGCCACTTACCAACCAGCACATGACTTTTCCACGGTCCGAAACCTGATAGAAAAATCAAATTCTTATTAAACCTCTTTTCCCAGGTGATCCCGACGACTTGATCGACAAGTCGGACCCGGACTCGCCGCTGCGCGACTGGCGCTCCAACAGCAACCTGACGCCGCTGAACCTCATGTACGACGTGACGCCGCCCAGCCTCGTCACCGCGGTCGTCACCGAGCTGGCCATCCTGCCCTGCACAAGCGCGCCCGTGGTCCTGAGGTTCAAGCTGTCTGAATATGGCATATAAGAGTGTTAAAAACACAAGGAATATTTATATGTAGAGTAAAGAAACAACATGAAAATTAGTAACAAACAGACCATGTATTGGTTCTCTAACATGAAGTGTGATAGGTTTAGTGATATAGTGAAACTAAAGATCATCCTACAAAACTTTACAGTCCATAGGTGGCGGTGACCATTTCCCATCAGGTGGGCCGTCTGCCTGTTGAAGAAATTAATGAAATGAGCGGCTACAATGGTGTCTTTTAGAGTAAAGTAAGCACTTGGCTTTTCTTTCTTCCTGTTCAGTGCGTCTATTTAGGTCTGGATATTGTAAGGAAGATGTGATGTGTTGTGTGACAAAGCAGTCGCGGGCCAGTTGGTTTCACTTTATACTTTATTTTTTGTCAAATTAACTTTATATGAAACAAAAACTGCTTTGTATTTATATGAAGTTTATGGTGCTATGGCTATGAGCAGACGCATGAATTGTCTTTGATCAGGCATGGGTCCAAAGAAGGTTAATAAAATTGAATAGTGTTTGACAAAATAGATTAAAAAAGGATTGAGACAGCGCATCTGGAGAGAACAGCATCAATGTTTTGCCTCTATCTGGTATAGGTGGATAGAAATGTAAAATTTTGTACTTATGGTAATATTGTTCATATAATGGATACCGCTTTGCCATTATATAATTTACACAAAGTTGTGTATGTTACACATAAATTTAGCAGGTGCTCGTATGTTTTTCGTGAAGCTGGACGCAGGAAATCATACAATCATTACTGCATTACTTTGATTGGCTTTGTTCATTATTGATATAATTTTGGACCATGAGCATCAAGCTAGCATATGCTGGAAAGGTAATATATTGGATTCAAATTAATATTAACCTGAAAGAAATACCTAGACACCTTATACTTTTGGGGATACAATCCATCACCAGGATATAATTATCTCAACATCAAACTAGTGTACTCATTTTGCCAAGTTATGTAAAGATGTACTACAATTATATATATTTTTTCCTATTGTAGACATACAATCTTAATTTTGTGTTTACTTGTTTATATTGCATATTGTTGTTTGTTCCTGACTATGTTGTTCTGTTTGTTTTGTAAATATTTAAGTTTAAATAGTCATTAATGCACAAATTAATGTTTTAAAGATACTCCATTTATTTATTGCACACTGCAACTATGTTCTCAAAAAATTGATTTGCGTATATTTGTTTGTGACAAACATCAACCCGTATAACATTTTTTACCTAAATTCAGTATATTTATGGAAGAAATAAAACAAATCATATGAAATTCTTTTTTAATCACCACACAATCACATAAAATGCAAGTGAACTAGATGCATACACAAAAAAAACTGTTACATGAACATTATAATATTTAGAAGTAAAAATTAATCCTTATGAGGATGTTCAGACTTATGGATAGAGAAATCTAACCTAACATAAATAATAACGCACAGGAATAGCGCGTACAGGAAACCAACAACCAACAAAGGTTCCTGCAGCATTAGGAGACGGGGGAATGTGTAGCGAAGCTGGAAATCTTGGATATGGTTCTCTACAACATTCTTCTTGGAGAATGAAATGACTGGGCGGCCTTTAGTGTCCAAATATGTGTAATGGAGGCTATCAGCCAGTCTCGTCACCGGGTATGGGATATTGAGTTTAATATTAGTGGTGCCCTCTGGCAGAATAATCTTTGTGACAACCTCATCAATTTGCATATCATCAAAAATGTGATCAACAACTCTCATTTTCAGCAAATACTCATTGCCCTGTTGATACAAGTATTCGTAGCTAGGCACATTGTATCCTAAAGTGTAGTGGCTCCTCCAGCCACCAAAGAGCGGGTATCTTGGCCTCAGGTCCAACTCTACAGAGTCTTTCTTGACCTTCATGTTGGATGTGGAGATGTTCCCGTTAGTGTCGCGGTAGTACACATCTGAAGCCGAAGCTGGGAGGTGGGTCTTGTAGGAACGGACGCTGGCAGGCCCACTGTGGTGGTCCTGTTGATAGTCATAGCGGGAGAAAGGTCCCTTCAAGAGAGCCCCTGTGTGTTCAACCTCAATCACTTCCTCCACTGCGATATTACCCCAATGCGAGACTTCAATGAGTCGCTCGACACGCGTCACAGTCAAGAATGGAGAGTTGTTCTTGTAATGAATGCTCAGATCCTTTTCAGTGAACGGAGCGATGTTGGAATAGGGCCCGTATACGATGGTGCCGTCCTGCTGGAGGAAAGGCTTTGCTTTCGTGAAAGATTCCACGCTCTTCGTGTTCAAGACGACGTTCGTCTTTTGTGACGTGACTGCGTAAGGAGAGAAGAAGTACAAGTTACCGTTGAATTTGACTAGCTGATCTTCGGCTTGAGTGATAGCTGTCGGGTACGGCAGTATGGATTTCGTGAACACGGATTCACTGCTTATGGTCACCGAAGAACCGGCATTGAGGGTTTCCTTGAGCTCGACACGCCAAAACTTGACGTTATCATAACCTTTCACACTAGTCTCCGTTAGCCGAAGATCTTTGTTGGTATAATCCTTTGCACCAATAAATGCCAGGTTACTCTTTGTCGCAGCCTCAACCGCGAGTAAAATTTGTTTGACCGGCGACTTCCCAGTATTTTCTAACGTAATCTTAGACGAAACTTTAACGAGTTGCGCGGTGACGTCTACCGTTCGGTCTACATTTTTTAATTTAATATCATTAGAGATTGTGTCCACTGAGGCGCTTTCACATTTGATTAAAGCGAAAATCAAAAATATAAAGCAAAACTGTATTTTAGCCATCGCCGGTAACATTTTCTCACTGACAAGACAATGTATGTTTGACAATTGGGCGGAAGTACACGCCACCACTTACTTTGCAGGATATACGTTTTAATAGTTTTGGGTTGCTGCTTGTGAAAAACCATCGGTTATTTATTCGTTTATGCTAACGGGTCAAATAAAAACCGGAACTGTTTATTTTAAGAAATTGTACATCACTAGAACCTGCTGTCATTGATTTTATCATTCACTCTTTTTGAAATATTTCGGACCGTTCCGTTCCCAAAACTCGTTCAGTTCACTTTTTTTTTTTATTTTAGTTGTCTCGGGATTTTAGTGTGAGTGGACGCCTGTTTAGACTTTTAGTGTCGAAAATCGGCTCAAGTTTCTAAAGTATTCTCAAGAATAACAAGTGAATTCTCCTAAGCTGTTTACGAAAGCTCCAACGATACAGAGCCATTGTTTTTTTTTACAATTTCAATCAGGAATCAAACTATCTCTACCTGGGCACGGCAGGAAGTCGGTACCCGTATCAGAGTTAATAATCACGATGAGCTTAGTACTTCGCGTCACCCTCCTTCTCTTCGGTACGCTACTTACTCTTCATTATCTTGCATATAACATGCCCTCAGTATACCCTAGTTTTGTACTGAAACTAACGTTCGTCTATTTTTCAGCTTTGAACCAACTTTTATCACCGTGCGAAGCGTACGGCAGCTACGGAGGGAAACAATACGGCGCTGTTAAATATGGAGGCAAACTGTACAAAGACCCGATGCAGCAAGGTCCGCAAGCTTCCGTAGGTAACGTAGGCGCGTCTACCGGCATTTCAGGGCAGTACGGAGCTCGCCGCGGCTTAGGCCTTTCGGCCTGGGGCATCGTGATAGTCATACTAGCTTTAATACTAGGAGGCATGGGCTTCTACTATCTTTCCATGTGCTACCCTATTTTGTGCAAAAAGGAAAGAAATTATGACATGATTCATTTAGACACTGTATAAAGTACCTAACCAAATGTGTTTTTGATTAAACTATTAACTAGCTTTATAATGTTATAAGTAATAATTGACTTATAAAAGCTAGTGATTGACTATTTATGTATTCTTAGGATTTTACCAAGTGACAATGTCAACAAAAAAGGGATCATTACTGAAATTATCAGTAGGTCAACAATTTTGAAAAATATCTATAATGGATTGTATATATGCACTAAATCTGGTTTTTAGTCTCTTTTTGTCGAGATCACATTTTAGCAGGTAGTAAAATAAAGCTACCTGCAGACCTGTATCTACCTGAAAAGGGTAAAACTTGTATAGTGCATACATCAATGGAAGAATATTTTTAGAAAGTTTTTGTATTACATTGTAAACTAACTAGCCTATTATTATTGTGTAAAGGTTGTGAGCAAAAGAAACTAGTGCACCTAATGATTCATAGTTTCAAAGTAATGTCTTGGGGAACCAACTGTGAGGAAAAATGTTATGAGTAATTCAAAGCAGTAAGATTTAAGGTATTCCCAAGTCTAGAATAAGTCTACATACAGTGTTCATCTTTAACTTATAAAATAATTATAACATAAGGGGTATATATATATATATATTTCAATAAGGCAGTTTAAGCCACTACAGTACAGGTGCCATAAAATATAACATTAATTTACTAAGATATTTACTCATTAATAAGAAATGCAATCAGTTAAGATTACTCTTCCAAAAATATACCTAAGTTTAATTAAGTTATTAACATTCTATAAGCATCAATGTAGTAAATTTTGTGGTAAGTTTGAACAGTTATCTTCAACCTGGTATCAAATTTCGCCGCGCCCTAATTAGTTCAGTATTATCTTGTCTATTAGTTAACCATAATTACGGACAAGCAAACAAACCAAGACTAATTTTGACAACTATTGTTGTATATTTAGGTTAAGATCTCTTATCATAAAGTGAAGTGCTCAAATAAATTATTCTTTATACCACTGGTTGTTTTATCTTTAATCTGACATATCTTTGAGTGCATTGGTGATGCACATTTATTTATCTGTGGTTTTGATAGTGGTCAATGTTCAATATCATTACATAATAAAGGTTATACACATTCATAGGTCACAAGCCTATGCAAATTAGAACCTCGAGCCAGTTTTGATATTGTTAAGGAATGCCCTTAGAGCAGTCATCATACAAATTAGAGTACAAGGGTTTTTTATGTGAAAAAGTAGGTGGGCATGCAAGCGAGTCACCTTCTGGCCTTTGAGGAAAGAGGTTGGGTTCGGAAATACAGACGCCGAGAGCCGATTGCGTGGCGAGAAGGCCCTCGAAAAACGCACGTTAGTGGATTTCGAACTATTAAGATTGTGTATCTGTTCTGATATTTTCCATGGTGAAACCTTGAAATACCTTGTATGAGCAATCATGGTGAATGTGATGATATATATAATTTATTCTTACAAGTGAATTAATAGTTACTTGTTCCCAATTCTCATGTGACCAATTAGGAATATTTGAAAAAAAATCTTTCATTTCCAGTTGTAGTAGAAGCAACAAAAGTAAGATACCATTCTACCAATAATTTCTGCAAGAACATAATAATAGTTTTTAAGCAATGTAGTTAATGCTAGCCTTGCTTGGAGCGTGACCGCGGCCGGCGATAAACTACTTATGTTAATTAGGTATTGTTTTTAGGACAATCCTACTGTGCTCATTGTACCAGGAACAAACTAATGCTATAAGGCCAAGACACCACGTCATTTGCTTTAGGGCAATGGCCTCATTAGAAACGTGCAGGAAATCGAATTGTGATCTAGTGTTATTTTTTTAAATAAAACGAGAAATAAAAGTAAATTATAGTACAAATTTATTATGAAATAATTTTACACTTCATAAAATAATGTAAATCTGAGCTTTATGATATATTTTTACAGTGTAATTACAGTATGGAATATTGTGGTGAACAAGCCACCAGTCAGTACATATGCGCCACTGAGATTAACTGAGTAGAACTCGCGGCTCCTATCAGGTGATCTCAGTAATTCCGGATATGCAGAAATGACTCAAGTGAAACAATTAAAAATATATTCATGGCTAAATAAAAAAATATATCAGTCATCAGAATTATCATTCACACAATTTCTATGTATAAATGCTGGATTCGTAATTTTTTATAAAATATAACTATAAGTTGTGATTCAATGTAGTACTTCACTGGAAAATTAAGAGAAATAAAGAACTATAGAACTTTTTTAAAGAAGCAAAAGATAGTATTTTAGCACTGCTAGAGAATTTATTTCCTAATTCTAAGTTGTAAAACATAAATCAGTCAAATAAACGTTGCCTATTTTTATTTTAAAGGATTGACAAATGAAATAAATGCATGTTAGTTCATTAAAGTAAGATTGATTTATACATAAACATTACGATATTAGGGAAGGCTTGTCAAATACCTTTACACTTCATAGAAGGCAACATTAACAGACACGCCATATTGAAAAATACTAAATAGTTCACTTGTAAGGGGATGGTCAGACACAGGAATTGATTTAAACTAACAACAACTTTTTAGGCTAGACGTGAACTTTAAACAAAAAAATTCAATGTCAAATACAGCATTTACGGAAGTATTTTTAAGGTCAAGAACCTTCTATTGTAAATGCATTCAGGAAACTTCACAATAAGGCTACTTTTTTTGGCTAGTTGAAATTGTAACTTGTTGTTAATTAATTAACGACATTATATACTATCTTTTAAAGTTCATGTTTAAAAAGTTGTTGTTGTCACTTTCCATCCTCTAGAACGCAGCTAAATCCAAGTGGCAAGATTTACACACATTTTAAAAATGGCCCTTGTCAAAGGTAATTTTAAAAGTAAACAAAATCACGTGACTCATTATGCTAGAAAAGAATACGGAAAAAGCATAGATACTGAAGAACTAAAATATATTTTGTATCTGTGGCCTGTTTTGGTTGGTTAGCGTGCTAAGTCACGTGGTTTTTCCGTTTACGTTTAGTTAACTACCTTCAATCAAATTATAGCTACGTTTAAGAGGACGGCAGTGTCTCCCACCCCCTGGTCTACACTTCACTTATAACTCGTCCTTCTCGAGGTCGACATCGGACAGGTCGATGTCCTCCTCCGGGGGCAGTTCTCCGTCCTTGCCGTCCCAGGGCTCCGTGGACTCCACCTTGGGCATCTCCGCGCCGCGCACCGGGGCCGTCTGTCCGCGCCCGAACGAGAGGTCTCTGTAATTGGAAAGTATATAATAAGTGGTGTGATGAGCGCCAATATTCGTTCCCGAGTCATGGATGTTTTCCATGTATTTAAGTACATATTTCTCTATTTTAGTTAAAAGTATTTACTGTCCCTTTCTCTACAATTCAAATGTCATAAAGACAGAGAAGAACAGAGCATACTCCATGCACACTATAGCTATTGCGCGTCTATGAATAAGAGGGTTAGAGTTTTATTTAGATTTGTATTTCTCTATATAAGTATGTTTTTCGCTTTTTATACCGGTAGTAAACTGAATAGAGTTTAGTTAGGGACTAGGTGGTTTCATGTGAGATTACATAAATAAATCAATATGAAGGAACAATCTCATACTAATTAATTTAGTCCCAAAACTGTACTAGGTAATGATAACCTTACTTATATAGAGAGATACATACTTAAATACTTTTTTGTTATTTGTAATCTCACTCTAGAGTTAGCCTGCATTATCATGATAGCCGAAGCCGAACGTCCACTGCTGGACATAGGCATCCCCAAAGGTTTGTCACAAGTCAAAAATTGCCTCGGCCGTAACATTAAAATAGGCAGTTAACTGAAATATAGTAGCCGAAGCACTATTGGAAACCTTACATTTAAAATGTTCATACTATTACTATGCGGTAACCCGCTTTCTTCGGTACTGACTGCACCGATTAGGGGGGTAATTATTTGGAGGTTTGTTCCGAATCACTTTCGTGGTCACGTTTTTGTAGAAGTGGCTGTAGATTACGATTTCGTTTCTGGTTGGGTATCTAAGTTTACCGGACATCTAACGAATATCCAAAAACGGCATCAAAATATACGCCCAATTCTTCAAAAATATGTCCACAAAAGTAAAGCGGTTGAAACGCTCGAATAATGACCAAGGGGGTTGGCTCGTGAATCTCATGACCCAAGGTTAAAAAGAGACCGATTAAAAAAAAATAGACTTGAAGTCGTCAATGTCATTAAGTTGCCAAAATCATTTGTAACTTATAGGAAACTCAACCTTTTGCTGTAGAATGTCATTTACTTTGGACCTAAGGTGGTGGTAAATTTAAGTTCTCGGCTGTACCAATGAGTTCTAACTTAAGACTGCACCGAGCAAACGTCGAGCGTCCAGTGGCGCCCTCATTACTATTATTGTGTTTTCTAATTAACCAAAGAATTTCCTTGCAATCAGATGATATGTTTTTGTAGCGCAAGTAAAAACACAATTTATGGGATACGTAACAAACTTTAATAACAATTACCGGTGGTCACTTTTTTGTAGGGAAAGGTGGTCACTTTTTTCCGTTAAGTTGATAAACTCGAAGGTGAATTGTTATTAACTATGTGATATACTCTATAAGTTGTGTTTTCATTTGTAGTACAAAAACCTACCGACCAATTTCAAGAAAATACTTTAGTTTATTAGAAAACACAATAATAGTAATGGGGGCGCCACTGTACATCCGGCGTACGCTCGGCGCAGTCTTAAGTACATAACCCGATACTCTTTTGGTGAAGGAGAAACATCGTCAAAAACCTACACATTCGAACAGCTGTGAACAGTACTACCAGTATTTTAATAGCGATCGGCAATCTTCGTTTTTGTATGATTCACGAGTGACAAATATACTGTCAGTTGCGAGTGCAAGTGTAGCGATAGCCAGCCGAACGCTATTATGAAGCTAGGGGTTACTGTATGATGGTAATTGGGATTGTTCATATTTTTACAATTACTCCAATTCGAAACCATTTCGAGGAATAGGGTTTTAAAGCCGTTCTGCATTATTAAGTTTTTGAAATATTTATCGCTATTTCAACAAAAGTATGTTTAACCTTTGTTTGACTTTCGTTTTCGGCTTGAAGCCCTCCTAGGTGTATCTTACGGGTCAGGCGAAAACAGCTTGAAATAGTATGTTTTAACACTATTACAATCACTTTTTTTCATTGGATATCATCCCAAAATGCCATCTCAAATTAAAAATAATCATATCATCCATAAAATGTCTGCTAAATAAATAAAGATATTAAAACAAAACTATTGGGTCAAATACAAAATTAATGAAATTGGTGTCTTAAAATTTCCTATTCTGTCGAATGAGAAAGTAAAAACCTTGAGTTATTTTTTTTGAACAATCCCATTTTTTTTTTTATGGCATCGAGTAGACAAACGAGCACACAGGCCACCTGATGGTAAGTGGAAACTGTGACCCATAGACATTCGCAATCACAAGACTGCAATGCAATCCTAAGACTGCAAATGCGTTGCCAACCCTGAGGCTAAGATGGAATGCCTCTATGCTAGTCATTTCACCGGCTGTCTTATCCCCAAACCGGAACACAACAATGCGAACACTGCTGTTTGGCGGTAGGTTAATGGATAAGATGGTGGTAGCGATCCGGACGGACCTTGCACAAGGTCCTACCACCCGCAAAAGGTATGTAAATAGATAAGATAAGATAAAGTAGATCATACCTGAGGAACTCGTTGATGCCGGTCTCGGAGAAGGAGCCACGCAGCGTGGAGAACTTGAGCTTCTTCGCGTTGACGACGGCCATGGCGGGGTACCCGAACCCGCCCAGCTCCAGCGAGGACTCGAGGGCTGGCTGCGCGCCTGCCTCGGACCATACCCAGCTGGAATGACAAGAAAAATAATAAGTATTTGGACTCGATGTATGAATGTGGAAAAAGTAAAAGACATTAATCAGGATCGTAAGCAGGTGGAGAGAATTGGTCCTTGCCTACCCCTCTGTGAAACAAGCGTGATTTAATGTAATGTGGAACGATATTATCGTTGGTCATAATGTATTGTAAGTCATACTTTTTTTTGTCATAACTTCTTTCAGGCTGAAGTTACAGTTTTTATATAAACGTTTATCGTGTAGATTAGTTAAGTTAGATTAGGTTAGTTTTATAAAAATCCTGAAAAAATAACCGTGTCCTGAGAAAAAGGCATTATGACTTGCGAAAATTATGACTTAAAACACATTATGACTAAAAATAATTATGGCAGTCAATAGAGACCCAATGTAATGTAATATGTTTGTATTTTTTTTTGATTGAAAAAATGACCTTCTGCTGGAGTTTCTCGCAGCGCTTCCTCTCCACAATGATGTTCTTGTGCGAAGCCCTATTAATTCACTCACTCCGTACTACCTATGTGTAAAACGCCACTCATGTGGCCACTTTACTGAATAAATATTTTGAATTTTGAATTATTTTGACTGCTTACATATAGTCTGTCAAAAACGTCTTGAAATTAAAAAGTGGCAACACTGTAGTGTCGTCCCTTATTTCTTAGATTGATTTGAAAGGGATGACACTGCAGTGTTGCCACTTTTTAATTTCAAGACTTTTTTGACAGACTATACATACATACATACATAAGTTCACGCCTTTATTCCCAGGGAGAACGACGTTCGTTCTTTAGGAGTAGGCAGAGCTACAGAATTACTAACAACTCTAAAAACTTGTTAATAATTCTGTAACTACATTTTGCACAATTAGGCTAAGATGTTTACCAGTGTATAATGACAGGTTGCAAGCCCATCGCCTAACAGCCTTTATTCCCTTAGTCGTCTCTTACGACATCCACGGGAGGACATGGAGTAGCACTGTTCTTACCCGGCAACCACGAGGGGTTTTTTTTTTTTTTATGGCATGGAGAAGACAAACGAGCACACAGGCCACCTGATGGAAAGTAGAAACTGTGACCCATAGACATTTGCATTCATAAGACTGCAATGCAATCCTAAGACTGCAAATGCGTTGCCAACCCTAAGGACTAAGATGGAATGCCTCTATGCTAGTCATTTCACCGGCTGTCTTATCCCCAAACCGGAACACAACAATGCGAACACTGCTGTTTGGCGGTAGGTTAATGGATAAGATGGTGGTAGCAATCCGGACGGACCCTGCACAAGGCCCTACCACCCGACTGCACCGACTGATTTTGACTGCAGTGCTGAGTATAATTTACAAATAATACTTTAGAGTTAACTCACCCCCACATCTTGTTTTTGTACTTGTCGCCCAGCTTGTTGAGGATGGCGATGTACTCGTTGCGGCAGGCCGCGTTGCAGTCCAGGATGTGCGGCAGCACGGACACCACGCACAGCGGCTTGTCGCTGCACGCCTTCATCGACGCCTCGTTCACCAACTGACAATGACACGATACAATTACTTGAGGTCCATAGTTCATTGTGTTATAAACCCATTAAATTGTGTATTCATTTGAGAATACTTTTGTTTCGTAGAAAACAATATAATGAGGGCGCCGCTGGACGCTCGGCGTCGTTTCTATACCCTGATCTTGACTGAGATGCACGTTACCCTTAAATTGGCAGTGTATCTAATAATGCACATACTATAATGTTCAATTATTTTTTGGTTACTATTCTTTTTATGCTGATTTCAAATGAAAATAGGGTTTGAATTCACGACTTTTTTTTATTTTTGCCGATTTAAGGGTTAAGACGCGACACACTAAAGCCCGTATTAATAAACTAATTTCAACTCTAATGCTCGTCTCGAGATGCGTCAAAAATGACAGTGTTCTATAGTTTGACGTTTACTTTGACGTATCTTGTGACGGGCCTCTCAGCCAAGATGAGTTTATTAATACAGATGTAGTGCAAAATGATTTTCCTTCGGGAAAACTCGGATCTCAATCGGAATACGATGGCACCCGAACTGTCAATCAATGATTGTATTAAATGAGTGACGTTTTCATGTCCATTAAAATGGAACTTTATTGTTTAGTGTCAAATGACAAATGCTGTCATTTGTCACTTTGTCATTTGACACTAAACAATAAAGTTCTATTTTAATGGACATGAAAACGTCACTCATTTAATACAATCATTGATTGACAGTTCGGGTGCCATCGTATTCCGATTGAGATCCGAGTTTTCCCGAAGGAAAATCATTTTGCACTACATCTGTACGGGCCTAAAGGTCGTATTAACATCTCGGCCAAGATGAGTTTATTAATACGGCCCTAAATATTGTTATAGAAAACTGTTAAGTCTGATGAGATGGGTCTTGAAATGGGCATTAGCAAAATAGATTTACATCGTTTTACCCTGATTTCGTTATAAAGCATCGAATAGGACATAATAAAAATGTAAATTTGTACATTTGTCATACAACAACAACGTAAACCCATGCCTTCATTCTGAGAGTGGGGTAGGCAGAGCTACAGAATTACCAATGAAACTAAAAAATTGTTGAAAAGTCTGTAACAACATTTTGCACCATTTTAGGCTAACATGTTTACCATTGTATTAGTGACAGGGTGCAAGCTCATACATTATACATTTGTCACATGTATTTCTAAATTTAATTATAACTTATGGTATAGGTTCTTATCGTTTCTCCGCAACTTCTCGTTCACGTGGAACGAAATTCACACGGCAACGTTTTTTTTCCGGGACATTCTACGTTTATATCCGGCGAACTAGTAATTAGTAATTTCTTTAGACGTTATAGTGTGATTGAAAGACAAGTTTTCAAAGTTATCCTCATAACTCTTACGTTAATATTACTATTGTGATTTGAAATCGTAAATTTAGAACAAGAAATCTAACGCGTAAATTATTTAAAATAGGATTACATAAAAACTGAAAATAAAGCAACTATAACTTTTATAGCGTTTTGCAAGCCAAATCGTAGACTATTTTATTGCATTGTTTATGTTTCAACAATGCTGCGACAGAAAGGTGCTTGTCGATACGACCAGCCATGACAGTGATTTCAAAAACAACTCTATTGTTCTACTAATAGAACAAAAACACTATTATAATTTTATTCAAGTACACTTGATCGTTATATTTTAACAAATCGTGAGTATGGTTGTAGTTATGATTTCGTATAAAAACTAGCTGTCCGCGCCCGGCGCCGCCCGGGTGTAATTTGTTTCATACAAACGTTATGAAAAATAGTTTGTCTTATTCTTAGAACTACTGAACATACACACGAAATTTCATAAGAATCGGTCAAGCCGTTTCGGACTTTTGTTACAAACACCGTGATACGAGAATTTTATACAATAGACTAGCGACCCGCCCTCGCTTCGCTTCGGTTTATGTGAGTATGATATATAGCCTATAGCCTTCCTCGATAAATGGGCTATCTAACAATGAAAAAATTTTTCAAATCGGACCTTTAGTTCCTGAGATTAGCGCGTTCAAGCAAACAAACTCTTCAGCTTTATAATATTAGTATAGATATAATATCTTCTGAACTGTACTCGAGGTGCGGGTATAATACTGAATAGATGTTTTAGATCCTGTTTCTATTTGAAGAGAACTAGTCCTCATAGCTTTATTTTAATTAATTTCTTAACTTAAAACAAAGTTTGTTTGTTACATTATGGGATTTCAAAAAGTTCAAGTAGGGCATTTGACCAATTTTCCAATTGCATATTCAAAGACAGATTTTCCAAACAATCTTAGTTTTTAACCATAGGATACCTAAAGAATATTCCCTCACACACAAGTCCCTAGGCCCAGCAGTTCCGGTTCTTTTTTTATATAGGGTGCCTCTGACCTTCGGGCTTTAAATGCACGCATCGTTTCTTTTCCTGAAACTGAACTTCTTTTGTTCTGTAAGTTGTTAAAAATATTTCCAACTTATTTTTTTTTCATACTAGTTAAATGTAATTTTTAATGGACACAATCGAATTCTCGGTATTTCTTTAACCCTCGTACCAAGAAAATGTCGCCCCCGTACCATGAGATTGTGATTTTATAGCCATTATTTAATAGACTGGTTTTACAAGTAGAATCGATCGTTAGGCACCCTATAGTTCAAGTGGGGTATTGTACCTTTGATTAATGCAGATTTTTCAAAAAATCGTAGTTTTCGAAAGTATTAGTTACCTGTATGATCTCTGGGGCAGGCACATTCTCGGCCAACTTATCCAGGGCCCACGTGACGATGTCGCTGCTGGTCCGGCCGCCGTTGTACTCCTCGGCCGAGTCCGCGGTCTTCTTGCCCGACGGGAACATCTTGATGGTGGGGTACCCTTGCACCTGGTAGCGCGCCGCCATGGACTGGTGGACGGTTGCGTCGAGCGCGCCGAGCTTCACCTGCGAGATTTATGTGGTTTGTAGGTGTGTACAGCTTAGTAAAACATACATACATTAAATCACGCCTGTTTCCCAGAGGTAGGCAGAGACCACTTCTTTCCACTTGCTACGATCTTGACAAATTTCTTTCGCTTCTTCCACATTCATACATCGAGTCATGCACGCACGTCGGTTTCGGGTACTAAGATTCGGCCCTTTTCCAGTATTTCTCCGATTTGACTCGAAAAAGTACGCCTAAGGCGGCCCCTTCCGACCCGTCCACTCACTTTCGATCTGTATATAAAATAGTTAAAAAATGCTTCTGATACATAAACTCATGGCTTCATTCCCAGAGAGAGAATTACTAACAACTCTAAAAATTTGTTGATAATTCTGTAACCACATTTTGCACAATTAGTCTAAGATGTTTAAGAGTGTGTTGTTAAACATGTTTGGTTAAACATATTGTGTCACCTCTAAAGCTAAGTGGAGGTGACCATTAAGCGTTATTGAGACAGCACCTACAATATTGCATTGTACTATCTTATAATTTCATACATACATACATAAACTCACGCCGTCATTCCCAGAGTGGGGTAGGCAGAGCTACAGAATTACCAATTAAACATTATTTTACCAACCTACGTGTACTTATTATGTTTTGATATTGGAAAATACATCTTGCTTAAGCTCCAATGTGAAAGCCATTATACAATAAGAACTATTTTTCCTTTAATACATTTTGTAAATATAACCATTCCTTTACTTTGTTTCAATTGTAATGTAAAAACCTCAGCTAACAGTCTCGTTCAGAAATTAAATATTAAATAAAGTTACCCACCACAATTTAATTTAGCAAACAACTGTTTAGTTTGTCCGAACTTTCATATCATAATTCACAAGTTACAATATATTTTTCCCGATTGTTATAAAACAAACCTAACCTAACCCCCAGCCCAGGTTCTTGAATTTTTATTTTATTTTACTTTTCCACGTCGTCGGCGTAATTTAAATCTATAACACTCCGAGCTAGACAGACCGACGGACATGACTAAACTATAATAGTGGTTCGACTTTGGAACTCTAAAAACTAATCTTCGATTTTAAGACAACACTTTAGTTCATTAGAAAACAATAATAGTAATAAAGGCGCCACTAGTCGCTCGGTGCAGTCTTAAAGCAAGCAACGATATTTGTCTTTTAAAAATCCTTCACAGAATTGTATTCAATCAGGGTATTGTTCGAAACGGGGAAGCCGTGCTCACGGTCACATTGAAACAGGTGAATAGTATAACGTGACATTTGACATTTGCACAGTGAACTGAAGTACAGAGACAAAGAAAGGCGTATTTGCAAGTATTATTGTGTTATGTATTAACATGTTGCAATTAAGGTCAGTATTAAGGTCATTAAGACAAAAAAATGTTAAAAAAGGGTATTGACAATTTGAGGAACGAGAATTAAATATAGGGTACATACATACATAAACTCACGCCTCCGTTCCCAGAGAGGGGTAGGCAGAGCTACAGTAGCAATTATATGGTCGTTTCTGTATTTTGTACACCAATAATGTTTTTGTCAACAAAAGGAATACACTATTTTTTCCCCCAGAATTTCCTTGTATCTTGTATAGCCATCAGGTTAATTTACAAGTTAAATAAGCATTTAAAAAAACTGCCAATATTTTTAAAATAAATCATTTTAGTTATTCGGTTCAAGTAAGCATAGGATTAAGAAAATGTAAACAGTGCTCATGCACTTAATAAGCTTAATTTTAGCAATTTTGCTGGTTCGATGACAACCCAAGGACAACTGGGCCTAAACTTTCAACATTTATGTTTACGGTTTGTTAAGATAGCTAATTATAATTCTTACTTTTTTGGAACGAATTGCTAAGAGCATACAACTGGAACGAATCGTAAATGTGTAAGTAAGGCCAATTAATTTTTAATCTCGGAACTGACGCGTCGAATCAATGGCTAAAACATAAATCAAAATGATTCGCGTGCCAAGTTTAGTGACGCTTTGCAAATAGGCCTCAGTATTTATCCGACCACGGAGGCAAAAGGAGAGCTATGAGCTGCTGAGACGGTTTTTAAATTACCTGAATCTTAGCGAGAAAAGTTATGTTTAATTCTGTTTTATTTTATTTTCAGTTACATGTGTCAAAATTACGAAGACAATTGTGAGAGTATTTCAAATAAAACATGGAAGAAATATGCCAAGAATGGTATGGCAGAACTTTTTAATTACTAGTCTACATATGATAGCAGTTTTCATCACGTCCCGCCATGGAATTGTTACACATGACGACAACCTGGCATAAGTCAATGATGTCGGCTGCAGCGGTCATACAAATTTCAGGTGTGTAGACATGGAGTTAACATTTCTAGCCCTACATCTTGAGAACTATGAGAGCTCAAATTTTTGACTCTCACCAAAATGCAGTTTTTCCCCTTACCAAAATCGAGCCTGTCTCGTCCATTAAGATTCCTTTGATTGTGTATTATATTATATGATTACCTTGCCCTTGAGTTCAGTGGCAGCCTTGGCCCATTGGGGCTCGAGATTCTTGCAGTGACCACACCAGGGAGCATAGAACTCGACCAGCCACAGGTCTTCACTCTCCAGGACCAGCTTCTCGAAGTTACTGTCGGTAAGCGTGATGACATCACCCTGAAACAGAAGAATGCTTTGAGAACTTGCGAAGACTGTAAGAAATTATAATCAAAAACGAGGTGAAAAAGCTGTAGGTTTCTAAATAGGGTAAATGTTTTGTTAGTGGCCACTTATTGTGTTGAAAAAGGTTTTTTTTTTTTTAATTCCGTGTTCCAGTAAATGAAAGATTTACAGTATAAGTTGACTCAGTATGGATAACGTTTTAGTGGCCAGTTATTAACAGTTTACCCTGAGAAAGAATTGAGAAATTTTACACACACACATATAATTCTATTGTCAACTGAAGATGCGGCAACTTGAGGTAAATACGTTAGTTTTAAGAGATTGTCGTCATTTTATATTAATTACAACTATGTCAATAAAATCTACATGTTTATAGACCAGTGAAAATAAAGAAATCATTAGTATTTGTGAGTTTAACCCCATTTTAATCCCTATTTAGTTGTTAGCTTGGGTGTTGTGATACAATTATGTCGGATAAAATATTACTTGTAGCATTCAAGAAAATAATCTCTGTAGTTAAATGGTTACTATACTCCATTTGTTTAGGTACTTAACTTAATGTAAACAAATAAAATCATAGCTCTGCCAATCAAATCTGTGCAGTGTGGTTGACAGACTATCTTGCGTGGTTTTTTTGTTTACATTTAGGTAAATACCAGAACAACTAAAGTAAGTATAGACCTATCCCCTACCTACGTTCGAATTGGAAGTATTGTCACACTTATAAGTTTCGTATGCTTATTATTATTTTCCTAACTGTGTTGTCTAGTAAGCTACGGTAATTTGAAAATTACCACATGCTTTTTGGTGGTAAAGAAAAACATCGTAAGGATACTTGCACGCAACTACGAGGAAGCAATATAATTTTGTATGAGGTCTGTGAGAATTCTATAGCCAAGATCCTCTTCTCGTAATGAGAGGCTGAACATGTTATAAACAAAATAAGCAAATGCACCTTGCAAGTGCATAGATATCGATGTGCAGAAAATAAGAAAACTCTTGACAAAACAAACATTGAAAATAAGATTTGTAATTTAAAGTTTTATTCGGTCAGTGAGATGAGTCTGAGAATACTACTAATATTAAAAAAAAAACCATGTACTGCTCTATAGCTGATAGCCATCAGTTGAAAAAAACTGACGAACTAGCCACGACTTTGGGCTTAGCGATGCGACAAGCGGAGGGCATTTGTGCCTTGGGGTAGATAGGCTGCCTGGTTGTTGTTACAAGTGGATTGGCTAGTCAGCAAAGTCCCAACATGACTTTTGTGACCACCTATCTACAGATGTAGTAAATACGACTTCGTTTTGGTAAGGAGAGTTGGTATTTCCCTTGTTTTCTAAGGCAACTTCTTAAAAACAAGACCAATAGTAACCCAACAAAATATGATGTGGCATATTTATGCGCCATATCTGTACAAGTTTGATAGCTCTTAGAAGAAGCTACGGCTTGTACTTTCCTCTCACTCGTCTGTGTCTTATTATGGCCCTTCTACACGATGGCCCATCATGGACCAACGTAAGGGACGCGTTTAGATTTCAGAGCGAGCAACATATTCTTGCATCTCACTCTTACGCATCACTCCGTCCCTACGCTGGCCCATGATGTGCCATCGAGTAGAGCGGCCATTAGAAGCAAGCAGGGACTGGCCCACTAACCGAATGGGTTTCAAATGGGTTTTTATAAGGATTTATGTAGTAAAGCCGTATCGCTTGAAAGTCGTTCGATTTGCTTTTTAAAGCGCTATTTATAAGGGTTACCCTTACCAAGGGTTTGGAATGGGTACCTATTTCGAAAGGATTGACTATCCAAATCCGTTTCGTATAAGTCTTGTTCGATTTTGCTTTTAAAGCGCTATATTTTGAGTGATACCGATATCCCTATAAGTTTAAAAAGCCGTTAGATTGGCTTTTTAAGCGCTATTAATAAGGGTTACTCTTATATTTGGTTATGCAATAAGAGGGATATTAATTAACTGCTGGCGATCTGAGCTTTACATCTTTAGTTTTCCCTTATGTGAATGGTTAGTTTAACAAATAACTGAGTCATGTGTTTCTTCCAAAGGGGTTATTCTTTTAGTGGGTTGTACTTCGAGAGATAAGACTTCTAAAGTCTTTTATCGGGGAGCGAGTGAGAGAGAAGTACAAACGCGAAGCACCTAAGTGCTCAGACTGTACTTCTTAACCTTCGACGCTAACATTATATACGATACGATGCCTGTTGTATCTATACCTGTAATTAAAATGTACTGTTCCGTGTTTTGTTTGGTTTTCAATAAAGTATTTGTATTTTATTGATTTCATTTATGTTGTTATTTTTTTATAGATAGCTTCTTAAACTATGTCGGTTCTAACTAGAGACGCGCCGAATAGTGGTTTCACCGAATAGCCGAATACCAAATACTATTCGGTTTAACCTTTACCGAACCGGATATTCTGCCGAGTTATTGAGTTTACCAATTCATTGTTATGCCGCGTAAACAGGATCTAACATGTACGTTAGGCCGGCCTTACACTTGGTAAGTTTACTTACGTAAGTAGGGACGCAGTTATTTGTTAGACTAAGATAGAAATATTTTTTTCTCATTATATCAGATAGCCGTGTCCTTACTACGTAAGTTAAACTTACAAGTGTAAGGCCGGCCTTACGTATCGCTGCTGGCTATATGACGAGCGAGCCGTACCTGCCACCCGCAACCCGTGCATACTGCGCTGTCACTATGCTTCAAAACATCGCTTGATTGCTTCATTTTATTAGCTTTAATCAACGCATTCTTCATCGGATTTCTTAGACTTATAAAAATCTTACACAAGAAGTTTTGTCTTTTAGTTCTATACCGTGTTGTGTAGCCAAGAAAATAATAATGCCCGAAGCGAATATATTCGGCACCAAAACCGAATAATTCGGCCGAATACAAATAGTGAAACAGATGCCGAATACGCCGATTACCGAATACGAAACAAATATTCGGCCCATCTCTAGTTCTAACGTAGGTTACATGAAAATCGGTTGGCCCATTTAATTTTACCTCCGTAACCATGTCGAGGGTATATTTATTGGTTATTAACTTATTCTTAAAATATAATTGGCTCCTAGTTACAAATTTGTTTTTTTCCGCTCCCTGCCCCGTACTTCCGCTGATAGCGACAAGGTTGCGGCCAGGCCGTAAGGCGACATAGGCTCATTAAGGATATATTCAGATTTAATGCTTAAAAACATCCCTATCTGTAGGTCTAATGATGTTTTTCTCACGATTGTGAAAACAATTTTATGGAATAAACAAGAAACCAATTGTTACAACATTATCGACAGGAAATCATTAGGAGAAAATCATTAAGGATACCTACACTTTTATGTTCCAAGTCTTTTAGATTAACTTTATGACCTAGATTACAGAATTAATTGGTGCACATTGTTTTCAGCAAGCTCAAATCCAATTATTACGTTTTCACAAGTTAACAACATTCTCTGTTGTAAACAAATGTATCGGATACTTTAATTGAAGATTTTTTAATACAAACAAGCTCTCAATTCTCAGAACCTAAACATCACATCTATAAAACGAAAGCTTGTAGACTCGTTATCTCAAATGACGTGTACTTTAGGCACGAGTTAAAGCGAGAGGGCGTGTGGGCGAATCGAATGGTGGGCGCTGAGAATACGTGGATGTAGAAACTACACGTCGCCAACGTGGTGTTGTATGGCGGTTACCACAATAGAAAGTTCTAGACTCACGCACTCAAAAAACACATATACATACTCCTTAGAAATAAACATGTATTTGTTATATTATAACAGGCACATGTTTTGTACTATCGAAGAATATGAATGTTTAGTGGGTTGATACCATACATAAATTTGCCAGGTTATACATTTTCCACGTGAATACGGACATGTATAACACAGCAATTTTACGTATTATGTAAAATTGCTAAAATTGCTTGATGATACTGGTACCAAAATACGTTATAAATATTCTTCAAACTAATTAATCTTCCTTAAACGTTGAATATTTCGAGAACAATGCCCTAACAGTCAACACTTGTCTGTGTACGCAGTTATTTATATAATAGAGATAAGATAAATGTCAACGGCCCTAAATATACTAAGACTCCTCATTTTAATAATAACTTTGGCACGCTGCTTCCTAACGTCAACAAATTATAAACAACTGTTAGGTTGTTAGGGAGACAATATGGAGTCAGCAAAACATAAAAGGAACCGCTTAATTTCAGACTAGGACAAAGAATTATTTATATATTTAATATCAAAAAAACTATATTCCGATAATATGAGAACAAAGTATAATTTTCATCCATGAAATTATAAAAGCAGTAATTTTTTTTGAGTCAAAAGTGTTAAATTATTTTCACTTCCAATTTCTTCCATCTTAATAAATGTCACAAGTATATGGTTGATGAGAGGTTTGATATCTTTTAGACGAATACTACAGTACTTTTCACCTTCAATCTACGTTTAGTGATTTTCTTCACACGGTGAGGTAAAACGGACCATCTTAATAGTTTTTTAGTAACATTTCTCTTTCTCATAGGACGTTTACGTTGTTGTTTCTGTCTTAATAAGTTTTTGTGTACTACTTTTTTTCTCAGAGGTTGTGTACGTACAGTTTTGTTTTGATTTCTCTTTTGGAGTCTCTGTTTTGATTTTCGATGCCTCTTCTTTTGCAAATTAACTTTTTGACGTTTCGATTTTTTACTTTTTATCACACCATTTTTCCGGTTATAACTTTTACGGAATAGGTTGGCTTGCAGATTGGCAAGCTTGCGTGTTTCAACTGCTGAAGTTACTTGAGGAGTACGTATTTGGTTTTCAAGGATCGTAGTAACTTTATGTGATACTTTTTTCCAAGGGATGTCATGCCCATAAACTTTTGTTGTGAGTTTCTATTAAATATTAATTAATCGGTAATTATTTCTTCTATTAAATAATAGTTAATTAAATATTATAATCAGATGGATACACTACATAGTAAGGTATTACTAATAAAATTGTTGTTGTTAAAGTTTAGCATAAATGTGGCCAAAACGGTTCTTCTTTAACCAGGATAAAAATAAAGATACATCAACAACCTTTAACAATAGTCAATTAATTATAATTTAGTGTATTTTTAAATGTTGCGGCATCCAGTGTACAAAAATGGCTTCATTTATGGCAATTATTTTAAAATTATGAAAAACCATAGATAATGAAGACTGTGATAAATAATTATATTTGAAGATGAACCTAAACAGCAGTTCTAAATTAATAATAAAATATCTCACCACTAAATATCACCTATGAACCTTTAAAACAGAATAAAGAGTGGCACATGGCATTCAAATTTATGCGGTTTCCAATTAGATATGGAGGCAATATTATATCACATACTTATCAGCACTAAATGAAATCGGAAAAAGCATAAGCTTGGATATTTGTAGCTAAAAACATGAAAGAAATAATCAATGCTGCAGGCTTCATACATCTAAATAAATGATTTCTTCATGGAAATTAACACAACAAATTAACCATGTAAAGCAATTTTCGGGTATAAATGGTAAAATCCTTTCTGTAACTCCTAAAGTGTGCACAGAAGCTCATCAGTAGAGTAGTAATTTGGTTTTCTAGTAACTATTACCTTATAGTTTGATATTAGAAGTTTCTTTACGTATAATGTAATAACCTGGACTGAAAATGACAAATTCTAAAATGAAAATACGTACATATATATTGTAGAAATCGCCCTAAAGTGATACATGATACTTCTTCAGCAACTCATTTAACTTCTTCAAGAGTTTTACCTTTTCTCCAGTTCCACCTCCAGATTTCTTTCCGAGGTTTTCATATGCACGTTCCTTGGCAGCTTTAAGTGCGGCATCAACAAAAGCTTCTGCAGTCCTTTGGCCTTGGTACGGGGTGTGTTTGCTGCCGGAGAAGATCTTGATAGTAGGGAAGCCTGAGACTCCATACTGCCCTGATAGAGACTTGTGCTGCTCTGCATCTACAGCGCCCAGTTTTATGAGGCCCTGTGGGTTTACATTGTTTTTAATACCCACATTGTAAAAGGAATGTTACAAAATCAGTTTCTTAATGAATTAAGTCACTTGAATAGCAAATTGTAACTGAAAGAAAAAACTTTTAAAATAATAATTTGTCTAAAAATAGTGTCACGCGTAGAGAATGCATAGATTAATCAGTATTTACTCATATTACATATACATACGGCGTTATCAAAAAGTTGGATTACAACTAGCAATAATAAGCTGAATGTTAAGAAATTACGTACTTTTAGAGCTTTGGCTGCTTTCTTGTATTCTGGCACGAGGTTCTTACAGTGTCCACACCATGGTGCAAAAAATTCTACAATCCATACTTCATCTGAATTCGTGACGAGGCGGTCGAAATTACTGGGATTTAGATCATATACGCCCGATGATGAATCGTACAGGGCATGAGATCCCGCCACGCATAGCAATACCCCTGAAAATAATAGTAAAATCAGTAATACCGAACATTAAAATGAAATCTCACGCACCGCGAAGTTAATATTTCACGGTGTAATTACATGTTATGAAAACATACCCAAGCAAAATGTATAAAACATTTTAGAAAATTTAATGCTACTTTAACTTATAAGCTATTAAAACACGGCCTTTGTTCTATAAAATCTGCAAGTTTGCGATAGTCATCGGCCAAACAACGGTTGAAAAAAATACACGTCAATTCTTTGAGAGTGACAAGAAATCGGGGTTGTCAGTGGATTTCGTGGACGCGCTCGATTGGTAAATTTGATTTTGGCGCTACAAATAAATATTTTGACCTCGTTCAGAATCCATATTCCAATTTCGATTACATTTTCTAATTTTCGATTCAAAGATTGCAAATCATGTAAGATTATCTGATGTTTAAAAACATTTTGTGCAAGTTTTTTTTGTAAAAAATGAAAACTTATCTATATTTAGAAGTAAACACTTGAAAGGTAAACAATAATCATCAACCCACTCGTTAGGCTGGCCGCACACACACGTTTTCCGTATTCGATTTCCTAATGTGGAATTTCGATTTGGAATTCTGTGAGTGAGACCGTGAGACGTTCGTTTTTCTTCATTCGCAATGTATACAGTCAGTACGAATATTGATAGCGTGGTGAACGCACGACGATGGAGGACGACGATTTATAAGCAATTGCATATATGAGAATAAGTCCGATGCGCGCGTGCATGTGCGCTGGCACAAAACAAAATGTATGCAAACGCTGTGTTCCCCGTGACCTCGTTGCAGCTTGCATTCGAATGATTCGATCGATTTCGAAAACTAATTTCGAAAAACGGAAAACGTGTGTATGCGGCCAGCCTTATTATAGAATAACTGAATCCAGAGGAAGAGATGGTGCTAACCTGCTAACGTAACTTTGGATTTCGATTTTTCACGTAGGTAGGGCCTCTGTTTTTTTGTTTGAAAATAATAAGTAATAACTCTTACAGCTGTCAAAGTACATATGTAAACAAAACTGCCTGCGTGTGTCGTGATTTTATATGAATTTTAGCTTGATAATGCCCAAAAGAATTCGCAAAAATGAAAAAAAAGTATTTATAATACAATGTAACACTTATTTCAGAAAAATAAGTAAGGATTGAATAGTATTTCTTTAAGAAACTATTGTTTGTCGACATTTCAATTTTATAACTACTATGCTATCGAGACTATTAGGTCTAACATTAACACAATAAATAAGACACATTTTCATAAGTTTTTGAGTGAAGCATTTAATTCTTTAGAAATAATAAAAAGCATTAATAGTATAATTATTTACGTAGGGGAACATCCAATAAAAAATCATATCGATTAAAACTGTTAAAAGGTTAAGTGAAATTTCAGAAAAAAAAACAATGAAAACGGTGCTTTTGAAAACGATAAAGTCGATATATTATCTGACGATAATCTAGCGTCACGAGTCACGTGTCTAGTGTAGTATATTCATTGAATTGAAGTTATTGAAGTAGTAATAAAATAAATTAATAACAATAATGTATATGTAATGAATGAGTGTAAATTCATTTATATTTGGTGCTAAAAACGAATCGTGTAAGCCTCGTTTTTTTTATATTACATGAAATAGCTATGTTGGCAGTACTGCCAGTACCCACAATTTATCTCATGCGTATAGCTACCAATATATTTTTTAGATTTTTCAGTCAGTAGGCTTCAAACTTAGACATACCCTTATATTATAATCTGTGCTTCTGATTATTTATATTCTGTGAGCTAAACGAAGTATAAACATTTGCGGTGTTTGCAATTTTCCAATATTTCTTAATATTGAGTAATCTCAATATGAATAAAATTGTACATAGTTTCTGGGAGTTACAATGTTAAGTCGATATATTCGTTCACTGCCTTTTAAAGGTAACTCATTTACGTTACGCGTAATAATTAGGTTATGATAGCATTGTTATTGATGAATTTGGTTGGGTGATTTGAGTTGAGTTGAGCAAGAATTTGAGACATAGACAAAGTCATCTCTTTGGTTTTTCGGTTGTTCTGTGCTTGTGTCATCATGTCATCAACTCTTTAACAGGGCGGGAGAATTAGGCGGGAAAAATAGCCAAGGAAGCGTCTGGCTTGGGCAATCAGGCAGGACATTGGAGTACTAAACCTTTAATATTTTTTCAATTGTAGTGCTTGGACGCTATCACAAGATGAGTGCTGAACATAATAAGCCGTTTACGGTGTTTGTAGAGGGTAATATTGGTAGTGGTAAAACTACGTTTCTGGAGCATTTCCGCCAATTTGAAGACATCACACTCCTAACCGAGCCAGTAGAGGAATGGCGCAATCTCCGTGGTTGGAATCTATTGGTATGTAATTTAGATATTATTTAAATGTAACATTTAAAAATACCTACCACGCTAATCTGATCTCTAGGGTTTATTGACCTTCTGACCTCAAATGATTTTTGATGGTTGCCTTGTAACATCTGTAACCCAAATTGCCTAGCTATTGTTGTTGTAAGACGCATTATATTTTTCTCAGTTTCTAGTTATAATTTACAGGATCTCATGTACAAAGACCCATCAAAATGGGCTATGCCTTTTCAAGCCTATGTATCCCTGACCATGTTGGATATGCATCGGAGGCCAACAGCAACCCCAGTTAAACTTATGGAGAGATCTTTATACAGCGCAAGGTACTGCTTCGTAGAGCACATGCAAAGGAGTGGAAGTCTACATCCTGCTCAGTTTGCAGTCCTTGATGAGTGGTTCCGGTTTATACATACTGAAATACCTATAAAAGCTGATCTCATAGGTAAGTTAATGATTGCAGGATACATACATGTTAAGGCTGCGTTTCCACCAGAGCTGAGCGAGGCAGTTAAGCGGCGTTGCGAGGAAAAATTGACAGATAGTTTCACTAGCTTCACTATCCTATTGGTGGATTTTTCCTCACAACGCAACTTAGCTGCCTCGCACAGCTCTGGTGGAAACGCAGTCTTATACTCGCTGAATGTTTCAAGGCACTTTCTATTAACTGGTATCTATTTGGTTGAGACCCTTTTATATTCTTATAATTCAATATTGCAATTCCTCCTTATTGATTTTGTTAGTTTGGCAGTTTTGCACTATCATCTGTGATAGTGCAAAACTGCATGATAATATGCAACTACTAGCTGCTATAATTTGCCATTATTTGGTATAAATAGGCAGGCATGAAATATCTATTCCATTGACCTACAATTCCGTACTAACTGACTACGTACTTATGCCTTTAATTAAAGTAAATTGAGCTTAATAGGTTTGACCCCATTTCTTATCATTTAATTTTGTACTGAGAAATCTGCTGTATACAAATACTAAACATGTAATGATTTTATCTTATTCTGATGTTTTATTATGTTAACTTTTCAGTATATCTCAAGACTGACCCAACAATAGCCCATCAACGGTTAATGAAGAGAGCCCGATCTGAAGAGCAGTGTGTCCCGCTATCTTACCTAGAAGAGCTCCACAAGCTTCATGAAGATTGGCTGGTTAACCGAAGCCTCGGAGAATGTCCAGCACCGGTAAATATGAAGCTTTTACTTTTTTAGTCTTAACCATTAGGCAAGGTTAATAAAAATACAAGTTCCAGTCTTATATTAATTTAAACCAATGAAAGTATGACAACAATTAAGTAGGTAGGAGGTACAATAATATGTCACTTAGCATGCCAGAGATTAAGGTTTTCCTAGAATTTATTTATTGTCATATTGTTATATTTAATGTGCAAAATTAAATGGTGCAAGCCATTTTGCTTGTTGATAATGTTGATATAACCCTGTATGTCAACTTGGTATTCTATCCCCAGTCAGAAGTTTTGATTCCTAACTGTTTCAACTGTCCAAAAATTTACAATCTAGAAAGTATATTTTTCTGAATGCATTAAATGTTTAAAACATTTAAAAAGACACAGAACCTGTAGGTTAGGTTTGTCCATGAATGCTCTCATCAATGTTATGATAAATAGAAATTATATTAAATACTAATTGTATTACTTTCAGGTGCTTGTCATAGACGCAGATTTGGACCTTTCCCAAATTACTGAAGAATACAAGAGAAGCGAGCACCAGATCTTACGAAAGGCCGTAGATGTGGTGATGAGATCACCCAATAAGCTAAGTCCAAAGAAACCCATCACCAGTTCTCCTATTAAGATTGTCCCACAAATTAGACTATAACATAGGTTATTTATTAGGTTTAACCTGCTTTAATATTTTATTAAATGTGTGTTAATGCTTGTGATGTTCACTTTGGTTCATCAAATGTGATGAAATATATATTTTCTTATTTAGGGTTATGGCGTACGTCAATGTATAAGCATTGTACCACTGGTATATAACAGAACAGCCTCATGTTGGTTGTCAAATTGCCTACTGTTTATATTGTGTTGTGACTTTAATGTATAAAGCATTGTACCACTGGTATGTAACAGAACAATTAGATAATGCATTGTTTAATGCGGGTCATTCATAATGTGACTTGGCTGTAAGCTTGTTTGCAGCTTGTAATTAACAAACTGGGCTCAGTTTATAATGCGAAATGTACTCTGTCTTATGTATTTAAAGGTGCACTTACACGGCCAACTTGTAACAGCAATTTAACTGGCAACAATAACTGCCTTACTCTATTTTGTGTAATAGAATGAGATGTCTGTAGTATTGATATGCAATTATTGCTCACAAAGTTGCCCGTGTAATGCGCAAAGAATGCTAACTGGACAGTAGACCATACTGTTTTTTCATTGACTTGTAACCAATGTTACAATTTCAGAAATTTGTATTGTGTGAACATCAACCTATTTTGTATGGTTTTTTTAAATCTGCTGTAGATTAATGATGTAGAATGTAATTTAATTTAACCTATTACTTGAAACATGAAAATGAACCTTTCTTTGCCCTACTGTATTAAGTAGTTTTAATTAGATTGTAAGATATGTTGAAAAACATTGTGACTGTACATTGACTGTGTATAATGTAAAATAAAATAATTTATAAATACACCAAAAACATGCCAATTGCCTGGCAATTGATTTTGCAATGTCCTTAACATGCCGCATTTAACGCTAGTAAAACTACTTAAAATTTATATTTGATAAATTAAATACTTAATGTATTTTGCAACTTACTAGGTAATTTCTATTATTTTTAAGACATTGAGGTTAAATCACAAAAACAGCATTTAATTGAGATCTGCTAATGCAGATTGACTATTATTATTTATAATATAAAAGTAATATAAATAAACTGATTGTAAGACCCCTTTTATTTTTATTTCGTTTATTTTTTGGAGCCCTCTTTAACTTATGTCAGTCTTGGTGAATTCATTTAATTAGTGCACTGCAATGCATTGACGAATTAGTGCTTTTAAAAATTCGAGAACCACACTACAATTTCAGGATACCTATTTAATTTAGTACTCCGATTTGCAACCTTTTTGATACATTTATTTTGGCTATCAAGTTTTATTTTTGGTTGGTGGGAAGTTTTTTCAAAATGGTCAAAAGCAAAAATGATTGCTGTAGGTTTGCTGTTGAAACTTGTTTCACAGTTCAAAATGTTAATTCAATTAAAATAATTTATTTTGAAGTTTTGAACTAAATAATCTTTACCAATAAATTATGCGAGAGTGTCTATCCTCGACTATTATGATTGCACCGAGCATCTCATGTCGCCCTCATTACTTTTATAGTGTTTTCGAATTAACTAAAGTATTGCCTTGAAATCAAACAGATCTGTCACTCTTATTATGGTTCTCTTAAATTCGTAATTTTAATAGTTATCAAAAATACTGTGGGCCAGTTTGATTCTTTACGAATTCCTTAATTGATTGTATATTTGCATTTTTTGTTCAAACATGATTGCTAATTTGATTGAAAATGAGTGGACGGGTCGGAAGGGGCCGCCCTAGGCGTACTTTTTCGAGTCACATCGATGAAATACTGGAAAAGGGCCGAATCTTAAGTACTTACCTGAAACCGACGTGCGTGCATGACTCGATGTGTGAATGTGGATAAAGCGAAAGAAATTTGTCAAGATCGTAGCAAGTGGAAAGAAGTGGTCTCTGCCTACCCCTCTGGGAAACAGGCGTGATTTAAAGTATGTATTTATGATTGTTAAAAAATATTTTAAATAACAAGTTCCCTTGAAGTGTTTAGAATGTTTGTATATTTTTTAAGGAACTTGTACCTTCATTTATTTTTGTTAATGAATAAAAACTAATCTTGTACAGGTATTTGAAATAGCATACTTCCAAAATTATTTTTGAAACGAAGTTTTAAATTTGAAACAATTGAGTTGAACGATTTTTATTTTAGTATACTTACCGCCTGTTTCACAATCGACAAGTAAAGCACATTTGACAGATAAATTCAGCCCTTTCTCTTTCTTACATTTGAGAATAGAAAAGGAGAGAACCAACTTTAAATGGCAGATAAATTTACTTGTCGATTGTGGAACAGGCCCTTAATCTCTTAATGTGTATGTTATGTATAGTAAGATCTGGTACATAATTACTTTTTCTAAGAAACAAAATAAAAATATGAACATTATTCAGATTTTTTATATATTTATCTTGGGTAATTCCTTAAAAGTTTTCATTCATTATATTTATCTCTCATCTCTTCAATGAAAAAACTACCCATGTTCCGTGACGATATCGAGCCCATTTTGTATTGAAATTGGTTCTACATACTACACAGATTTAACGGTATGTGGAGCCGTATATAGCGGTTTCTTAGTGATTTTGGTATAATACAAGGCGAAAGATTCATTCGTTTTGTTTTGAAGAGAAATAATCAGTAAATAACTACGATGTCCAATTGACGGCTGTCTGTCACACAGATCAGATTATAGGATATTGTCTAAAGGCGGCCTTACACTTGGTAAGTTTACTTACGGAAGTAGGGACGCAGTTATTTGTTAAAGATTTTCTCACTCTAACAGATAGCCGTGTCCTTACTTACGTAAGTAAAACTTACGAGTGTAAGGCCGGCCTAAGTCTGTCAAGTCAAATTGACGTTAGTAGTGGTGTGATAAAAAGGGTTCATAAAAAAACCGGTTTATTGAACAATTAAGTTATTGAAAACACGGTAACGCACATTGAACAATGAAACTAACTACCAACGGGTGAGTTACAAAAATTTTTAGTACAAAATTATCCAGTGACAACCACCCAAGACAACATTATATACATGGTAGCAAATAAATGATTTGATGTTAGCGGTAGGGAGGTAGGAGATAAAATCGAAGTTTGAAGTTACGTTATTTCCATCTCTTTCTCCCGGTCTTCTTATTATTAATTTCTATATCTTTTTTAAAGATTAAACCAGTAAAGGGGTGGATGGGCCATCTCAAGTTTTGAATTTAGTACACGAGCGATGAGGCTGAATATCAACTGACCGCTGTCCGTCTACGATGGAAGAAAGACCTTTTTAAAAAATAAAAAGTGTTTTTCTATATAGTATACCTACATGACATTCCGATATTAACCAATCACTGATAAGAAATTATGAGTGAATATTATTTTCTCATTGGTTACAGTGACTTGTCTAATTTGACAGCTTATCTAGATTATCTAACAAAAATACAGGTGTTTACTTATTGCTTCGCACTAGCTGCCGAATTATAGGTATATCAAATTAGGTCAAATTTTATTAAATTAAATATTATAAACGACTTTAATTTAAACAAAATAGTTCATCGTTTACAATTAGTTAAATTTGTAATGAGTTCTTGTTGTAGTAACGAGTTAATATTAAATTCGGCACTTCATGAAGTGTTATCGTATAATTACAATCTGGTTGCGAAATTAGTTGATTTTGGGATCGATTCGTGGGTTATTTTTATTAGTCTTGTTGCTGTTAGTGTATCGACACTTGTGTTTCTTCGAAAATCTTATTGGACTTCTCGTTAAGGACTGATAAGCGTTGACATTGTTATGGAAAGTAAAAGTGCTTTTATTCTGCTGTGGTGCTGAGGGTCTTCTTATTTAGAGGTGAGTGGAGTTTTCTGTATGCAATACACGTTTATTGTTTTTTGTCCTACCTTTAATTGTATGATAACCATCTGGCAACCAACAGCTGGTATTACACAAGTTTTATGTGTTTTTGTTCCAATCCTAAAAACTTGTATTCCTTTTTGTATGTCCCAACAACCCTATTTAAATGAAAACAAAGGAAGCTGTATGTCATTAAGTCAACCTGCAGTACAATTAACATTCCAAACCTGGCAAACTGATTATCAACAATAACAAAGGCTTTTTTTATCGAGTACCACTTGAATTCTTCTATTTTTATGACTGTGGAAATAGCTCATTATGCTATCTGTGGAGAATATTCTAATATAGATATTTCTGTTGAACAGATTAAAATATTTTGTAAATTTTTATTAGTATGATAGGTATATAGTAGATACTTCTTTACCAAAATTTTAATGTGTGTACAAAACACAAAAATAGAATATCATAAAAATAACACAAAAATACACTCAAAAACAATAACATCAGCAATAATATATCGCAATAACATTGCGCTCAAAAATATCTGACATGCTCTTATGCGTCTAGTAATAGAGATGTGTCAGATATTTTTGATCCCAATGTTGGATATATTATTGCTGGTGACTGTACAAAGGTGACTTATCCCTTTAAGGGATCTCTTCCAGCTTACTTTTGTGCGATTGAGGATAGTAAGAAAAGAAAAAAAATAGTTTTATGTAGTGGAGATGGATCAAACAAATAGAACCAGTAACAGGGGGATCTAGGGGGGAGGGACTATCAGGCTCAAGCAAAATCTGGCATATCTTAAATCAATACCTTAGTGGCGGCAAAATATTTAACTGTCATTAATCATACTTGTATTAGTCTGATTCAATCCTATATCAGACTATTACTCTTAATTCAATCTTAATTACTAGAATGCACGAAAAGAAAGGGAATGAGTTCACTAGTTAGTATGTGATACTATATCTCCTGAACTACTGAAACAGATGAAAAAAAATGGTTTCATAGGATTTAACAAGAATGTCCGAGTAAGTTATATTATAGTTATCTATAAGTGTGCAACATACTGGTTGCCAGTCCCTTTATAGTTTTAACACCTTTAAAGGGGCAAAATATTTAACTGTAATTAACCATGCTCATATCAGTCTGATTCAACCGTATTGATAGTGAATGTGTTAAATATAAATTACTAGCTTCTGCCCAAGACTTTGTCTGCGTGGAACTCGTTTATATCATAGCTCCATGCAAATTTTAACCCCCAATTTCACAGTCATAGGGGATGAATGTCGGGAAAAAACTATCCTATGTCCTGTCCCAGGATTCACACTATCTTTGCACCAAATTTAATCTAAATCGGTTCAGCGGTTTAAGTGTGAAGAGGTAACAGACAGACAGACACATTTTCGCATTTATTAGTATGGATATGGATAGTATGGACTTAAGTTTAGAGTAGGAGAACCTGAGTCTTCTATTCTATTCTCAGCTGTCGAGCATAGCACCTAGCAATAGTAAAATTGAGTACCACTAACGCCATCTGTCGGCAGATATAGAAAAGTAGTAAAGATTTACTGTGCTTTACGATTTTATTGATGAAAATCGTCGAATGGTGGATTATAAAACTATTTAAAAAAAAACTATGTGTGTGCAGAAAAATCCAAGTATATTGATACGGGGAGGCGTTTGTATTCGTTTAGTTAGCGTCGTTGGTACAGTCAGCCGCTGAAGTAGCTACGCAACTGAAAAGGTCAAAATGATCTGCACTCGACTCTATTGTCAAGAGAATACGTCGTGTCGTCGGGTCTAGATAATTTTGAGCATGTTATTCTGCATTGCTATTTTGATGCTGACTGTACAATCTTAAAGACATGTGCGGTGCTGGGATTAGGGAATGCAATCTCGCGAGATTGGGGCTCAGGCGAGATCTCGCGAGTTTCTGAATAACAATACCGCGAGATCTCGAAATTGTCGAGATTGGCAGTTTTGTGTGTTGATTCTTGCAAATAATTACAATATTTGGATAAATTGGATAGCGTTATACAGAAAACAGCCAACTGATGTGAAGTTGAAACGGAGTTATGAGTTTAAAGTTTGATCGGTGAATTTCGGTCATTTTATGATGTTTAGGGCAAAGGTATGAGTTAAATTTTGTTAAACTAATGCTATATTTTTATTATTAATAGCGGGATCTCAAAAAACGTTCTCCGTTTTAAAGATATGAACGTTTTTTATGGATGGCTGTATTCTTCAATACTGTTTGTATGGTAAAATCAATTCACTTAAAGCGGCCAACTAACTTGGCCGTTTTCTGCATATTTAAAACTTGGATCATATCATTTGTTTTAAAACAGCCAAGATTAAGAAATTATTAAATAAACTATATGTAAATATCATTCGACACTGTTTTTTAAAAGAAATATAAATAAAAGAATTCATACGCGTATGTTGTGTATGTTGTCTGATTAAAAAAACTAAAAAAATGCAGAGACTTCTTTATTTGTACTATATGTAAAGAAAAACGTTTAAAATTAAATTATGCGTTAGAAATAACAAGATTTTAACCTTATGCATTATTTCTAAGAAGCATTTAATAATTAAACAAAAAAAAAAATTTTGTACTTAGGTACTTACTAAAAAGTTTTATAATAAAATAACATTTAGTAACAAAATAGTATATTTTATAACAAAAAGTATTTTATAGTGTCTTCTCATTTTAATTAAAAGGAACATAAGTAATGTAGGTACTTTCAATCTAAATGAAATCAAATTCAACCCTCTACGGCTTCATCCTTTAACAAAACGTCTAAATTTGTATTGAATCCGTCAACATCATCCAAAACATTAGGAGATCCAGTTAATGTATCATAAAAGAGCTGAGCATCACCAGGTATCAGATGTCTTATAGACAGGAGATCCCTCAACTTGGGCTCCGCAATAGGCTTGCCATTTGGCCACAATTTAGTCAAAAGATTCCAAAATGATAATATTATTTCATCATTGGAATTAGATAAAACATTGTCAGTAGCAGATCTTCTCGTTCTAGTAGAAATACTCTGTGCGGGTGTTTTCTTCTGTAGATCAATACAGTCATATTCATCTGTACTGAAATCTGGACTCATAAAATTTTTAAATGGCTCTGATTTTGTGATCTTTGTTTGTCGAGCTAACAGCCAGTTGACTTTCTTATCATCTACCGTCTTTTTCCTATTAATAATGTTTTTTTCAAGGTTTTCGGTTGAATGAAAATCTTCCGATTTCATTTCACAGACTATCATAGGATGTTTTTTTTGGCATAAACGCATAATATCAAGTTACTCTTGAGGTGTGTATATTCTTTGATTATACTTTAGAGCTCTTTCGATATCACCAAAATCTTTATCATTGGGCAAATAGCTATGACCAGGCATTGAAAATTTAAATGTAATGGATTCCAAGTGCGGCTTCATTTCTAGTGCTGCTTTCATCGGAAGCGTAATTTTAATATTCCGGTTTTGGCCTCCGCACGAGTCAGACCAAAAAATTAGATGCTTAACATCTTCACTCATAAAACCATCATTGTTAATGTGCTTTAATAAGCAAGAACCTACTTCTTGGGCACCTCTTCCAGCTTGTCCGTCAACCCAAACATAACAATAACTTTGATTGTTTTTTGCACTGCGCACGCCCAAGTTATACAGCCAAAGTTGTCGCTTGTAAAAGATCAAATTAGTTTGAAGTCTCGGTAATGGTAAAGTTTTTTCCATGTCGAAAGTGAGACACTCCACGTCGGCTTGATCTTTTGCCATATTCATATCAACTTTAATTTTACGTCTTGCCTCTTCAGCTAGATCTAAATGAGCCTTCTTTTTATCTTTTATATGTTCTACATCTTGACCTCGGCGTTCCGCGTAAATTTTTTGAACACGTAATCCATCGCAAACATTACAAGTATCTTTGCTTAGAATTTTAACTTTAATATTATAGTTGCTATAGAAAAACTCTTTAAAAAAGGCAAAACTAACGGCATTTATCCCTGTTCTTTCTTTATATTGATCGTATACTGCAGCCAAAGTCAGTCCAGGTTTGAACATTTTTGCAGATGTTCTTGTTCTGCAGTAGTGAGAAGTATTTAATGGAATGGAATAAATAAACTCTCTTATATCTTGTTTTCAATCATCAGTAATACAGTTCTTTCCCGCTTGCTTTAAACCCCTCTGGTCCAACAATGGTTTTCGTGAATGTAATTTCTGCATTGCTGTTGATACTCGCGTACTACAGATTTTAAATGTTTGGCAAAACATGTCTCGACAAACGTCATATTGCTCGATGTTTTATTTTCTAGTAAATTGTTTTTTCCCAGTAGTCTGTCCAACTGCATCTGACTCTTGCACAAAAACACCCAAAAAATTGGTTTGAGAATTATAATTGGCTCCAAAATTTAGTAAAAAACGTTTTGGCAATTTTTTTTACACTTGCATTTAAAATCTATGATTTTTTTTGGCACTAAAACCCTCTTTTTGTAATCATAATATTTGTTCATTTTTGTTGCGTGCTGCTTTTCGTTCATCACGGCTTTGAGGACATTTCCTTTTTCTACCTCGTGATGGCCTCCCTGTATAAGTATGCTGATCTAACATCTATTAAATCTTCAGCATCTGTTAAATCTCCAAGTTCCTCAGGGAGCTGATCTAGTAATGATGGCGAGTCAGATAAAAGTTCAGGGTCATGCGTGTGAGCCTCAATTAAATTTGACAAGGTCTGTTCTGTATTAACGTCAAGATGTTCAGATAACGGCGATGCCAATTTTACAGTCAAAAATCTCCCATATTATAATGAAAACAGCCAAAATTGACCGTTATTATAATGAAAACAGCCAAATATGCCAGCCGAGATGACACAATCACTCATATTCAACAAAAAAATCTCATGGATGCTTTTTGCAAAAATTAAAACAGCAATACGTAATACAAAAAATAAATTGCTAAACTCAGCCATATGTTTGGTTGCTTTCTGCAAAATACCTTATTTTGCTTTGTGCTAAGATAGGTTATTTCAACCATAATATGAGTGTTTTTTACTAAATTATTTCAGCTCATGACTGTTTTTTACTCTTTAATATCTCCGTATCTAATAAAGATATTAACATGGCTGTCTTTGGCAAAAAATCCAAATGATGTAAATAGTTGGCTGAGTTCAAAAAGTAATTTTTTGAGAAAATGTCAGATGGCTGTTTTCTGCATAACGCTATCCAATTGGGAAAAAAATAATAAGAATCATAGGTATTATGAAATAAACATTTATTTTTACGTTTTGTTTAAATTAACTTTTATGTATTTAACATTGTTTAATGTTTTTAATAAACTTTTAAGTAGTTAACTTTGTACCTAATCAAATAAGAAATTAAATAAACAACCAGTCTTCTCTTCTAATATCAAACAAAAGTCTTTTAATAATAAAACAGTTCTTTTATAACAAAACAACAAGAAGTCAAAAACTAAAATTATACTCACTAAGTTGAGTTGACTATTAAACTGAGATCTGGGATTACTATCAAATTAAAAAAACTATACCTACACAGAGATCTATTAGAAATTAGAGATTAATTAACAAAATATACCAATCAAATGAAAGATTTGTTCAGTTCACATCACACGCCATTATTACGTTACGATTGTTACGAATTATTTTGAAAGTAGCTCCTTAAGAAACACAAAATGTCCAAAGAATCGTCTGCTAAACGGCTTCTTATTTTGCTGGCCAGATAACCAGCCGCTGAGAAGGCTCTTTCGGATTCAACGCTAGTTGGAACCACAGACCTCAGGCAATCATCCGCGAACTGTAAAACTGCCGCGCTTCGAATAAGACGTTTTTATGCTCGATTGCAATCTCGTTAAACTCGCGAGATCTCGCCCATTTTCCGGCCGAGATCAATCTCGCTAAAAATGGACGAGATCTCGCGAGAACGAGATTGCATTCCCTAGCTGGGATGGCTGCCCAGGATGGTTTTCTACAAAGTGCTAATATCGAAACTTTGTATTCCCCGTCCCTGTCATTCGTTATTCGTGATTAAGCCGAGCGAAAGAGATGGACATACAAGTGAATAGGTTTTTTTTAAAGGCTTGTTGTCGAGTCATTAGACTTAAGTTACCTAAGTGAGAATACACGCCCTTATAATGTTATTTGTACGCTCAGACTGGACAGCTAAAAATCGCCGTATAATCCGCATATGTCTATGTCTGTCGAGTTTTTTAAAGCGAATAAGCGAATAATAAGGTAGCGTTGAGCGGGAGAGCGGTCGCTGTAGGTGCGGTCACAAGCGTAAATTTGGGACCCATTTCAATAAAAATATGCTTGAAGTCGTCAATGTCATTAGAGATGTCCACTCATCTGTAACTTTTAGAAAACTCAACCTTATCGTTGTAGAATGTCAGGTTGACTTTGGACCTAAGGTGGAAATGAAATGAAATGAAATAATTTATTCGTAACAATTGTTATAGGTCAGTGTACATAGTACTATCATAATTTGATAATTATGCATTATAATTAATATTTAATTGATTTTTAAATAATACATTAAAACGAACAACATGTCGATAAATTATATAAGTATTAATATTTATTAGCCAGTGAGGGCTAGATCAAAAAACTCGTTGTAGTCATAAAACAGACGCTCATGGAGCCATTTATTAAGTTTGTTCTTAAATTGTGTGATGGAAGCCGCATCTATTACGGCTTTTGGCAGGCGATTACACAGCGATTCAGGAAATAGACAGAGTGCTCTGTTTTGGCCAGCTTGTGTTTATCCGCGATTAACCGGTCCGCATGCCTATTACTACGCAGGGGGAACCTAGGATTTGATCCAAATGAAATGTCGTGACTGTACCAGGTCGCAAGAGGCACCACTATGTTTTTATTTAATTTAATACTAGCTGTTGCCAGCGACTTCGTTCGTGCGCGTAGAAGTCGTTTATTGACATTACTTCGGAAACTGTAAAATTTTATTTATTTATTAGATAAAAAGTAGCCTATGTCATGTTCCAAATTATAATCTATCACTGTGTCAAAACTTAGTCAAAAACATCAGACCATCAAACTTTGGCAATTATAGGGTGACGGCACCAATGATGGACACTTAGCTGACAGGCACCAGTAATGGACACTTCACTCTTATTTCAAATATCATACGGTTCTAAATTTGATTGTTGCAAAACAAACGAATAACCCTTATCTTCTGTAAAATAAGAATCAAGTGTCCATTATTGGTGCCTTGTCCATTACTGGTTCCATCACCCTAATAGTATTAAGATAAACTGAAATACTATTTGTGATGTGAAAGCGTTGACCAAAGTGCGCCGAAAGGTAATCTCGCGTCTCGCTCTACCCTGATCAAGGTAGTTTTATTCGCGGTAGGACCTTGTGCAGGGTCCGTCCTGATCGCAAACACCATCTTGTCCTTTTATTACCTGAAATATAGGTACATAGAGCCACAGCCAATGACCAAGCCGTAGTCACGGGCCTCACAAGAAACCGCCAAAGCCCTGTAAAGGCAGTCTCGGATCCCACTTACCATCAGGTGGCCTGTGTGCTCGTATGCCTTCTCCTTTTCATAAAAAAGCGCTAGTGTCGGTGCAAGAGATGTGTGTGATACAAGGGCAGAATAAAGATTTTTTTCTATAGTGGTTCATCAATTAAAGTTCTTGATCGTACTTTGGAAATTGAAGATGACTATCGTTGTCTTTTACATAGTATAAATAAAACAAAGCAAAGTAGAGCGGTTCTTCCTAGTTCCTAGTACAGATGTAGAGAATAATCCTTTCCCGTTGTTTTTTGTCGAATAAGTTCGTATTTATCTAGCTTTCTCAATTAGCTTCAGTACCCATCAATAAGCCAACTGCGAAAGCAAGATAAATACGAAGATACATACATACATACATTAAATCACGCCTGTTTCCCAGAGGGGTAGGCAGAGACCACTTCTTTCCACTTGCTACGATTTTGACAAATTTCTTTTGCTTCTTCCACATTCATACATCGAGTCATACACGCACGTCGGTTTCGGGTACTTAAGATTCGGCCCTTTTCCAGTATTTCTCCGATTTGACTCGAAAAAGCACGCCTAGGGCGGCCACTTCCGACCCGTCCACTCACTTTCGATTTGTATATCTCTTTCGTCAATCTTCTTTCATCCATCCTTTCCAAATGACCGAACCATCGAAAATATCCGACCAAAAACGATGGGAAAGGATTATTCACTACATCTGTAATGTATTTATTCCATCTTCAAGAGTTTGGCACCGCGTTTGCCGTTTTGGATTAAAAATTTCTGTGGGGTTCCCTTTATGGATGCTCGGATGGCTCTGGTTTTCCTTCTCCAAAGCTAAAAATATGGCTTTGCATTAGAAATTAATTTAAATTTCGTTCTTGACTGTCCTCGACTCGACGACTTTCGATTTCCAAGTCCACTCCTCATCTCTTTCTTGCATTTGAGTAAGAATATAGAGAGATAGTTTTTAAATTGGCTTTTTGGTTGCGAATTTAATTCTCGCCTGGGAAAATCCATGAAACCTGCTGCCGTCCATAACTGTGTCAGCTTGTTGCTATGGGCACCTGTCGCAGATTCTGTTAACTCACTGATTATATTATCTCCTAGACTGGTTGTCAGCCAACGAAAGTGAGCGCGGCCGGGTGAATGGAGCTAGTTTATCGTTAATATTACCTCATTCAACTCGCCCACTTTTTCACTTTCCTACGGGCAGAAAGCGTGAAGTGTGAACCCGTCCTAGCCGTGTTGACATTGTCGGTCAATTAATTGATTTTGGCGGCCCTTCTTATAATGTAGGGATAATTGGAAAGTGGTATTCCTTGATGAGCTCATGGAGTCGTAAGAGAAAATCTGTATGACTCATCCAAGAGTCGAAATACATTATATCTTACTAGCAGACCCGTGACCACTTCGTTGGTTTGCTATCTTACGCGGTTTAGATTTTTCATACAAAAGGATTTTCCCGCTAATTCCCGTTCCCATGGGAATTTCGGGAATTCCTTTCTTAGTGCACCTCTACGGTACCTAAGCTACGTCCCTTCCAAATTTCAAGTGCCTACGTTTAGCCGTTTAGGCTGTGCGTTGATATGTCAAACAGTCAGTCAGTTTCTCCTTTTATATATTTAGATTTCAAGCTCAAGCAAAAACTGTCTTGATTACGGTAGCTGTTCTTTGTTCATATGGATATTTGCAGTTCCTTGTAGTTAACAAATATACAAACTCACACACACACATGGACAGAATCACAACTTTCTCATTTATAATAGTAGTGTTATTGCGTCTAGGCTTAGGAAATAATATATCCTTTGCAGTCGTTTTTTTTCCCGCATAGCTCTACATATATTATGATGAGATAGTGTGTGATTGGTGTAATTTGAAAATCAACGAGTTTGGAATTTTTTCTAGTTCTAACCTAAATAAAATTCTAAAGTCAACCTAAATGGTCCTTGAACACTTAATAGCGATTGTTCCCAGTGCCTCTTATAAATTATAGTTAAACGAAAAAAAACACTTCTTCCAATCAACATCAATATGGACGATTGGATGGCGGCAACTTTGCGAAAAGGGTGATCAATTCGTCATTTGCAATTTGTATAATGTCAATCTGTATCAATCATATCAATCGGGTCTTATGACTGGGCACTGGGTGCACTATTTTAGGACTCTTCTTGGAACTAGAGCAGGAAAAGATCGATGTTTTAAAGTGGTCGTGTTGTCTTTGTGAGGTTTAATTCTTTTACTTGTAATTATTGTCTATGCCTTTAATTGATTATTTATTTATTTGAAGATGATGTTCTTTATAAAATGCTGTGTGTGAACTTAGGTATATGTATATTATGTGTGATGGAAAGAATAAAACAGATGTGGGTTTTAGAATGTATCACTGAATATTAAAAAGATTATTGAGATTCTATAATTAAATTAAATTAAGGATGATGGGCAGAAGTGGGACCATCCTAGGAATCAATACCAAGAAGCGATTACCGGATAGGTATTTTTATATTCTACAACTTTTATATGGCGGGAAATGTCTAATCGGTGTGAGAAATAACAGTGGCTGAACTAAAATGTCACAAAAACAAGTAAATTACGTTCGAACTTTCCCGCTGTCTTGATAAGGTCATAACTTTTTAAAACATACATTTGGGACTAGTAGAAGTTTTAGAACGTAAAGTAACTAATCCTTTGACATGTAGTTTTTTTTCGTAATTGATCGCATTGGTTCATTAGCCCGTCGTCCTTAGATGTGCTACCTACTTAAGTATGGGTCTCCTTTTATTACCTGTTTTTAGTCAAGTACAGGTAGTAAAATTGCACATAAGTAATTTGGCGTTTAAAAATTAAAATGATTAATGCAATAAGCATCGTCTTTTGTAGCGTTACTGATTTCTAAGTAACTTCCCTATAGTCACGATGACTTGCCTCTCCTCCGTTAGTTGTAAATAAAGCCTGTAAAGACCGACGAATCCGATTCGATTATCTGCACGTTGCCAGCTTGCCGGTCGCCGCCATTGCGGAGCGAGCCACGGGGAGCGCCGAATCGATCGCCGACCGAAAACCGACCCTAGCGACACGACGGCGACGCGCGTTGCCGATCCGTGCGAGCGCCGCGCCGGCCCCGCAGTCCGCTCTAAACGCTCCCCGGCGAAACCTCGAAATGTTCAACGAGAAATTAGACATAAAACTCATAGCTCTCGTCAGAGACAACACGGTCCTCTATGACCACAACAACCCGCAGTACATGGACTTCAATGCTCGCGAAGTCGTGTGGCAAAAGATCGGCGACGAACTAAAGCGCCCTGGTAAGTTTATGATGTTTACGATTTGGACTGTTTACAATTTACGACCGTGCTCGTGTGCTTACGCGCATTGTTTTTTGTTTTTGTTTGTAGCAGCCGAGTGCAAAGCGAGGTGGATCAACATAAGAGACATCAACAGACGGATATTGAGGAAGACTATAAGCAGCCCCGGGAAACGGGTGAAGCTGTACAAATATGACGGAGAACTTTCGTTCATGAGGCCGTTCTACAGAGATATCTTGATACAGAATGGTGATTTTGTTTGGGATGAGAGGAGTACTCAGAGGGAATGCGAAACTGACGATGTTCCTGACGCTCAGGATGATAGTGAAGATTCTAACGATGAAAAACCAATTAGGGCGTTGAAAGCTGTAAAGTCGAAATCTGGGATAAAGAAAAAGAAAAAGAAGAGGAAGTATGAGGAGATTGAAATGGTAAATGAGAGTGTGGCAGAGTCGAGTGCGGCAGCACTCTCGGAGTTCGACGTTTGTGACCCAGTGGACTCCTTCCTCTTAAGCATAGGAGCAACACTCAAGACCTTCTCGCCTTACCACTTAAATGTTGCTAAAAGTAAAATATTCGCGGTCGTCCAAGAACACGATTTGCAACAAATAGTGCAAAAGAAAAGCAGTGAAATAGAAGATAAGACTCCGATGAACATAATTTAGCGTGAATATTTTTTTTAACTGATTGCGTGGCCGTAATTTGGATCTGGGTTAAAGGTTCTGGTTTCCTGGTCCGGATCAGTGCGTGGGTGAGCTGAAACGTCTCCGAACTTTCATTTATGTGCTTAAAGTTTTGTTTTGAATATTGATACATGTTAACGGTAGTGCATAAGCAGCGTAACTATAAATATAAACGCGTGTAGTGTTGCGTGAAATTTATTCGTTTAAAATTAAATTTCAAGTACTTATGGAAGGTCGAAACGTTATTTTTCTCTTACGTCGAGCCCTACTTTGTTTCTGAGATAACAGCCCGTTTAATTCAGCACCCATATTGTGTTGACACCAATCGGACGATAAAAATAGCCAACTGTTTTATATTCCACATTAATATTAACTGTGTAGCCTGCGTCATAACAGATTTAACTAACATGAACACCAGAAAATCTTGACTTGCATGAGGGCTTCAAAATTCATTTCGTCCGGAGTTGTTTATGTTGACGATATGATGTGCGCACTTGGTTTAATTATTAAACTGAACAAATGTTGGATCAAATTCGAAACGTACTATCTCTTTTTACAAACTTTTATCATTCCGGCGTTATTTGTTTGTGTCCATCATTACAGTTCAAATTTTGCAACTCAATTTTGATCCACTTCCCGTTAGAGTAATGGGCTGAAATTTAGAACACATGACTAAATTCGAGCGCAATACAATATTATGGTATCTAGGAGCTGATCTGATGATACATTCGGAAGTTACCAACAGGGTCTCCGCTGTAATTAACGTAGACCCACCAAATTGGGATTATTTAGTTTGTGCTCGATTAGCAGAAAATAAATGTACAGTCAGTGCAAACGATGTCTTCAAAAAATATTTTATAGGCAAAAGAAGGTAACAAAATTGAGTTTTGTTTGGAACGAAATTGGCGACATTATATGATTATGCATGATGAATATTTACTGAGAGATTGCAGCTTAATGTTTTACTTGATGGTTCAGAATAAGGTTGTTACACCAAAATCACGTTCAAAGTTAATTACGTTCCTAAATTAAATATGAGGTTTTAATTTAGAGTTAATGTTTTAGAAATAGATCCATTGTAAGTAAGTATGATGGCAATCAATATATTCTACGACCATGTCGACCATACCATTCTAGCTCGTAGCGACTACTTTACAAATTATCAGTTATTTTTAGACACTAGGGCAATAGGTAATATTAGAACCTTCGTTATTTAATCGATTATAAACGACGATTTTGTTTTCTCTGTGTTGGTTGTCGTAGTTGTACGAATGAAGTACAATTGTAAGACTAATTAGGTATATCCTGCAATATATTAACTCACGGCCACACAGACTTGGTATTTATGACTTTCGAATCAGTTAAAACATTAACAAGAATGTTACGCACTCTGTAATCTCCAGTTATTTAATTACCGATTCCTGTGGGAAAACAGAATGGGTTTGGACAGATGTCTGGTCGTTAGTAATGTGTCTAAAATCCTATTAAACTTCACGTTTGTCTTAGTAAACCAAAGTATCTGTTTTAGTACGGTTCCCACCAGCCACCATTTCAACTATTCAAAGAATCCTGGTACGCACAGAAAAAGTAAAATAACAAGTTCTAAGTCAGTGAAATAATTGTTGAACGTGTGCAAACAGCAGGGCAGTAAAACTATGGCGAAAGAATGTGGCCGGGCACAAAGAGTCGCTGAAACCGCCGAGCTGACTTTAAAAGCTAATTGGAACTCCATTTACTGGCCAGGAGCAGGGCGAGGTAGTATTTTCCAGCCGTACACAATTAAATCACTTTTTGCTCCTTGCGTGTACGTGTGGACCAACCAGAAAAGACTCGATAGTGGATTTAAACATATTTATATCTCCCCAGCAAAGGGCCCGAGCAAAAAGCGGTTTACTATAAGCCTCGCTTGAAATATCTAGCCTAATACCCGCCGCATGCCCATAATTTTGCCACGGCGGTGTCATAAATATGTTTGATTCTATTTCATTCCCTGCCATTTGAAGTGGAATATCGTTGGTAATAAAAGGAATATTAAAATCGACTTGTTGCGTGCGCGAGTCTGTGTAAGAAGTATGATTTATATTCGTTCGTTATAATTCTGACAGAAACTCGTGTTCGTATCTACCTACTCTTCAAAGGCTTAATAGAAGGAGCGATTGAGATTATTAGGGTCAGTAGTTCAAGATAGAGCGTTATCGGTAGAGACAATAATTGCAACATTGTTGTGGACGAAGGAATTGTTATCACTGTAGGGCGGTTGCACGACTGCCGCCCAAAACAAAAGGGTAGTATGCGGATATGGGCTGGATGTCCTCATACTGCCTTTTTGTTTTGGGCGGTGGATGAGGCGCGTGCCGCGAACGCGATGCGAGTGACGTAAGTGAGCGGCCCAAGTTTTCGGGGCCCCCACCAGTACAGTTTGTTTACAAGAGCGGCGGCCGAGCGCCGGCACTCCGCCGCCGGCTAGCACGCGGGACGCGCACCGCGGCGCTCACGTCACGCTCACGCATCACGCCGCGGAACTACCCGACCACACGCCAACAGTGAAAAAACACGTTACTAGCCAATTCTCAAATAACTTTCAAAAAAAGAACACTCTTGGAAGCATTCGATCATAATTAGATTCTAAAAGTGTGTGCGCAGGATCCTGCATTTAAAGTTGCTGCTCTTGCGTTGACGCAGGTGAGTTTTGGTAACTTTTTAAATGTATTCCAGTAGAATCTCAGCTGTATGAAACTAGAAGTGCAGTTGTGAACTGAATCGTAAATCCCCGCGTTGGATACTTGAATGCTTTTGTTAGTGCTCGTAATAAGGCACTTGCTGCATCAGTGAGGCTGTTAATTTTTATGCCACTTGCGCTCCTTTTCGAAACTAAACCGGTTGGGATGTTTTTTAGAGCTGTTGTAATAAAATTACCATATCAGTGGCTGTGATCGGTACCCACGTGCGTTATAGGATGGGTTCCTGTTTCGCTGTTGGAACGCCGAAAACTTGACGGGCCCATTTAGAGCCCAGGTCTCGATATTAGGTCAATTTTGTTGGGAAATCAGGGAGTTCGGTAGAGTTAGATAATCCGAGCGATGTGCCAATACCCGATACATTATTATTATCTCGTGCCGATCAAACCTAATTTTATTCAAGTTACGAAATCCATATCAAAGTGTCAATATGCCTGTCGGTTTATTTGCTGCACAACTTAGTTTTTGATAAGTATGTTGATAGAAGCATTATTTTCCTACGGCAAATAGGTTCACCGAGATATTGAGCATTGGATATAGCATACCCCTTTTGTCATACTGCGATAGTATTTATTTGAGTAGATACCTACGCTGTTGAAATGCACCTTAGCAAATTTCGCTTTCTGTAGTTTTGTACGATGCTCATTTCTTTATATATTTCTAAACTTATGCAGTTTCTCAATCTTGCGTATTTTCGTGTTTACTATAGTCTAATAGACGTTATCTTATTCAACTGTATCTACATAGATAGCGATACAATTGTTATTTATGTCAATTCCCATACTCTTAGGTAAATATAGGTTAGTAGGTTTACACGAACGATATTTTTCAGCATGCCTGTGACTATTATTAACGCGTTTTTAGGGATCCGTGTCCGAAGGGTGTCAAACAGCGTATTATCACTAAGCCGACGCTGTCCGTCCGTCCGTCCGTCCACCCGTCCATCCTAACTGAAGAGAGCTGTATCTTTTTAACCGTAAGAGATGTCGGATTGTTATTTTTTACCAAAAAATAAAAAAAAAGGGTAAAAAAAAGGGGGTCACATACAAGAATCTTTTTTATATTTTTGTTCCTTCGCAAAAAGGGTAAAACATACTCGTGCAATGATATTTTGAGTTATAGTACAAACTGTAAAAACTTAAATCAAATCGAAATATAATAATACCAGTATGACTACGAAACCCTCAGTGCGCGAGTCGGACTCGCGGTTGACAGTAGGTTATTTTTTTTGGTGGCACGCTGTAGTTTCTAGAAGGTTGGTATCCCGATTAGGAATAATATACTTAACTGGGACTTGTCAAGGCTACTTTGAATAGCCTCAAATGTTTCAATTGAATAATCTTCGCTATATTCGCGCTCTGTATAATCCGTTACATTTGTTAATATCAAACAGATCATTATCAACACGATAGTTTTAAAAATAAACCGATTACTTACGTTTTTTTTTATGTCTTAATGATCTACCGTATGTACAGATGTAGACATCGTACTCGTAGTTTATCGAACAACTTCCCTATCGTTAGCTTCAGTATCCATTGATAAGTTAACGGAAAATGCAATAAAGACGATGTAATGCGACAAAATATGGAGTATTATCTGAGTCCATATAAATATAATGCATTTTTCGTAATACACTAAGTATCTACAATAGTTACCCTCCCCCTTTCGCAGAACAGCACATCCGCAAAATAAAAATGTGTTCGAAACGAAATGTGGCATCTACAATGTTTTGTTTTTGGGATCCGTACCCAAAGGGTGCTAACGGGACCTTATTAATAAGCCTACGCTGGTTTTAAAGAATTGTATTTTTGAACCTTAGAGGTTTTATCCTTCAGAAAGTGGTGTTACGTCAGATTTCATAACAAATAAAAAATAAAGAGGTTAAACTCCTAAAGCGATTTTGATGGTTCTTTCGCGATATTTTTAGGTTTGGTACAATTTATAGGTAAGGTTCAGGAAAAATATGTTTAGTATAATTGGGACGTGGCAGCAATTTAAAAAAACAAATGTAATAAAAAGCAAGCGTACAAAACCAGACTGCTTTGATATATTACGTAAAAAAAAGAGAGGGTTCATTACTTTGATGAAAATATTATCGCCTATGCCGCTCCATCAAATCAAGCAAGACGATACTAACGACACCTCATATGTCAAAATCCATCAAGACGTTCAGGCTGCAGAGCGTGCTACAGAAACAGACATATATATATACATACTTACACTTGAAATTCATACCCCCTTCTGACCCCTTCGTAGTGTTATCACATTCGCATTAGTATGAACTGGCAAAACGTCATATACGCAGAATATCGTACTAGTAAAACATGATATTTACAAATATTTGGTTACGTTTGGTTATAGAATCGTAGGTAGATTTAGATTATGTTAGATTTACCCGGAGGGCCGAACCATCCAGAAATAGGAGCTCCGTCGACGCTGTCTAATTCATGCCTTACTAATAATTATGTTTTGCTAATATGATATTTTGCTTGTATAATATTTTAAGAATATCATGTTCTGCGAATATGATATCCAACCACGAAGGGCTTCCGACGCAGTCGATTAACGACGCAATCGGGTAAAAATAAGGGAAAAGCAAGGGTTCACAAACACGGGTATGCAGCGGTCAACTAAGCTGAAATGAGGTACTCGTATCTATCGGAAATACAATACTTAACGAAGAACCGATTTTGACATTTTACTAATGGAGTTACACATACCTACATATACAGAAGAGGTTTCTTTGGATAGGCCGCTATTTGGTTAGGAAGAAAAACTAGGCTACAGCTATTGTATTCATAGTCATACCCTTAAATAAACTGATATTATACGACAATAATGTCTGTAAAATTAATCGCAATATTGCTACGTATCCCTCCGTTCCCCATCGACCTCTAGACATTCGACCTCGTCTTGTAGGCTTCCTATACAAGTAGTTATTTCTGAAGTTTGATCCCGTTGTTTGTTATATTGCCTTTGTTATATGAAATAGGTATTCTCCAACCAAACCATGACCTTCAAAGGGCACTTGGAAACATTTGTAAATTGTTTGCAAAATGCTTATGATTGGATTGTTAGCTGTCCTTGGCATGTATTTTAATATAAGGTTTTTTTTAAAATAAGTTTGTTGTGAAAAGGTTTGTGCGAAGATTTAAATTTAGAATGAGTAGACTAGTTTTTGACATGTTTTGACATAGGCAGTTGACATGTTTTGATATGTTTGAGCAGTATGCGAGCATAGAAGTTAGGTATCAATTAAGAGTCAAGCTGTTAGTCTTCTGATAACTGGTACTTGTGCTATCGGCCACTGAACTCCACTCGGATTATTATCTCTCTGTTAATTAATGGAATCGTGGGAGTGAAGTATTAATCGACGCCGCCGATCTTTAATTAAAATCCGCACTTGCTTGAACTTTTGTGTGTACTTACTGCAATTATATGGAGCGTTTAATGAGATATCGGAATGACGGATATTTTTGGTTCGATTTGTAATTTGCTAAAGCTATTTGTGTCGTGAGAGGAATTCCGTCTTAGTCGTTAGGGTTGGCAATGTATTTGGATTGAAATCTTGAGGATTTCATACTTCTAAGGCTCTCAGATACCATTATCTTACGTGGCCTTTGTGCTCGAAAGTTCTTTTCATGCCATAAACATGTATTTTTAGTGTAGAGTTCCAATTTAAATTGAAGTCTTAGGGTCGTATTAATAAACTAATCTCAACTCTAATGCTCGTGGTCAGATGCGTCAAAAATGACAGTGTTCTACATACATACATAGATACATAAACTCACGCCTTTATTCCCAGAGTGGGGTAGGCAGAGCTACAGAATTACCAACAACTCTAAAAACTTGTTGATAATTCTGTAACCACGTTTTGCACACTATGACAGTGTTCTATGGTTTGACGTTTACTTTGACGTATCTTGTGACGGGCATATCGACCAAGATGTGTTTATTAATACGGGCCTTAAACAGTCAATATTTTGGGTACGGATTTTAAATCGAATCGTTAGTAACTATAACTACTTTCGGAGTGAGTGTCTATATTAACCCACTTCATAGTCATAGCTTATTGCAATGTCGGTTAGTTTATTTTTAGCGGACATCGGGTTTCTGAACAGATATGAAAGTAATTAGAGAAGCTACGGTCTTGTATTGTAACCAGTTTGCTTCGGTCACTGACAGGGGATACTTAATCGATTTTTGTTCTTTTCTCTTGCGTTGCCTTTGTTACAGAGTTACGGACCAATCAGGTGCCGGCTTTACAAGATTGCGTAAAAATATATTTTTTAAGAGCTTTAGGAGACAATAAGTCAGTCCCAGGCTATTTATTCGAGGAGATCAAAAGGTCGTCAATATAGACGTAAATCTTCAGTAATCTTGAGAAGCTTATCTTCATTCTTCAACCTTATTTCACAGCTGTAATAATTTAAAATTTTAATGTTTCATGGAATAACGTTGTCTGCTCATAATTGTCTATTGTGTTCACTGCAATCAGAATTAATTTATAAATTATGTTTTCCTGCGAAGGTAAAAGTTAACTTTCGGCGTCGCAAACAAATGAAAGTAATCCCAAGCGAGTGTGGCTTGTATTAGTTTCGCTCTCGGCTGCTTCCATTTCACTCGTATTCTTTGGGTGGACATACCGGCATTTTGACGTACACGTTTCTTGATTCGTTACACACAAATCGTGAACGCAGCCATAGACATGTTCTAATTTCAAAATAGTTAACTGAACTTTTATGTAAAATGGCGTGGCAAAAAACAAGCATGTAAAATGGATTCTAGTGGCGTTTAAGAGGATGAAATGAGCTCGGTTGGGAGTTTATTCAAACGGAATACTGTGTAAGTGTTGCGTAAAATCAGTTTTAATGTAACATGTACATTATTGCTAATACGTCGGTTGTTGTAAACATGTAAATGTATTCTGGCAGTTGCAAGTGTCAGCGTGGCCGCAGATTGTGCGAAAAAAGCGAAATTGAACCAAATGTACTTGCGTACGAGAGAGAAAGTTATACAGCGCATGCGCTTGGCGGATTTACGTGATGATGACGCGGGTTGCGAAAACGTGTGCGAAAACCGATGTAACTGATACATTGGAATCGATCGATAATGTTGTCGATGTATTGTGTAACGGATTATTACATTCGGCGCCAGAATCCCTGATTTGAATGCAAAATTAACCCGGTATGAAGATTTCGGCCGGCGCCATAAATGGTAGTAATTTTCCTTGACTACGGAAACGCATGTGAACAATCGTGATTTTAAGTTTACCCTCGTCTCAGTTTCACACTATCCACGATTCCACAAGAGTGAGCGAGTAAGGTTTATTAAGCTCTTCTGTTGCTTTTAGGTCCTGACGTATTGCTACTACTTTCGTATCGTATGCTTTAGTATATTCGATGGCAACTTTACTTTCGCAAGTAAAAGACAGGTTCATAATAGGACCAATTAGAAACGGTTGTCCTCAATTTTACATATGTTAAACATAACGTTTACAAACGTCAAACTCTAAGCTTGTCTAACAAGAATAGAATGTGACATTTCCAAATGTAATAATTTGGAAACGTCACACTCAAGTTTTGTTAATGAATATGATGTTCATTAATACTCTTATCCGTGTGGTTGCCGGGTTAGAATAGTGCCACTCCATGTCTTCCCGTCGTAGGAATAAAGGCTGTGTAGGCGATGGGCTTGCAACCTCTCACTAATACACTACATCTTAGCCTGATTGTGCAAAATGTGGTTACAGAGTTGTCAACAGGCTTTTGGAGTGGTTGGTAATTCTGTAGCTTTGCCTACCCCACTCCGGGAATAAACGCGTTAGCTTGTGTGTGTGTTGTGTATATGTAATACTCTTATATTATAGTCCTCCAGAGTTCCTGGACCTTCAATTTATGTGTGGAATCAAGTCCACTTCTGGGGAAAAGCTTTCCCCGAGGATCTCAAGTACTCATCCGTGATCAGTCCTGTGGTCTCGCATCCAGCTGTTTTCTGCGATCCTTAATTGTTTGTATGCGAACGTATATTCGAAGGGAAACCTTATATTATTACACGCTTCATGATTTCATGACTGGCTGAATACACCTTGAGAGTGACAGTCTATCATTCAAGTTACACCTAATTTATTACAGGAAGCTTGGAAAATAGTCAATCATCAGATGATGACTTTGGTTGTTTTCGAAATAAGAAATATACAAACATACGCTGATGTCGAAGCAATGCGTTCTACTTTTCAACCTTCAAAATAAAACAAAATGTAGGAGGTACTTACTTACCTACTCAATTCATTGCGTTTGTATATTCTAATGGTTGCAGTGCTTAAGTCTTCAAAATATATTCATCAGTAAAATCCCATGTGCTCTGAACTATACGCGGGCATATCAGATTGTATATTTAAAATTGAGAATAATAATCTGGGTGCCAGCATTTGAACTGATCTCGTTTATTGTATGTAGTTCTTGAATTAATAGTGATGGATCAAGTCGGGTGAGCGACGTGGCCTTGATCTTCGATCCACGGCCAACCCAAAAGCTCCGCGCTGAAATTGAAAGAGAAATTGGTGTCATCGCCGAATTCGCCCAACGCGCTGGACCGTGCGCCCAGTCAAAGTAAAAGTGTTCCAAAAATTGTACGCGAAATTACATTGCGTTTTCGCCTTAACCAGGTTATGGATGTGGGTCGAGTAACAGCTATCTGTTAGAGTTGATACTTTTTTGTTCATTTTGACATCCGATTGTCGTCAAGCCGAGTTCAGGGTTACTGAAATTTGGTTTTTGAGCGCTATAATCAGTCGGACGTTTGTCGCGTGTAAATAGCATGACGCGGCAATTATGACTGAAGCTACGACGTGACCTCACTTCGGTAAACTATCTTTAAAGAGTTATCGCGCATAAAATAATCTCAAAGTTCATCTCTCTATAACAGAAGTTTTACTTTATTATTTTATCGATTCGTTTTAAAAAACGGGCATGTGTAACTCGTGTACGAGCGCCGATAGGCTTTGCCATTGACCCTGCTAGTGAAATGCTTGAAGACTCCTCGACCCGAAGATAACCTTGCCGCAGCTCGCAATGGAAAGTATATGAAATTCTGTCTTTACCGGATAACCTTTGAGCTATGTTTCACAGTCAACAAAGTCATTAAACATTAAAGAGTATCATGTCTACAGTCAACAACCTTGCTGTGTGTGTTGGATGGAAATGGTATTTCTCAGTTTTAGGAACGGTATTAAAATTCAATTTTAAAATTCTCCATTGAACTATTGTCTGGTTCGCCTAAGAAGACGTCCTTGACACCTAAAGTTTGGATTGATGCTAACTAGGTTATGAGCATTATACGGTTACAGAGAAACTACTTGAAACGAAAGAGCTCTTGTTCAATTCTACTTAATAGAGCAGCGATAGCCGTATCTTGCACGTGATAAGTGTTTAAAATATATTCTTCTACCACTTGTTTTCTTTCAACTCTATTGACCTTTTGCGCCCTTTTGTCACCCTTGAAGTAATTTATGTTTACAATTTTATTCTTTTGTAGCCCTTAAGGTATAGATAAAATATAGCCTGTTGAGTACGTATGGTAAGTATACGCATTGTTAAAAGTATGAAGCTGTTTGAAAAAGAGAACAATACACTCCTGCAGGGTCAGGATCTGTCGTGAGTGCCATGAATTATTATAATTAATTCATTAGCCAGCGAATACATTTCGAAAGCTAAAGGATTCGAGATTTATTTAAATTTCTCTTGAATCTTTTCGGAAATACGAAACTGGTTGTAACATCTTTGATTTAGTTGATGCTTAAAATTAGTTGTTTACGGACGTCCCACAATGCGAGCTGATTTATAGATAACGGTTTTGCTTTTTAAATATCGTCAATATAATAATTATCAAGTTTATCTCGTGTTACTTACCCTATGCTCACTTGACAAGTGGTTTTCCCCTGATTGACCCGGTATTGCCCGCATCACTCTCTCTTTTGTTTCGTTTTATGAATAGGTATACATATACTTCATGGCCTTTACAGTGAATAAAGTTGAGCCTGTGTTAGCCTGATATTTCTGGTTCTTTTCGGTAGATTTGATGTTCTTCTGTTTGTTGTATCTTCGTTGTTTTGCGTCGAGTGCGTTGGTCGGAAGCGGGCGAGCTGTTTGCGAAGGACGGCGCCTGCGGTATTTGTAGAGCTTATTACGCCCGTGCAAGGATCGCTCACATGTCGATGGAAATACTTTACATTGAACGATGCATATGGGTTTAATACGACACTTATCTTATTTATTACTAGCTATCAGCTTCGCTTCGGTTTGTGCGAGTTTTCTGCAATACCCGCACATAAACTAGAACTTGTTATACATAATTGGGTAAAAATCAAAATAAATGTACATAAAGACGCTATTTAAATGTCACTTAAATGATGTCTAACTTACAATTTCATTACAAAATGACGTATGTTTGACGTTAACCAACAGTTTCGTTACGGTGACAAAACTCTCTTTAACTGGACATTTATTTTGATTTTTACCCAATTACCTTCTGTGAAAAAACATATAACTATGGTGGAAACCATATCAAAATCTGTTGCGTGGCGCGTGGCTTAGGAGTTAGCGGATATATAGACAGCAGACAGACAGACTCGTTAAAAGACTTTTTTATTATGCTGTGTAAAAAAGAAGGTTCAGGCCTGTGTCTCGATTCACTTAAATCAATGACATAATAGAATACTAGAATACAGAAGTGAAAACTTTTCAATTATTATTTAATTACAAGGAAAAACTAGAAAGCATACTCGAAGATATGAGTAGTTAAAAGCTTATAGTAACTACAAATAATTTAAATTTTAGGTTAACGGTTTACAAGAATTTCGAAAGATAACTACTTATTTAATTCTTTAACGCTTTTGCATCCTACACCTTGGTGCGAACTGGTCTCTAATATACTCGAAATATGTTGAAAACTTATAAACTTGGTTTTATGTTTCCTGTTAGCTGATTAAATTTATGTGTCTGTGATTTGTAATTTTTATAATTTGTGGCCGGGTCCCCTTTACGACCGTAACGTGTAACTAGTTTTGTACATGTACTTAAATTCAACTACTATGTATTTTGAAACAGGTTTCTGTTGCATTTTCATTGCGGGGACATAAATTTTCTCTTTCATTTTCCCTGTAAGGTACTTAAGCGTATTTCACATTAAGTACTTATTTTTAATTGTTAGCTAAATTAATCTTTCTAGTGTATGAAATTGACTTAGTCAATATTGTGGCTACTGCCAGTTTATATAATGTGTAAACACATTATGTGTTCTACGCGTAAACAATCCATCAACACTCAGTAATTGCAACATTGTTGTTAAAACTTAATTATTAATATTATTAATGTTATTCCAACTATAAAATGTACACTCGTTCCTGCACCTTAGATTTTAAATGCAGGTTAAATGTCAGTTCGCTCTTTGGATTTCATGATCCAACGGTTCAGGTTTGAATACATTTTGTTTACCGTATATTGGCTGACGTCAATCTTGCTAATTATATGCACTAAATTTCTCTGACTAAGTGCGGTAATGCTAAATAAGGCGTCGGGTCGGAGGCCCTAATGGGTTCACTTACTACCGAAAATCACATTTTAATGAAGGAGTCGGTCCTCTCAAGGACATGCGACGGCGTGCACAAATTGGTCATGCCAATGCTTTGGTACTCCGATTTTAAGCGAAAAACGCCTTCTATGTGTGGGACGTCGTCATCGTACAATGTGTACAGTTTGAATCATGTTATAGTGCCGTGTTTGGATTGAGACATTATCTTAGCATCAAGACGTTTTCGAATGTATTGTATGCATCCTTTTTAGGAGGATTGCGAGATTTCTCCAGGATTGATTCATTCTTTATATGCAAAATAGGGACTTGGCATGCGTTTTTATTGTGGCGAAATTTTGCCTGATGCGGCTTCAAATTATGTTCTGCATCATCTATTACGTTATTCCCGTGTTGTTATTGTTAATTCACAGGACACCGCTGTTTCGTTCAATGCATTGTGCATCAATGTGTTTATTTGTTACGTCTTTTGTTATTTGTGGTAAACCTGTTTCATCCCACTTACAACACTCGCTTTACATTTTGCTTGTAAGGCATACTTCAGTTGTGTTCATCCAACTTTTGAAAGGTAAAAATAATATTAACTTCAATTGGGTAAGTAAAGTTTTTGGAAGAGATGTAAATTATATTTTTTTTCGATAGTCGTCATCCTTAAGATCATAGAACTGCGGCTCTTTTACTTTTATTTCCTCTAATATTTTAGAAATCTTTTTTTTAGTTATGAAGTTGACATTTGTACACTTCAATGACCGACAAGCTTGTTGCCTTCGTATTTAATGAAATAGAAAAAAAAAACTGTCACTTCTATATCTGTCAACGTCAAATCAAATCAAAGTAAACAAACGGTTTAATTCAAATAAGTAAATTCAAGTAAATCTTTGTAATACTCCATTTCCACAGTCCGTGTGGGATTGCCTGAATTCATTGCGTGGATTGTACAATTCAAAAGTGCTCTCGTGGCTATCAAAAAGCAGAGCAAGAGTCGTCGAAAAAGGAAGAAATCGGTGTCCAAGAAGAAGTGCCAAAGGGTTCGAAAATAAATCTTAGACCAAATATCGTGCAAAGGTCTTAAAGCAAAGCGGCAAAACGAAAGTCCAGAGTTCGTTCTGAGATCGTTAAAAATATTTCTAAAAACACTGATCACATGAAACACAAGCAAACAGAAAATAGCCGTTGTATTGAATCGTTTGTTTACTTTGATTTGATTTGACAATGACAGATATAGAAGTGTTTTTTTTCTTTTTCATTAAGTACGAAGGCAACAAGCTAGTCAGTCATTGAAGTGTACAAATGTCAACTTAATAACTAAAAAAAATATTTCTAAAATATTAGAGGAAATAAAAATAAAAGAGCCGCAATTTCTTGATCTTTAGGATGACGACTGTCGATAAAAAATATAATATACATATCTTCCAAAAACTTTACTTAGCCTATTATCGCCTTGTTAGGAGTAATGTATGACTCTGAATCGTTACCTTCAAGTATGACATCTCTTGCATCACTGGTATCTCTTTAAACGATTACAGGGTAGCGGTTCGCTTCTTCATTTGCACGTTCCACTTCGTCCAATAAGCGGAGGTGACTAGTGTCAAATTGGTAGTACTAGAGTACTGATTCGCGGACTGTGACCTTGGCTGACACGACGCACTGAGTTTTTCAAACGTGTTTTCTATTGTTGGACTATATACGCGATGTAGCTGTTTGTTTTGCTCATATTTTTGTTAAAACAACTGTTTGACTCTACCTTTATGGTAGTGCGAACTAACAAAGACAATACAATATTACAATACCGACTATATACTTCATTTTCTGTTGTCTTTTCATTCGCGGAACTTTTGCAGTTCCTTTTGAATTTAATCCGGCCTTGTCCAGAGCCAGTCTGAAAAGTTACTTTACAAATACGAATTTGTAAAGCGTCAAATATAATCTGAATAAATATCAATTTAAGATATACCTACCTAAGTTATCTCCATATGAGTAAAAATACCGATCACATAAACATTTATGTAGGAGGCTATATTAAACCTTTCATTATTCATAACGGCGTCCTAGACCAGGCGATTCTTATTCTAGACTCCGCCTGGCTACCTGTGGCTTTGGCACGGATCGACGTATGAGATCAACAATGTCAAGGATCTATTGCGCAATGCCACCGGACATCACCCTTCTATGAATAGGCAAATCTATGTTTTGTGATTAATATTCATGCTCATACTGAAGGTGACCATGTACGTTTGGAAATTGCCCATTTTTTATTGGTTTATATTATAGGTTTGAGTTTAATGTGTCGAAGTAATCTTACCGGAAAATGTGTTGTAAAATATAGCTGACAACTATAACAAACTACAAAAGATTACTCGTATAACAATGGTCAAGATAACTGCGGGTGATAGAGTATGCTTCAGTGTAGCTAACTGTTGGTTTTATTTTTCTATGCAGTGATTGGAGTACCAATTCTATTGATAGACCAGTCGATGGTCTATAGGGGCTGACAGAAATAATAATAAACCACTGTCAGTAAATGGAATATTAAAAAGTCTCGGTTTTGAATGGTAATTTCATTTGTCCGTTCGTTTAGAATTCGTTTTTGTTGAATGAAATGGGTTTTTGAATAAAAATGGTGTAAAATCAAACTGGTGGTGCTGGTAGAGTTTTTAAAATGGTTTAATATGTTCATATAATGTGGTGAATCTTTAATTAATGCACCCGAAAGCTATAAACTGATAAGTATAGTGCTGTAACGTTTACCTGTTGAAACCTAAGGTCACAATACCAATTTCGGATGAAATTGCTACTATTAATCTGGGTTGAAAGAAGCCTGTTTTGCAATGTCCTTTTAATTCAAGTCGTCATTATCGAAAGACGAGTAATTTCCAATGGCCGGGCCGTAATTCAAGTGCGGTCGTATCTCGCGCAGGCGCCGTGGGGTCCCTGTCTGCCAGTGTTTTATGCAGACACACCTTCTCAGAAGATTTGTTTCACACAACCGCCTTTTCGCGTGAATTATTGGCGTTAATCAGACTTTTGTTTTAATTTTGTCTTCCATCCGCTTCATTACCGATTTTGTTTTATTGCGTGCCAGTTTCTTTGGTACCTCTTTGGCTTTGGAAGCTTTAGCATTGTTTTGTTTATCGCTTCATGCCTTGGTATTTGCCTTGTTTTGTTCACATTGTGGTTGTGTTTCTGGTTGCGGGGTCTACAGGATAATTGATAGTTTTTGCTCTCTGGCTCTTCAGTTTATGGATCGTGTAGATTTTGCACGGGTAGTTTAAGTTACAATTATTCGTCGTTTACATTTTTAAACGTTATCCTTCATTGAATTCTCGTTCTCTATTTGGTTGTCAACTTGTCAAGTAAATGTCTGTTTCAGCTCTAGGTATACAAACGAAATACGGACTTATAGTTCTCCATAATAATATGACTGCTAAAAACTCTATAGAATGTTAATAAACAGATCCCCAGTGAAGCCATACTAGACATTTCGGAGTTTTAGGTATATGAGTTAACACTGCCTTTTAAGTGTCTTGACACAAGCATCTCACTCAAGATGACTTTATAGATGTGAACTTTAAAGAATTGTGAGGCGACGCATAAATCGCGTAGCTGATAAAAAAACATACAAAACCTTTACCGTTACCGTTATTTTTTAGCCCCTATATCCTATTTCCACGATTTTTGAATATATTGTAGTTATTTATTATCAAAAAGGAGATAGGTATGTAATTTTGCATGTGTCTGTTTTTTTTTCTTTCCAAGAAATAATGTGTTAAAGAGGAAAACGTATACACCTAGTTTTTTATAATATCTACAACATATTCAAAGTAAAAAGCCTAGGGGAGAGAAACATTATCTTAAGTGCCTCAAAGTTTTCAAGTTATGGTTGGCAATAGCACATAAAATAACACTCTGGTTTATACTTCTCTCTCACTAGTACTATAGTCGACTTTAACCGAAACCGAATCACTTTATTAGGCCTCCAGCGGGCCAAGTATGGCTGCGTCTATATCCGTATCAAATGTGGATAAAGCATCCGTCACTCTCGTACTTATTTACGTGTCAGAAGGTGACGGATGCCTTATCCAAACTTTATCACGTGATAAACGCAGCCATATTAGGGTCCTTGCACTGTATAGGATGTGACGTTTTTCCAATAAAGATAAAACGCATCGAAAATATGGACAATTCGAAACTGTATTTAAGTATTCATTCACTTCGTGTTTGAAGTTGTAAATTTATAAAACAACCTCGTTACTATAATTAGATTGTAATCAGCATGGATTAATCAATATTCAGCATTTTAAGCCACTGCTGCTGGAAAATTAATCGTCATTTGATTTGCAAATGTAGTTATTTAAGTGACACTAGGGCCGCCATCTGGTCTGCCGGTTTGTGATTGTGAACTTATCATCAGCTGAATAGGGGGGAAAATGTATCTGGATTCATGTACGAGTATGTATGACCATGACACGTACGTTTCTCTTTAATTTTTCTTTATGGTCGTACAAAGTCAGAACTGATAGTCTGATTTTTACGTTCTTGGTGTCGGCAGATTTCTGCTGGTGTTGCATATCACAGGTGCATGTTATAGCAACCTAAATGGTAGATTAGGGATGGCGATTCTTTCGGAAAAGATGAATCGATTCACAAAAAAATCGAGGTCTAAAAGACCGATTTCTAAAAAAACCTTTTTTTTCTACATTTGCATTTACATATAATTCTATTTAATGAAAAACAAGAAAGATACATTATAAATAATTAATAAACGATCTCTCATCAGTAAAACCAGGGATATTTTAAGTTCAACTTTTTATTAAATTAAATATTTGCGATGGAAACTAAGCACACAACAATGTCGCAAGTTTTTGAGTAATTAACCCTCTTAAAATATCGACTGTCGATTTTCAAGGGTCAAATATCGATTCAGTACTACATGTTGATTTAAAAAAAACGCTTTTTTTTTTGACCCGAGTAATCGGTTCTTCGATTTATCGATCTCAGATCGCCATCCCTGTTAGATATCTAACCTAATAAAATTGAGGCAATCGTGTTTTTACATTTTAATTTACTCTAGCTGTCCGTGGGTAAAACTTATTTGACAAGCTTCAATGTATCTTTTTGCTGATTCATGACTTTGCAACTCTTAGGATTGTAAAGTTTCGATCTTTGCAACGCCTAGCGTTAGCGTTGCGGAATTGTATTTTCGAATAGAATAGAATACGAAAATAAAATCGCTTAAATTGTGTCCGTGTTTAATAGGTAGAAATATTGAGGAAACATTACCTGTAGATTTATATATTATGGTGATACAAACGTTAAATATAGAATTAGCGATTAACATAGAGATGGAAAAAGGGGAACTCTATGATAATGTTTCGACATCATTTAGCTTTATTAGCTTAGTAGCTTTATTTTTATCTACTTTCGTCGATTTGTTCCACTCAAGTATCTAACAAACATTCATCATTCATTATTGACGAGGTTCTATCCGCGTAGAACTCGTTTAATTTTATCCCCTAAGGGATTATAAAAAATAGTTTTAGTCCTTTCCTTTCCTTAAACATCTTAGCCTGATGATGCAAAATGTGGTTACAGAATTGACAACAGGTTTTTAGAGTTGTCGTTAATTCTGTAGCTCTGCCTACCCCACTCCGGGAAAGAAGGCGTGAGTGTGTGTATGTAGTCCTTCCTTTCCCGGTGCTTGGTTTAACCATGATGTCGAAACAAACACGCAGACAGACTTTCGCATTTATAATATTTGTAGAGTAGAGATTGACATTGTAGGATAATGAAACTAGTGTTTAATCTTTAAAAGTCTTTGCTTCAGGATACCCAATATTTATCCGCATATGAGTTCAAATTGCCACTGTATAGGACGCAATTTTATTTATTCGATTCGATTGCCTATAATTAGGTGTTGCTTAACCACAGCACGTACTATATCCAGGCCTTCGCAGGTTTTACATCTGTGGCCAATTAATATGACTGGATCTCGACTCCCGCGCATTGGAATCCGCGCAGCCTCAGCCATTTTAAATGCTAATCGATTCTTAATTAAAACATCGCATCGATACACACGATACTAATAATATTCAAATCGATAGTAATCTGTGTTTACTCTCAACTCCCACTAGTCTTGGTGTTTATGGTAAAGTAAATATGGCGTTTGCGTCAGTGTTTCTTTGCGAGGCGGTTTTAGAAATACGTTTATTAATGTTTGCGTGTATGACTTGATCGCTTAATCGTAACAATTGAGTCTTTCAAATCATTTTTAGGAACCCACGTCTAAACGAATCTTTAGACTATGCAAGGTTTGCTACGGTTGGCCGAGCAAAAAAGAGTTGTGACGTGATGATGGGTACAAAGTTCCAATTTTTTCAAGTGGCAAATTCAATAGCAGCATTAAAATTGGATCATGTTGCCAATTTTGGTGCGAAAACCGCCCTCATTTTTCAAATCTTTTTTGCCAAGCGTCTTATCCAACGTGGGGACTTCGAGTACAATCAATAAGAAAGTCTAGTGCTACTCTTATAACGGTTACCGACAGCGTCGGTTTGACAACCCCAAACTGTTATTATAGTCTATTGTGCTCCGCGAAATAAGGTTCCCTAGATTCCAAGATTTCATCGGTGCTTTGAGTGTTGCCAGCGTTCACAGTTACATAACCTGTGACGTTGGCTGATAATTTATCTATTAATCGAAGGACCTGTTTCTCGAATCCGGTCCCGGTAATTAAGGACCTGATAATTTATCCATTTAGCTTAGATGTTGACGCCTGTCGTGAATGCACTTAGCGGATTTGAATTTTAAATACGTTGGTAGGTAGATTGCGCTCGCTGTTTGGTGCGGCTTAGAGGAAAATATTTTTGGTAGTTGGAAATGGATTTAGATACATGTATAATTAAACTATTTTTCTATTTATCTATGTTTCTTACTACTACGTTTTCCGCCCCTTACGTACTTAGATGATGTCAGTGTTAAAGTAATATGACAGAAAATATGCCGAAACTTGCGTTGTTACAAAAAACCACCTTAAATGGTCCGAGTCTGGCGTAGCGAAGCCTTAGCCTCTTCGGTCCTTTATCACACACACTCATGTAACACTGAGATGAGCATGTATTAGTGTAGGCAGGCAGTAAATTTGTGCCGTCTAGTGTCATGGGTAGTATGGGTACGTCGAGTGCAGAGCAACACCAGCCCAAGTGGTTACTCACCTTGACCGCACGTTGTCCTCTCACTCATAGACACTGCAACGAATACGCTACAAGAGCCTTTTCATTTTCTAATAATTTAAATAGCTTCCTTTGAACAGGCACCATTGGAGACAAATTCACAAACCTGGAGGGCTCCAAACCTTTAACGCGTGAATATTGTTAACTTATTTTTGGAAAACATCCTGCGTTTCCTGATGTGTTTGCGAGGTGTGCGTTCTTATTCGTGATTGGTTGTTGTGATCGTTTTCTTTAATTGACATATTGTTACGTAATTTTTTTCTTGAAACAATACATAATATTTGAATATTAATCATTCCTTAGCATTTGCTACTTCTTTGATTTGACTTTCATGAGCAAAATTCCACGAACGCTTATATTTCTTGGCAAATACTAGTAATCTTACTTTACCTGTACTCATCGCGAAGTAACATCTAATAAAATAATCGCTAAAAATAAGTTGTTATTTATATTTATTAGACAACACTTAAAAAATATTACTTAAGAGGATTGTAAAGCAACGTCCTAATCACGAAGCTGACAAAAAAAAAATACATGTTTAGCTCGCCGGGCTGTTTTTCATCCCCTAAATCAAGTCCGATTGGGTTATTGGAAAGGAAAACGTACAGAGTTATTCATAATCAAATTAATCATAATACTCGTATCTACAACATATTTAAAAAGTCGAAAAAATGTGACAGGAAATTGTCAGCTTTATAATCCTCTTAATAAGCATTACTTTGCAACTCTGGTCAATGTCATTGTTATTTTAGGAGTTATCTGTCAATTCCACATTTTAAATTAAAATTACGGGTTTCTCTCTTCTTTGAAGGTACTCGTAACTTTACATAGAACCGCTTTAAGAAGCAGATTATGAAACCGTTTTGATCCGGTATTGTAATATCGAATTTACAACTGATACATCCATATTCGGATGTGATGCCCAAGTTATAGATAAAAATCTTCCTCTTCGGTTTATTCTTGCTCTTTTGAATAAAAGTCATAAAGTATTTTCCTATTAATGTACGGAAAAGAAATATAAAGATATATTTGAATCCACTAATAATGTACGAGTAATAACTATAATGTTATTCATCCGTAAAGCATCAAATTTCAGCTCCGACCAAGCCTGATCAGTTTGATATAGTGTATGAAAATAAATTAATATCCATCCCTTTTTTGCTTCTGTTGTGTTTGAAACATAAATAATTCCGTCGACGACAGCGGATTATTCTTCGAATAACCTGACGTGAGCGATCGATATGAAATTCAAAGTGTATGTATGAGCTTAAAGCTACCCAAAATATTATATACAAGATAAGACTAATATTTCAGACGGCCTCTTGACGTTGACACGGTTTGATGTGGGTTGACGTTGAATTTATTCATGTTTTTTTCATGTTACCTTGAATGTCGCCATTTTGACTAAAAAGACTGGCGATGGCGGTGGATAATGCATAACTTTTTTTAGTTCTTCTACTCGAATGTCCATTTTGAATATAGAACTATCTAACCTAACCTTTTTGTAGTGTTATTATTCAATTCATCCCAATAGACGCTGGAGTGGTATAATAATATAATCATTGGTACTGTAGATTAAATAAACCGCCCGTTATTGTGTCCGTATTGGTGATGCATCAGCGTTGACTTTCATACAATACTGCCGTGGCTTGCGACACTGACTCTTGGGGACGTAACCTCTATTTGTTCTACCAGATTACCTTCTGTCCGTTCCTAATTTCTGCTTAGCAAATTGACTCATAAATCTGTCATGAGATTCCTTTAAAGGCGGAACAGCATAAATTTAATCATGCATACCCTAAAGTTTTGGCAACATATCAAACAGATTGTTTGTCGTTGAATGTCTTTTTTTGTGATTTATCTCCAGAACGTAGCGACTAGCGAGGTCGTGTCCTGAGATAATTGGGTCTGCGTCGGGTTGATGTCTAGCCCAGCAACCTGCCGCGCCGGTCTGCTCTATGCCGTCCCGTTATCACCGGAGCGATAGCGCGCCGATAATCCGGACATTGCACAACTATGGCGTATCTCGGAATGCAGTTACCAGTGCGCGTCATTAAGCGCCGGTCGTGAAAAAATACTCAACTCTCATTCAACTCTCTGTAGTTTTTGTCCATAATTGTGCGGATATCTAAGTAGACTCTCGGTGTAAGACACTCGGTGTCGCCTCTGGTCATCGGCCTCCGTTGGTGAGTTTCGCAAGTCCAGTTATCTGTATGACTCGCTTCACATTAATATTCTACAGTAGCCGTTAATGCGAACCTAGCGTCAGCTAGTAGGTACGCACGCCCATCAATGAAATTGTAATATGGTGACAGTTACGATTCCAATTCATTCGAATGTAAGAACGTGATTCGCGACCCTCTGTATTGAAGAGGAACACAAAAAAAAAACCTAGAATCTGTTTCTAATTCACCCTACGTGTTAGCTGTAAACCGATATGGACTTAAAAAGCTTGAGACAAAGACATTCCGTAGTGTCGAGACGAGAGGGAATCTTTCGCGGAGGGCGCAGACGGCTTTCATCGTATGTAAATACGTGCTTTGAAAAAAACGTACGAACGAGTAATAAAAACCCTGTGTGGGGAGAAGCCGAGGGGCGGCCAGGCGTCGCGGGCGCAGCCAGTCGCTCTCGGCCGCGCTGGAGCGCGCACGCAGCCTCCCTTCCCACCCGCTCCCGACACTATGCGCACGACTCGCAAAGCTCCAACGATACTAGTTTTTCTTACGAATCCGTTAACCGCGACTACTTAGCGTGCAACCGTTTCCGCTCCGCCGCTCAACATCTACCAAATCAGGGGTTGCATTCAGTCAATTGTGCCAGTCACTTGCGCACTGTGATCATGAAGTGAGTCAATTTAGGGATGAGCGTCTCGGCTGTCTTGGTTATTTTATTACCTTGATACTTTTCGGTTTCTGATGCGTGTTTTTATTGTCGCAGGGCGAACGCGGTCGCTCCAGTACCAGCGGGCGGGGAGGCCAGTCCCGCGGGCCCGCCGGCCGAGGACGTCATGAGGGGCGTCGAAGCGACACCCGAAGAGCAGGAAAAGCTAGCAACAGGGAACAACAATGGTTCCTTGGACTGCAAGCTGCCGGCGCCGCAGCAGGCCGGTGCGCGGACCGCGTTCCATTCCACACGGGTCTTCATGCTCGTCTTCTTATCCGGCTGGGTGCTGCAGGGCATGTTCCTCACTTACTTCGTGAGCGTGACCACGACTGTAGAGAAGCTGTTCCGTGTGGAATCGAAGACGACGGGGACGCTGCTGGCCGCGACGGAGATCGGGCAGATATGTACTGCGTTGTTTCTGACGTATCTTGCGGGGAGAGGGCACCGGCCGCGGTGGATCGCGTGCATGATGCTGGTGCTCGCTGTGGGGGTTTTGGGGTGTGTGGTGCCCCACGTCATGTACGGGACGGAGTTGTTGGATGTCCACTTGGACTCGCACCGGGGAGGAGCGGCGCCTATGTGCACAGACGGGAACTCCACGTCTAACGCGTGTGACGAGGCCCATGTGAGGAACACTGCGGCGAGGTCTTCGATCACGGCGGTGGTGATCCCGTGGCTGTTTGTGTGCCTGCTCGTGGTGGGCGCGGGGCAGACCGGCATCGCCACGCTCGGCATCCCCTACGTCGACGACAACGTCGGCAGCAGGCAGTCACCGCTTTATATGGGTAAGTTTTCACTTTTAGTAGTTTCTTCGGAAAATCTATTGCTTAAATAGACCCGATTAGTATGTTCATATTTATAAATGTGAACTATGAAAATACGCAAATAAATATTTGTGATTAATAAGAAAAAGGTAAAATGTTAAGGGACAATCTCACACCAATTGACCTAGTCCCAAACTAAGCTCTAGGCTTGTACTATGGATATTAGATAACGGTATAAACGCTTATATGAAGAAATAAATACTTAAATACATAGATAACATTCAAGACTCAAAAACAAAATAGTCGCGCTCATCACACAAAAATTTACCCATACTTTTATCGGGAATCGAACCCAGGACCGAGGGTGACAATTTGGTTGTTCTTCAGTACTCACTTGTGCGTGTTGAACCTTGTATTATGTAGAAAAACACCTCACGTCCTCCTTCAATACCTTTATATAACTCAGTTAATACCGCGATGGCCAGTAAGATCACCTGATAGGATCCCCTACCTATTAATTTTGTACGTGGGGGATCCTACCAGGTGATCTTACTGGCCATCGCGGTTAATACGACTGAGTTATCAATTTATCATAATACCTATAAATATTGATCGTTAGGATCTGTTCGATGCCCGCATCGCGTGATCGGGTGTGTAGATCTCGATATAATGGATTGTTAACAGCAATTTAGATCCATTGGGGCGTGAAGTTCGTGGAGCTTCGAAAGCTTGGTGCGTTGCACCGCGCAATTGTTTCGATTATGCGTTCGCCGCCCGTAAAGCCCACGGTGTGTCATCAACCCATACGAAATGCCATTATGGGCTTTGAATTATGGAATTTAAGATCGTTTGTATCGATTGTTGCGATTTGTGAGTAATAAAGGGGAATAAAGGAGAATCAATCATGCGGCCGCCGCCCACACCGCCCGCCCTTTTAATTGCACTTTGCCGTTGCTCATAAATGCACTTTTGAATGCGCTTTTGGTTTTTAACGAGGCTCCTTTGTTTTCTGCTGATTCATTTTGTTTTTATGTTTGTTGGGTGATTTATGATTATGAGTTTGATTTTGGAAAGTATTGTACTTAATTGGCAATTGTTAAGAGGATTGTCAAGTGCCGCTTACGTCGCGTAGCTGTCAAATAAAAACCAAATCAAGTCCGATTTCTATGATTTTTAAGTACCTATGTTGTAGTTATTGTAAACAACTCAACTCAGTCAGTACGTTTCTGTCTCTTTAATTTGATTCATTCTTAGAAAAAAAACTTGGAAAGGAAAACGTAAAGACATAGTTTTTCATGAAAGCTACAACATAATTATAATCGTAAAAACAGTCCGGTTTTTACGATTTAGAACACAGGTTTAAGGAGAGAGGAAAGTTATAGCATTTTGTATGGAAATGTTTAGCTTCACAAGCTGCTTTGTTTTGCTGCTTTTGACACGTTGAATGCTTAACGTGTAAAAGTTGGTGAAATTTAATAGTTTTTTGTGTGCTATATAGGAATTACTACTGAAGCTTAATAAAGATTTTAAAGTTACTTAAAGTCCTTATTGATATTATATGTGTAGTTAACAGACGTGCATATTTGTACTTCTTTAACAAAAATGTTTTGTCAAGATCATCGTAATATTTTTAATACCTACAGGGATAAACCGGAGTAGTTGAAACAGATAGCCCAATGAGTTCTCTTTCGAATGTGGCTCTCTTTCGTTATGTACTATGTAAAGTCCATACCATCTGACTTGTCTTTAAACACTTTTATAACCTAAAAATGCTCCTTTTTTACCTAAAACAACAATTTCCACATAAAAAAAAACAGTCCATGATGTAACATCGAGAATATTAAGTGCAAAATGTGGTGTCTAGTTAGTTTATTTACCAGAAAACGGCCATTTTAGCCAAAAACTATGCATTTTGAGGTTATAATAGTTTTTACTAAATAAGACAAATAAGATGGTATTGACTTTCCAACTCGGTAGAACCATCTTGCTTTTGACATGTTATCTTATTCACAATGTAACGATATCTCGTATTTCCTTGACTTTAATGGCGGCAGAGTTAAAACTAATACGATAACATATTAAAGGCCATATGGTTTTACCCAACAGAATAGAGACCAAACACGTCTAAAGCAATAAGGAAACCGTGTAAAATCTCGGCTCTGGCCAGTCATTATAGCTGCCCTAGAAAGTGAACAAAATCTTACAACTCTGTATACTGAAAAATTAATACTTTCAAAATATATTCAAAAGAATACTAAGCTATATTCGTTAATAATAACTACCCACACGCTGTAGGTATAGTATGTTTTTGTTTCTTGACCTTACTCAATCCGAAGTAGACTCGATGTTTTTACATTCAATAGGTACCACCTGGCGTAATCAAATTACACACTGGTACATGGTGGCAGCAAATGTCTTCGTCCGCGTTTGTTGCGTCTGCGCAGCGTCCATTTCGCTTGCGCACGAGTGTAATATAACTCGCGCGGCTATAAAGGGTCCAAGCTTGTTGACTTGTACATGCTTGTACTGTTGTTGTTTGACGAGTAAGCTAGACGCACTATTACTTGTTTGATGTAGGAAATGTTTGAAGTTTTCGCGTGAGATCTTGTTGATTTTTTTGATGGTTAAGGCAGATTCCGGTAGCCATCGGCCAGATGGCCGATTGAAAAATGACTGGCCTTTACTTTTTAATTTATTTACGGATTTTACTCTCACTCTGTTGACATTGGCGAAATCGCTGAAGAACCGGCGTGCACCGCCAAATCAAGAAGAAGGTTGATAAGGCAAGGAAGTGGTCTGTTCGCAGAATATCCTGCTCGGTTGGTCAGATGATCTGGTTATCAAGAAAGAGCCGGATTAATATCGAATAGGTTGTATAGATCTGCAGTTATTTTATGTGGCTGATTAGTAATTCCACTTTTTTTTATCCCATGTGTGTAATATTTTTTCGCATATTTATAACAAATAATTGTTAATTCCTGAAACCATTTACGTTCATCTGTGTGTTGTAACCGTTACTGAATTCTAAATTTCAAATTCATAGAATTGTTTGGAAGGAAAATATTCACAATTGTGACAGTTTGCGATTTTATTGTCTATGGCATTCCCGTGTTTGTGATAAGTATTCATTTATTAAAATCGGTTCAGTATTAGAAGTGGAAATCCGATTTTTGCTCAAGTCATCAACTGAAGTTGAGTATGTTACCGGTTTACTATATTCACATAAAATCATTGTTCAAGTCTAACCTTAGTACCCTCTTTTTTGCTTTGCGCAGTCGGTAAACACCGTGTTCGAGTCGTCCTTGTGCCATATGCTGCGATAACACAGGATATCATTGCATTGATAACGTGAGTGCACTCTTTCATTGCATGTCCGTTGCAGTCTGAACTGGGCCAATTAGCGTAATAGGTTAACGCTTCAACTGTATTTAAATCGTTATCTTGTTTTTAAGTAGTGATTGTAACCGCTTTTAGGCGAAATCATGCAGGCTACACAAAACAAATGACTTGACATATCTAATGACATTGATGACTTCAAGCATATTTTTATTGAAATGGGTCCCAAATTAACGCTCGTGACGTGATCTAGGCTTGACATTATCGTCGTCACATTGCAATCTTGCGATTGCAAATCTCTATGGGCTTCAGACGCCACCTACCATCAGGTGGCTTGTGTGCTAGTTGGCCTTCCACGTCCTAAAAAAAGGGCTTGTATTCTGCATATATCCGAATCGATATTGTTGACTATTCTTATTTAAAATGTAAAACTAATATAAAAGTCTAACCTAACCTAACTTATTTAATAAGCCCATGTAACCGATGTAATGTGTTATGGATAAGCACATCGTTTTTGCAAAATGAAAGTTTTGTAAATTGATACATTTTTAAACGTTATTTTGGTTAAATGTACCTACAGACCCCGTCTCTATATTTCTATAGTTACCACTTTAGCCAATTTGAAATTAATGCTCCTTAGGCAACCAATTTGATCTATCTCTTAACCAATTTAATCCACAAAGAGATCACTAGGTATAGGGAAAACCCCACGCTATATTTTAATCCTAATCAAATTCGACAATCTTTTAAAGCTCTTTATCCTTTATTAGTTTGGAGACATCCTTACAAGGCTTTTATTAAACAATAATACATTATTTTAAATCTTAATTCCCTCTTTATCAATAATGTTGTGACAACTTTTAAACGTTAATCGTCTATTAAACATTAAATAAGCAGAATTTAATTCGTGTTATCATTAGACCTAAAATTTCTTGATTTAAAATACTTTTCCAAATTGCAGCCACGTGTATCGATCAAAGGATCATGTCCCAGTTGAATGATCTATGCCACGAATATATTCTAAGCTCTTATTACGTAAATGACGTTGTTCGGTCTCGATCGCTAATTCAAACGTCAATTTGTGGTAACGATTGCTGACCCGAATTGGAGCAAACTGGATGTTCCGCGATCGATATCGATTCGTTCGTTATGACATGAGATTTAGGTCACATTCCTTCTATTTATGTCGTTCTGTTCTGTGTGAAGTTTAAGGAATACCAAAATTTTGGATTTTGACGACTTTGATTTGTTGAACAGACAACAACTTTAATAGTTTTTTTTTTTTTTTTTTTTTTCTTTTTAATGGCTACTGTCCAGAGGGACAATTTTGCCAGCGTCAAGGTTGGAAGCTACAAGAGATCGGTTGTAAGAACACATCCAAACGGTGAAGATAAGTAATCAGTTGATAGATCTAAGGACAAAGAAATACAAAATGTTAGAATAACTACGACTACAACAATAAGATTGTTAGCTCTGTCAAACTGACTGACACAACATAGGACCATACCATACACCAGTAATATTGATGTTAAAATCATTAATAAATTTAGACAGAACAAAGGGAGTGTTTACTAAAGTTAAGAGATAATTAAGATTAGTTGGTAAGGGGATACAGTCAGGGAGAAAGTTGTAAAGGGAAGCAGGGATAATGGGACAATTAAAAAATATGTGATCTGGTGTACCCTCATCTAACTTTAATAGTTGAGCTACCATAGAATTCTGTCATAATGACAGCGTCGAGCTACAAGAAAGTAATGACGTCAAAATGAATCATTCCATTTGTCTGCGCCAGGGTTCAAAAATGGCGTAACAATTCAGGGGAACAGTGTCTCACAAACTGACATAGTCCCAATCTAAGCTCTAGGCTTGTACTATGGGTACTAGACCACGATTAACTTACTTATATAGAGAAACTAGCGACCCGCCCTCGCTTCGCTTCGGTTTATGTGAGTTTTCTGTAACACCCGTACATAAAACAAAGTTTATTATATATAAAAACCTTCTTCTTGAATCACTCTATCTATTAAAAAAAACCGCATCAAAAGCCGTTGCGTAGTTTTAAAGATCTAAGCATACATAGGGACAGACAGCGGGAAGCGACTTTGTTTTATAATATGTAGTGATACATAGAAAACATTCAAGACACAGGAACAAATTCCGCCTTCATCATTCAAATATCTGCCGTTACCGGAATTTGACCCCGGGACCGCCAGCTTCGTAGGCAAAGGTCATAACCAACTAAGCTAACGTGTCGTCAAAAGTTTAAAGAGGTCTTAATTAAAGTAGTGACTATACGTTTTGAAGGCCTGATCCCTCTCTTTTAACGCGTCACACGAAATAACTAAGATCACTATAAACACGTAAGTAAAAGTTATATGTATTCATCGCGAATATCGTCCTTAACTGTAGGATTGAAATAATTTATTAGGCACCATATTCTGAGATCTGATAGAACCAGTAATGTCATAAAGGCTACTCGAATTATATTTTGCACTGTGTCCGAGCTCACTCGGGCATTACTTAGGTACTTTACGACGCTCAAATTACCACCAATCGATTGCACAAAAGAAAATAGGGCATGCATCAAACCACGTGCTGCATTCAATTGAGCAATATAATTTAGAAGTAAAGGGTGCAAGTCTATTTCAGTAACGCAACTGTGTCAGTGGGCCGGGATGTCTCGGGACCATTTGAGCTTGTTGTCATCGTTGTCGCTGTAACTTGCATGCCACTTCGTTGGAATCAGAGGCGTTAGATAGAATAGAACCAATGGCATACTTACATTTCATCTTCTTTTATCTTTGAAAGAGTGTTTGTAAATTTAAGTATTCCCTCTGCAAACGTATCTATCAGTTCGCTAGTAGCTTTAGATCCATCTAATACATAATTTTATCCATTATTTTTATTACATGTATGTTATTATAACTATGGTTATCCACGTAAATTATTTAAAATGACATGATCTTCCTCTCTTAGTCATGTGCCGTGTGTCATGTCACGCCAGTTGCTGCAGTTGTTTATTTACAAAACTTATTTTTGGAAATTAGGACGTGGACAGATTTTTTCATTCAGTTTTCTCTGAATATTTCGAGATTTGAAAAGTTTCTACAGAACTGTTTGTAATCTGGTTCTGAATGAGTTCGAGCGTGGAACTTACGGTAGAAGTTTATTAATATGTTAGGGCAGTAGGCCGGGAGAGTTCCTCAATTGAATCATTCGCGTTTCACGCGCATGACAGGACTAACCTCGTGTTATCAATTTTGAACATGCTGTCATGGTAATTGATGTTCTTGTCTTATACTTACTTACGTTTTAGTTTATCCTGTAAAGCAACGTCTCCTGGGGTTTTTGGGTTTCCACGCCTTTCTGTGTAGGTAATCATTAAAAATATCGTTAGGTTTTGTTTTTTCACCAAATACTACTTTGCTGTCACAATATTTGGTGTGTCTTACCCTTTTCGGGGTTATAAACTTGTAACCAGACCCGCCTCAAGAGTCTCAAGACTGGTAAAGTGGTATTTCTTCAGTTATTCTTGGAGGCATTCTGTATCCTTTTGTAGTTGTATTCGGAACTTCTTATTTCATTATCATCCTTAGGTCTGTCTTCACTTTTAATGGAATAACTAAATTTTTCGGTTCATAATATGTTTGTATATTTCTATCGGCACCAATACACGCACGGAACGTGCGTTTGCGTCGTTTTGCAACGTCGGTATCGTGTTGCACTGGAGTCATTAGCGGTTGGCATAGGTCAGTTCCGCTACTACACGATTAGATTACAAATGAATCGACATTTAACAAATTGCAATCTTATCACAAGTAGCAATCAATGGTAATGTAATGTATAACGTAGTAGGTTTTGTTTACATAAAACATTCACGGCGGAAAAGTATAATTTGCGGAAATTTCGTCAGAGTTGACCTATGTTAACAAAACATAGTAGTCATTGCGAATGCGTGGTAGTTCCTATGAATTATGAGCAGGTGTTTGCGCGAATGCGAGAATAACACTTTTGTAAAAAAACTAGAATTTCCATATTTACCTTGTAACGGCTATTGACATGGTGGTAAATTACTTGCTGCTGTTTATGACGTGTTCAAAAGTAGAACACGCATTGTCAATGCTTTTAAATATATTGACCAATAAGGTATTTTTATACTCATTTTATCTGATAACAGTTATCAGCGGGCCTAAGTGGTCGCTTTTATCACTTTGGATAAAATGTCGATAAAACATCCAGCATTCTCGAACAATGTGATTGAAAGTGCAAAAGTGATAGATTCTTTATCTACATGGATAATCGTGAGCCTAATAATCCCGTCGCATAAGAGAAAAACCGAGTAAGGTCATTGATATACTTTATTGCCTAAACCCGGAAAGAAGTTTCATTTCATAAACTGTCCTCGTCACACATCCAAGGCTTGCTCAGGTGTTTCGGAAGGCTTCAGATTAGTCACGCGTCGAAAACCATTCGCAGGTCGACGACCGATCGATTCTTAATTATGTCGCGCAACAACAACTGCGGTTAGTTTGGTAGCATTTCGTGTGAATTTGGATAGGAATGCTTTGGATTCTAATTAAATAGTCGTTTAAACTAATCTTTCTGATGCCATCTAACATTAGCAAAATATATAGCCCTAAATGATGAATGCCTACAGTCTTTTTCGTGTTTTTCCGGTATGTTTGTGGTTATACTACCTGGATCAACATATCCCATTACATTAGAAGCAATTGACTCAGCATCGCTAGTCTGAAGACCATCTAAATCCTCCAAAAATGTAATAACGAAGAGTATTGTGTGCACATTGCTATATTATCGTTCCACATATTACATCAGTAGGGATTGTATTGTAGCACTTCGATGACCTTATTTACGTCGGCGTCTTGAGCAAGGTTATCTTTAAAGGCGGGGCTTGCCTTTCATATCGGCTTGTTTGTATTTTTACGTCTTTCTACGATGGATACCAGTATTTATAGTGTTTTTATAATGATTGCGCTTAATGCATCCTTATGTGCCCGTCGGTGGTCCGAGCGGAAAAAGTAGCCAGTTTCAAAATGCGTAATTCGTCAATTTTGACAATCGCCGAGCGTTAATTCGAGAGAGCATCGGATAATGATGCACCAGGCGGAACCGGTAAGGCTGTACAATTAGCCACACAGCTTCTGAGCACCTAAACGCGACTTTATATTAAGCTTCTTAAGACATCAATTATATTATCTTCCTGTGTGCTACTGAGTGTACGACAGGACATCATAAAAACTTGCTGCAAAGTCCGTGCTTCACTCGTTTTGAAAAACGATCCTGACGAGGCCATTATTTATTACAAAAGCGCATGATGATAGGTCGGTATATTTTATTTTTCCTCGAGCACGCGAGCTCGTGTTTTTTGGCAACCGCAGCGGTCGATTTCTGAGAAAGATTACATTTGGGACCTAAGTACCTGATTGTTTTTCGGTCAATCACCCTTATTCGGAGTTTTATCGTTTATTATTGTAACGTTTAATATGTGTATTATCTTTAAACGTTCGCCGGATGCTGTGCCAGAGTCCATATCTCCTAATTTAATTCCATATAGTTATTAACAGCAGCAAGCTTCTTTATCGTCCACATTTAACCACTTTCACCGATGAACATGGTCTTTCTCAAAATCCTACAAGTTACACAAGTATGAACAACTTTTTTTTTGGTTTACTTTCTATAGGTAGTAAAGACTGTCACTCATAATATGATTGTAAACTTGCTCCCCAACAAACCGCAGTCTCATCTAGCCGTCGCTGACAAGTGCCATTCCTCATGCGCCAGCCAATTTGCCGGGTTGAACGCTCGCCAATTACCGGCCCTAGGTCTATTTAGATAAACGAGCGAAGGTCCTTATTTAACATAATTACTATCCTCCGCGTTATTACTCTCCTTAAACTTTACTGCATCATCAACCGTCGATTACGAGCCTTCCTTGAATCAATCCTGGACCGTTTAAGATTCCTTAAATCGAGTTTTTGTATCGACGACGTCATTATAATCTTACCTTATACGGTAGATAGTTATTAGGCTGTGAAAAGAATGAGATGTGTCGCATGTATTCACAGGTTTTCGTGTTTGAATGACTAATACCGACCAACGCGTGCTTGGAAAAGTTGATGCGTTCACGATAGCCGCAATCGTAACGTAATCTGATTTAATACTGAACAGAAGCCAACACGTGATTATTGTTGATAATCAAGATGACAAACACGCTTCTGATGCCGCCGAAGTTGACTACGTAGATGACATGCATGCGAATTGTTAAAGACAGCAAATTTTAGAAGTAGCGGGCTTTTGTTAATGACAAACGTTGTTAGTAAGGTGGGAATTATACTACCTTACTCAATCCTGCAATTCCTGCGGATTAAGTCGTTACAGTCTGAAAGCCGGTTAATAAACTAAGGAATGTGAGTTGTTAGTTGTTAAATTGGCGTTAACATAACGAACTTTATTACTGGAAAGCTAACGAGGTGTCTATTTGTCCACAGCGATTACCATCGGCATCAGGGTGATCGGGCCCGCGCTGGGCTTCCTTCTGGGCGCGCTCTGCACCAGGGTCTACGTTGACCCTCTTCTGGACCCTGGCTACGACTCCAGTGACCCCCGATGGGTTGGCGCTTGGTGGCTTGGTGAGTAACCTTACTTTTGCTTTCAAACTTGAGACAAAATACTTTTGATAAGAACTATCGTTCTGGATAATAAAAACATGGATTTCCGATATCGTCCCTTTACTTTCTCAGGCTCGTATCTATCGAATAGTTAGATAGGGAAAGCACTCATGTTTCCAAAAGAATAAAGACTATTTTACTATCCAACTATTCCATCTGATACGAGGTTGTGAAAGTAAAGGAACGATATAGTTAGTAAGCAAGCATGCCCGCATTAATCCGTTAAATTTCTCATTAAATTATTACCAATCGACAAGGGCATGTCCTGACCATTCTGAAAACTTTGTAATAAACAAATATCACCTCGAAAAAGCTTAACTAATTGGCTAATCTCACGAGGAAGCAACAAAATAAATACCATAATTATGAACTAACCCAAGCGGAATCTCGTAACGAACGTGATTAGGAAAATCGGCGATCCGTTTCATCCTTCATACAAATGTTAACAAACTTATTGACTTAATAGAATCGTAACACTGTTGCTAACTGCAGCTCTGCATAATGCTTCAATCAACTTGTCTCGGCCTGTCGGTCTGAAATACACTATCTTCACGCACGTTATTATTTGCCCTGCGTTTGACGTGAAGATCGAACGACTATTATTTAATAACACATTGACATTTTATCGTTTTTTTTAGTGTAATTTTCTAGGCAATATGTCATTAATATTCATTGCAATCTTCTCGTATATTTTTAATATGAATACGTGCCTTCAGGCGTCAATATGCATAATGATTCTGTAAGTCTTCGAATATGTGATCGTAGAACCAATTGACGCCTCCTATCAATTGTAAATTAATCTCCAACTTCGGAGGCAAGTGTATCTACATTTTCGTAATAGCATCTGAGGATTTCAGGGCTTGCAAATGGTACTTTGTTCTGGATATTCACGAAAGTTTTAAAAAGTCATAGGTGTACTTGTTTGCGATTTTTGATTTAGTTCAATATTTAATTTAATAACACGAAAAACAAAGTCTACAGTTTAGTCAAGATGCATAACGTTAAGTTAGCGATTTTTAAAATCGTAAATATGTATAGGATTGACGTAAATTGATGACAGATCCCACGATCGCTTAAAAATGTCAACTCTATACATTTCGAGTCGATAGACAATAGAAACGTGAGCAGAGTTCGCAGATTGGCTATGGCTGCGGCGTCAGTTTGTCTGTACTATCATCATTCTATTTTTTCATATAGTGAAATGCGACTTCATTAAACCTTCTCGAATCCTTTTAGATAATTTCTTAGCAGTAACCAGTTAGTACCAATTGTAATCAAATCAAAGAAACATAATTTTTCCACAATCTCGTGTTCAAAAGCAATTATGACTTTTAATTAACAGGTTATTGACTCAACGATATAGCTTTGTTTTGCCGTGATATTCGCGTCTTTCAAACGACTTTAGATAACTCCAACTGTTACTTCGCGGGTTTTAAATAAAAGTGAAGATTTATTGCTCTCGTTTCATTTCTTACTTTGATTTGATTTGTTTTTTTCTTGTGTTATATTTTACCTGAACGACATATTAAGAGAAAAAAATACTTATTTCACTAAACTACTAACGTAACTGAAAATCTTCTATAAGTTTTGCTTTTTAGTACATCGAGGTTTAATCCAAAATCTTAATCGTCAATGAATTAAATTTCGATGTGAATGAAATTTATTGATACCACTGCGATTAAATCGATTGGACTGACAGTGAATGCCCACCTTTATCAATACTAGCCAAAAATAGCTAGATACAAACGGTGAAAATTGGGAACCTGCTCCTTTTTTGAAATAAGCCAAAAATAGACAAGCGACAGCTAGTTCTATTAAAATATCTAGGTCCGACAAGTGTTAGAGGCATTCCATCGCGGAACCGCCATCAACCGTTACCGAAGCGCTTGCGCAGATTTTGCGCGCAAAATCCACGAAGAAAGCACGCGCGTGACCTGCCTGCCAATCCGCTGCGTGTGTAACAGAGACGGAAACATACCGCCATAGGAATACCGTTTAGGTCTTCTTGTGCAAAGAATAAAGCTGAGTGTTTAGCGTTTTTCTTGTATTGAGCTGTAATAAAAGTTGGCAACGTTAGAAAACTGCTGTATTCGTGCCCCGACTGGCAATATCGAATTCGCGAATACGCATTGAATGTTTCTGAGTATTTCCTTATTGTTCTATTTCGCTAGGTGAGTTCATGAATGGACTTCGGAATTCTGATTAGGTTTTTTAGACGGAACACAAAGTGGTTCTTGTCTTGTCTAAGTTTATGGAACGCATAAAATACTTTTTTATAACGACATATCTTTGTGTGTCGGTTGTGCGTAGGTAACTATAACTTTTTGATTTTGTTGTGCGTCTCTATATAATTATGAAGTTGAAAACAACTTATAACGTCTATGACCACGATTAATTGCAATGTCTGGCATGTCAAAAACAGTTAATTAATGGCTCTGCTCCCTGACCTATCCCTGAGGTGTTATTCTCTCAAAAACAACGGACGGGCGGACGAACGAGCGAAATCGCAGCGGCGAGTTTAGGAAGTCCCATCAGCGAACAAAACACATTTTAGCGCGTGCATTTTCAATTAAGCAGCATTATACGTTCGATCCATCGGCAGAAACCATGCTGCTAAATTGAAAATGCACGCGCTGAAATACGTTTTGTTCGCACTGACGGGACTACTTAAACGCCTGGACATTCACTCGTCCGTCCGTCCGACCGTCGTTGTTCAGAGAATCACTACCCTGAGTGGACCTGATAGTCAATAAATATCAATGGTTGTTAAATTAGACTTTTGAAAAATATAAATCCAACTGCAGCTCCGATTAGTTCAAGGTTTAACTCGCGAGTAATTCCTTTCTCCAAAAATAAACTAATTTAAAAGATATTTCAAGATTTTTAGCTTTATATAATATGGTCAAATCTACTCTAGTACGTACACCTAGGGTGATGACACTGATGACAAGGGTTTAAAGAGAAGGGTTCAGTATTTTTAATATTTACTAGCGGCCCGTCATACATAACCCCATAGATCTAGGTGTGCAATGATTCCGATATTACCCTCCACATATCTACACAAACTAACAAAATTAGCAATCTCTCTTTATAATATTACTTAATACAAAATATTCCTAGGGTCATTAACCAGATAGTTAAAATTCTATAAAGTTTGTATAAAGAAGCTACCCGCATTTTCTCCCAATATATCTTATCATAGCATGCGGGCAGACCAAAACAGTATCAAGTTCATGAGGGCATTTTATCTGATAAAGGCCGGATCAATCTTCAGATAAACGCATCTCTGTCAGTTAAAGCGATCCTTTTTTCTTTTGTTATGTGAAAGAAAAGGATAGTAAAATGTATGTCAGGTTATCAGTAGTAGCATAACATGCAGCGTGCACGACACGCCTGGCGTGATCAAATTACGTACAATTCCTAGATAGTACTATATTTAGGCCAATGCGTGACAACATTAGTATACTTGTAGGTCCTTGCTGTCAAACGTCATCTGATCAAGACAATACCGTGGAATGAGAGACGAAATGAAGGATGTTTTTACATAGTTAGCTCGAAGATTCGTGGGAGAATAACACTTCTACTGGGCCTATGTTCTAGGCGTCATAAATGAACATCTACTGGAATTACAACAACGTCTAGCCTCGTGAGGCCCACCATACTGAAAACAAGGAGATTATTTTTGTAGGAATTTGAATCTATAGGTACTACTCGTAGTGAGGGAGTAAAGTTAATTTAACTTTGCACTAAAATGGCATTTTCAAATTTGAAACAAAGATAATTAAATTTAATCTTCGTTACAATATAGTTTAAATTAAATAGCACTGAATATGTACTTCCTATGGCACAATAGGCTTCACGAGGCTATGGTGTCTGCGTAAAGAAATGGCCTAAGCAAAGTCCCGTGACATGGAGACTAGCGCTGTACTAAGAGATTTAAGAGACACTCGTTCATTTTTCAAATGTATGTATGCGAAATTGGCATTAAGGAACGACTTAATCGTCATTAACTAATTCTAAATAGTGCGACATAATTATGTAGCTTACGTTTAGGCTCTGTTGTTTGATAAGTAGTTAAACCAACTACTTAATTGTTAAAAATCGAAAAAGGAACTGAAAATTTGACACAATTCCTTGAGATTCCTTCAAAGGGCATTGGTTAAATTTGTTTGAAGAATATTGTCATTATTTTTTTCAGCGGCCACGTATGATTTTGACATAGTTATTTAGAGGACCTCGAAATACACATAGATCTTTATAATTTGTGGCGTTTAATAATATCGGAGCCGAGATATTTAAGATTTAAGTGTTCAGTTTTTGGTACTAAAAGTACGCCCAGGTAAGAATATTAAATATCTCGGCTCCGATGCACTTAAGAGTATTACATTACATAACAAAACATGTTTATTTTGAATTATTCTATCATAATTTACCACTTTTACTAATGGCCGCTCACCTTGAAAATGTATGACTTCTACAAATAACAACACTTTTCGATTCCTTTTTCAATTTTTAACTATTGGTTAGTTTAACTACTGATCAAACACGGCCTTAGAGCTCAGCTTCTTACTTTGCATGAGCAATGAAGCATCGATCATCTGTAGCCTTAATCTATTTGTAATTCCCGAAGCAACGTAGTTCCCAAACGAATTAAACGATATTGAATCGTTAAAAAAAAAAAAAAAAAAATTTATTACAGTGGTCCTTAGGAAGTTTGATCAAAAACGCTCGGGTCGTAAGATATATTAGCTGTGAAAGTAGGTGTCGCAATTGTATGTCGATTTTTTTCTGTTAACGAGTTAGGCGGAAGGTGTGAGCGCAGCTAGTTGTTGGATTTCCATGCGTTTAAGGGCGTTTTCACTAAAAAGTGTACCCAATTAAGGACTGAAATTAAGGAACTTTGACTTTGTCAGTTTTGTGACGAAAATTAGCCATACAATGCGGCCGTCAATGTATAGCTAATTTTCGTCACAAAACTGACAAAGTTAAAGTTCCTTAATTTCAGGCCTTAATTGGGTACACTTTTTAGTGAAAACGCCCTTAAGCGCATCGCGGATCCATGATGCAGGAAGCTTGCTTAAGCCGTTGACACTGTTTGTTCTCTAAGTCGATTGCCAATTAGCGAACGCAAACACGGCGATGCTGGTGTCTATGATGAGAGTATTTAGTTAGCGAAAACTGTGAATGGTTTTGTATTGCAAACGACGATATCTTTTGCAAAGATCTTTGCGTGAGGGCGTAATCATTTTGTTGGGATGTTGGGTACCTATTGTGGACGTAAATGTATACAGTTTATAGTAAGGATTCTTAGATGGAATTATATTGAAGATTTTGTTTAATACGTGCATTTAGTGTTAAATATTAAATACTTATGTTAGTAATAATGCTATTTAGTTATAACTATAAGATAAGACCGCCTGTGTAAATAACTACTGAAGTTATAGTTACCGTCTTTAGGTAGTACTTATTTTTTCTTTGTAATTACCAGTGGTGTGCAATAGAGATACCTATCTATTGCATTGTTGAAGTATGATTATATTTTAGACACTGACTGAGCGCCATTACGATACGTAAATTAAAAAAAGCATTTACGACTTCGATACAAACATTCGTTTACATCACTCAGAGTGGCTTCTAGCAAAAACGGAACTGTTGCTGGAACAATAGTCAGGTTACATTACATGGCCACTGGACTGACAGTTTCGGTACCTAAATCATCATCACTTCTCTCTTTTTAACGTTTCGGAGTATGTTTATACCTCGTCTCAAAATTGTTTGGTACGACCATCGAGCCAGTCAAACTAGATAGACGGGAACGTTTCCGCAGATAAAAAACGTATTGATTCTGGTTTTCCCGGCGTGGGCGCGGGCCGACCGCCTCCGACCGCATCGCTCGCTGCATTTCCACGCGACTTTCGCTTTTTCTCGGCCGTCGTCACGCCGAGCGCACGCTCGTTATGAAACCTCCACCGCTTACATCATACCTCGCGTCACAAACTAAAATAGCTATCAGCCGGTCACGGCCAAGGCTGCCCCGACAATTGTCCCAGCAATGAGGATTTAGTGGGTGTCGCCTTAGCCACTTTTACTTTTTTTAATCTGTCTCGAAACTCTATGGTTATTTTTTCAAATTTGGAACGTGACGTCACCGCTCTACCGTGGATTAGTAAACACGGTGTGATAGTACCTTAGTCTAGCGCCCTTGACTCGGCGTCGACCGGGCGACCTTGTGAGCGCAAATGTTTTCTGTGTGCACAAGCAGATGTATGGGTATAGGTATCGGAATTATTCCGGATAAGCGCGAATTCGTCTCGGTTTGTGGCGTCTTGTGGACCGTGAACTAGACTTGGCTTAGCGAGGGTTGGCACTTCTTCACGGCACGCTTATCGAGCTGCATATGTGGTTTAGTTACCCTTCATGGAGTTCTGTGTCGTCCTTGATGCGACGATACTGAAAAAGAGCTTCTTTAATTAAAAATATAATTTCCTTTACTTTGGGTATTTAATTTCGATTAACTTCTGTTTGACCATAAGGACAGCCAGTTTGATGCAGACCCACCCAGGTTCTGAACTCCTGGTACGATGCCTGACCTCAACTCAATGATTGTCAAATTAGAACAGCTTGATAAACTGAATTCCTTTAAGAACGCTTAGTATTGTTGGTATAATAAGTATTACATAAGTTATTTATATAGTTATTAGAGACGATATTTAAAAAAAAAACGCAGTGTGTTTAATCGATTATACTTCGATTAATACTTATTTTGCCAGCCCTGTCCAAGACCTTGACAGGCACATGACCACTAACGAATTAGTCTGCGCTTCGTAAAGTCTGCTTCGTACGTAGTCCTCGATAATTGCCATAATTAGATATTCCACTACGGCTAGAGATAATTTCTTTAACACACTATGATTCCTGCGTTTGGAATTTAACTCTATGTACATTAAACGTTAGCGAATTTTCGCAAACATTTTGATTTTTTTTGCATGCTCTGTTTGCTGTGTAGCGCCCATGTTTATTGGAGCGCGAAAATTTTCGAAATTAACGTATCCTTCTTAATTGAGACTTATATACTGAGTTGAATTGGTATACCGTAAGGTTGAATGCTCTTAATAGGTACCGACAGTAGTGCCAAATAAACTTCGATTTTCCAACTTCAAAGCAATATTTTAATATTTTACAATGTAACAAAATAATGTGACGTTATTTTTTAATTTTGGAAATTTTGAATCCGTATCCATCCACTTCAACTTTAAAATTCGTTCTCGTACTGACTACTCAAACCTTCAGTGAACAGTTTGAACCATATTTTTTTTGTTTATGGTTGATCTAAGGAAAACTTCAATTGCCTGTCTTCTTTCTTCTGAACGGCCACGTATTATCTTTGTAAAATTACGACAAAAATACGTACGGAGAGCCAAATGATTTGAACAAAGAGTATCCGTATTGTAATTGACAAGATTTCATATTTTCAAGACTTTAATTTTATTCGTTTTATAGATACTATTTGGAAGGAGAAAGACACTAATAGTTTTAAACTTTCTCTAGAATGAATAATTATTTTACTATTAATTTATTAAGATGTACTTATTCTAAAAGGGCGTAACTTCATTTCTACGACACAATGGACATATTACGTTAGTCCAATCTGTATAATATAAAAAAGTATCGTGTCAACCGATAAAGGGCCACTTGCACGAAAAGTTTAACCCTGGGTTAAGACACTAACTCGAGTTAAAATGACAGTTTTCGTATGAATCTGACGTCTACTAACTCGAGTTAGTGCCTTAACCCAGGGTTAAATTCTGCGTGCAAATGGCCCTAAGTCTCTATCCATCTGTCAATAGTGTCAATGTCTAATTTGAAGTATGACCGCTTTTTTTCTCGTGATAAAGGCAATGGTATTATATCTATTCAGGCATAGTATTGGTAAAACTCGATATTTTTATTAACTTACTTGTAATTTTGAAAATAAAGAAAAATAAATCTAAATAAATATTTTGCCGTGTTCAGGAGGTAAAACCCTTTCGATTCGTATAGTAATTTGCAGGTGTCACCAAAATGAAATGTTGTCAATTTATGCGAGTTATTAAATAACTATTAAATAGTCAAAAATCCCGGATATAATGACGAACCCGTTTTAGAGCCGATACCTCTTAAACAGCCCAACCGATCTTAATACACATATACACAAACGCACAGACACACAAATCCAAACGTTAAACTTACCTCTCCTCTTTTTGCGTCGGGGGTCATAACTTATAAAGGATCTTCATTGCGAAATTCAATGTTGTCTAGGTTTTTACACTGCGTCGTTTGACAATCGCCTCCTGAGGCCCCCGTTTTAAAAATAGAACCATAACCAAAGTTACTTCGAACTATGACCGTTTAAGATTCAAATTCAAATGAGGCGTTCTAGTGCCTCGGAATTAGACCAATTTTTGAATAAAGAAGCGTGTACTCAAGTAAACTGACTTCTCGTTTTAGTTTCGAGAATATTCCTGAACTCTTTGCTTAGAAGTCGCAGTGTTAATAATGTATTTTATAGTAAAAAAGTAAAACAACAATACAAATGTGTGTCACAATCAGAAAAATCGCAACAGTCGAGAGGTCAGACGCTTAGTGATTTAAAGTCTCAAACTCTTTTTTCCAAGGGTCTTCCTCAAAGTCGAGAATAACTGGACGTCTTTAGAGACGCTGAGAAATTTAAAAATAAAACAACCGCTTATTTTCTCAAAAAAATGTTGGTAGGTTGTATCATTCTAAACAATTAAAAATATCCCAATATAAAAAGTTTTAACTTACATTTGCGATATTTGTGATCTACGAGACATAATTATTTGTCCAAGGTTCCAACTAACCTTTTCGTTTAAATAGAGCAGTGTCATCAGCAAAATGAGTCACGGCTTATATCTTACATACAGAATTATCGTTTATAATTTGTGTATCATCATCATCATCGTCATAAACCATATTAATAATAAGTATTGTCTTGTTCCAGGCATGGTGTTCATCGCCAGCTTCATCGTGATCCTGTCGGCGCTCATGTTCTTCTTCCCGAAGCAGATCCGCCAGGAGCCGGTGCCCGTCATCAGGAAGAGCAAGGAGAAGAGCAAGCCCATATTTAAAGGTAGTGATTTTCGTTTGATCATTGCTAAGTTCATTATTATAGTTTTTACAGGGCGCCCGAGACTTCGACTTCGACTTATTTCTTTCCGTTGGGGAGTCGATTTTAAGAAAATCTTTTCTTAGTAAATACTGATATATATTGGAGAAACTGACAGACTATTCGAAAAAGGTACAGCCAAAACCGCTGGACCTAGACTAGAAATTTGGAGGGAGTATTTCTTATTAGGATAGTTTCGTTTCGTTATCGTTCATCAATGTTATATCTATCAATATATATAAAAATCTCGTGTCACGGTGTTTGTGGTCGAACTCCTCGGAAACGACTAGATCGATTTTAATGTTTTTTTAAAATATATTTGGTAGGTATGAGATAGGTCGTAAATGATTTCATACGGCTTTATGAAAAAAAAACACCCGGGCAGTGCCGGGCGCGAGCAGCTTGTTACATTATATGTCATTGCATGTCAAGCATTGCGAAATCACATTGAGATCGTCAACATAAATACTAATAATCAAAGGTCACCTTATCCGATGTCAATATACAAATATTAATAAATGTCAGTACAATCATCTTTTTACAACTTCAGTTCTATATATTCACCCACGGCGTATAATGGACCTGATGATATTGTCAGGTTTAGTCTATATTATAAAATGATATAAAATACTCTGATCCAACAGACAATATTTTGGTGGTCAATGATTATTAATAGGTAAAAGTTAGAGGTTGAATTAATATGTCTACCAGTATTAAACTCACTGTTTACTTGTGTACAGTCGGCCAAAAATGTGGTCTACCACCCTAGGGTTGAAGTTCATTTGCACGACATGATACAACGAGTTCAATTTTCTCTTGCAATAATATTATGACAGTGACAGGTGTCAACCTTAGCGATAATTAGATCCCACAGAAACTTTTGTCAAAACTGGTAGACCACTTTCTTGGCTGACCGTACACAATTATAAAGAATACTTGTTTTTGAACTTAAATACTCGCGAACTTGAAACATTATAAGCCCCGCAGGATGACAAGAAGTTGATTGAACTTTTAAGTCAATGTAAAATAAGAACAGAACATGTTTGTTAGTAAATATACACATGCTTCTTGGCACTCTGAAAGAGCTTGTAATGTTTGCGTAATGTCGGAGAATAACCCGACGGTATATTACTAAAAGCTCACGTGTACATACAATATAGTATACGTATTAATTTATGTATATTTATTTTCAATACAATATTTATTTGTATATTTAGGTTGTTTATTTCAAATTGCACCGCCTGCTAAATTCTGTTGTTTATTTGTAATCGTCTCGTCATTTTAAGGTTGTGTGGAAGTTGCTATTCAGCGATAAGACCGCCTGTTGATTCGCTATTCTTGCTATATGTAGTACAGAGTTTTTTTTAAACAGTTGCTCAAAAAGTGGTACTTATTGTAGCTGCATATCGTGCAGAAAGTACTAGAGTGCGGAACTGTCATTTTCCATTTTGAACTGTCATTTTGCAAAATGACATACTTTCCGCACTTGCTATTAAAATGTATCTATTTATATTATTTTGTATTATCCGTTTTGATTGGCTTTCTATCATGTCCTCACTGACCTGTCCCAACTTCCTTCCAGACTTCTTCGCCACCATCAAGCGTCAGCTCACCAACGACATCCTGATGTGGCGGACGGCCAGCTCGGTGCTCCACCTGATGCCGATCTCGGGGGTCTACAGCTTCCTCCCCAAATACCTGGAGAAGCAGTTCCGGCTGCCCACACACGACGCCAACCTTGTCTCGGGTGAGGTACTATGGAGAGAAGGCCCAAAATTTCTTTGTTTTTACTACCTATTACTGCTGCCAGTTCCCTCAAGTACTATGTAATTTTTCGAGAAAGAGGTTGCCAAGCCAATATCAATGGCCATCCGCCAACTATTTTTGAAAAATTACGTCCATTCCTTGCCAAAGAAAGACCAACCAATTTAAACGTTTTCTGATTTAAATTAAGTACATTTGCGTACAATAACTGTGACAGATGTACTCGTATTTCGTAATTTCAAACAACTACTATACTCGCAACCAAGCTATATCCTCGTGAGGCCCACCATAGGTACTACAAAGATATTTTTGAGAATGGGAATTTGAGGAACACAGGAAATTACTACCATAGATGCATTTCATCTTAGTCCTCAGGGTTGGCATTTGTAGTCTTAGGATTGCATTGCAGTCTTACGATTGTACATTTGAGAAAGCAAATGTCTATGGGTTTTAGATGCCACTTACCATCAGGTGACCTTTGTGCTCGTTAAAAACTTAAATATTCATGTAACTGACATTCCATATCACGTTCCAGGTTTAGGCGGTATCCTCGTGATGGGTCTGGGCATCATCACCTCAGGAGTGGTGATCCTGAAGCTAGTTCCGACGGCGAGACAGGTGGCCGCGTGGACCGCCGCCACCGCTGCCATTTACAGCGCTGGTGAGTCAAAATCATCTGGTCCGCTTCTCCTTTTACGAGTGTCTGGAAGCTGGTGTTGATCAAAAATGGGAATTAATGTGACATGTTTTATCTCTATATACTAGTTTAATAAAGCCCACGATTTCGTCCGCGTTGAGTATTCCACGGGAACAGCGATTGTTTGGGGATATAAGGTAGTCTTGTGTTAATTGAGGTTATAAGTTATCTACGTTCCAAGTTTGACCCAAGCCGTTTTAGCGAAAAGGTTAACAAAAATACTGACAGCACACATAAAAACTATCGCATATTTTTTATTTCGCCCATGTCGAGTTTTAGACATTCACCATAGACTAAGGCCGGCTTTACACTCGGTAAGTTTACTTACGTAAGTAGGGACGCAGTTGTTTGTTAGACTAAGATAGAAATATTCTTTCTCATTCTGATAGCCGTGTCCTTACTTACGTAAATAATACTTACAAGCGTAAGGCGGGCCTTATTAAAGATTTCAGTCCATGGATTATTCTGGTGGAGTGAACAGAAGCACGATGGGGTTAGCTCTACGTGCTTCTGTGAAGTCCACTTGCATATGTAGCATAGTACATTATGATTGTGAAAACCACATCCAAATCTATTGCATAATATACCAAAACTAAACGGCTAAACAACACCGAATTTGATACTCTTACTATTTGGTGACTTTGAAGGCGTCATAACCCCTGCCCCCCCTCCCCCCTTTAAGGCTGAACTGGTGACCAAGCCATGTTGTTTCCTGGCAGGCATGGTGGTGCTGATGTTCGTGAGCTGCCCCGAAGAGAGCTACCGCGCCCTTGACGGCGCGCCGCTGGCCTGCAGCTACTCCTGCCACTGCGATGGAGTCTCCTACAACCCTGTCTGCGGGGAGGTGAGCACTATAACCTTTTTCAACTGACTTCCCAAAAAGGAGAAAGAAAAACATTTATTCGCTACACAGACAAAACACACAGAAAAAAGTACAAAGTAAAAACAGCAAAAGAGTTGTGAAATGTATCTTCACAGCAGTGAATCGGATACTGCCTCAGCATAGTGCTGAGGAGTTAAACACCTGCAGCCATGATGTTCATCCAGGACCGAGTGTGAGAATGGTCATGTTTTTCGGGTAATCCATCATTTTATCAAAATTTACTTCATCGTTTTTTTTCATTTTCAACAAACGCTATTTTCTGCTGAATCTATTACGTTTTCGGGTGGCTTAAACATTAATTACGTAGGTAAGGTTAGGTAAGACTTGTGATTAACAAAAAAATAATACAGTGAGAAATGCCTTTCGATGTAATAAAAATACTGCGCAATGATACGTTTGCTCAAAGGAGTTTGTGTTTAGGTGTCAGTGGCCAGAAAACCATTCTGTATAATAATCGTGAGATTGTAAATCGGTGAAATGGAACCCTGACCCACGATAGAACTGCTTCACCGTGACATTTTGTTTGACTATTCTTATGAGTTGATTTATGTCACGTCACTGTGACACAGCTAGTCTAAAGCCACCAGGCTCACTAGCGCGCTGTAACTGTGACTGTTGCACGTAACATAATGATGTGTACGCGGTTCGCGCGCCACTTCTCCATTAGCAGCTCGTTACTGTAACTGCTACTGGTACAGTTACAGCTCGCTACTGACAAGGAAGGGTACCCAACTGTCCGACTCCGATTTGATTCATTTTGATATATGTTATAGAGTAGTCTAAAATAACGGACACGTATTTTTTTTTAGCTGCCCAAACTCAACCTGTTAGGAGAAAATGGCCTTCAAAGTACTGAAAAGTGACTAAACCCTCTAACTTCTATAGCCACTTGACCGTCCGACGATAGCATAGTATCCGAAACCAATATGCTCTCAACCGTCCGCGGATACCTTACTATCCCAAGGGGTGGAAGGAGGAGCGGTTGATTTTAGAGCCATCTAATGGAATATTTCGGCATTATTTACTAATTCTATTGATGCAACAACGTAGCCTAATTAAATAGTTAGCTCTAAAAAATATAGATGGCAGTGTACGCCAGTTGCTTACAAGGACAACATTTTTATTTGCCAGTGCTCTAAGAAACTGCGCGTGATTGTGAGTGTTTGTGGAGAACTCGTAGTTATGTCGTAAGTATTTCACGTTCATTTACATATTTTTGGGTGTTATTATACATCAAAATAATCAAGAATGTGTACTTTCTACGATAATGTGTATCATCTTCTGTTTGTGATAGTGTGATGACTGTAATATCAATTTGAAATATCAAGGTTGTTTTCGAGTTGGGGCAGTGAACGTTTATAGCCTAATTATTAGTAATTTGGAGCTCTGTTTACAGAAATATACAATAAATACTGAAGATTGGTTTATAGAGAACAGATTAATATACTTAAACATAAGAAATATATCAAACTACTTTAGGATTCATCAAAACATTTACGGTGTTTCTCAGGTTTTATGCCGTGGACGGTTGACTATCCGCGGACGTTTTAAAATATATCAGAAATAAGGGTTTGTACAAACGATTTCTCGTGTGTCTTGATTATTTGGTGTTTGGAAATGTGTTTTTGTTTGCATGTATTCTTTCAGTTACGGATATAGATAGGTACTAATTAAAAAAATGGTTTTATTTAGCTTGACTTTGTAATTATGTACATTTGTTTGTTCAGATACCTATGTGTTTCAAATATTACAACAGTTTTTTCAACCACTTCTACTTCTTTGATCATTATGAAATTTTGATTTTGATAGTTTCAACCTTAGATCCTTGAATCCTGATGATGCAGAGGTACTGCTCACCAGAACTATTAAACTTAAGAAACTTTTAATTTAAAAGTAGCATAGTGGGTATCAAGCAAAGACTGTTGTCATTATAACCCGGCTTCCAACTCTTGAAACAGGATCTTGCAGGAGTACTGCCTGCAAGACCTACCTGAGTGAAAACCCCGTAATATGATTTCTTTAATAAGTAAAACAAACAAAAAAATTGTGTGTTATCTAATGTAGGTATATGTGCTATATACAGTAAAAATAATTTATTCTAATAAAAAAAATATACAAAATTTATCTGCTTTCGACACTGGATACCATAGTCTCCACGGACGTTTAAGTGTATATCAGTTGTAGGCAGCCTTATGCAGACGAAAATCTTGTTGCACTTGTTGGAAGGAGTAGGGAATTTGTTTAATTTATTTTGATATCTTATTGAGAACTATATATGTTGATTGTGGTGTCATTTAAAAGTTGAAATAGTCTTTTTTTATAATATGTAATAAAAAAAGAGGGTCATCGCGCAATATTTCCTGTAATTAGTCGTCAAATAAAAACTTTCAGCAATTTTTACCAATTTCCTAAGTTTAACCTTGATTATAGTCGATAATCATGGATATTTTTAGTATAACTATAAAAGTATTTGAACAAGTGAACGTTCATTTATGCCTTAGTATTTTTTTCTTTATTTTAGCTTGTGTAGTTTAGAAGATACAGACGTTTTTGTAGAAAGTTGTGGTTGCGCAGCGCGCGGCGTGCGTCGGTAAAATAACCCGGACGGTTGAGAGTATAATGGTCTCGCGGGCCGGACGGTCAAGTGGATAGAGAGGTTTTTTTTTTCTAATTTATTACTGGTTTGATTATATGTGTGAGAACATGAAAAAATAATGAGTACGTATTTTTTTATATCGGCCCTAACTATTTTCTTAAAAAAAAGCAACGATGAAAAATCTAAAACTATGAACGGTTTTTTTTAAGAAAATATGAGTTTGAGCCGATATAAAAAAATACGTACTCATAATTTTTTCATGTTCTCAAACATATAATCAAACCAGTAATAAATTAGAAAAATAAAACCTCTCTATAGAAGTTAGAGGGTTTAGTCACTTTTCAGTACTTTGAAGGCCATTTTCTCCTAACAGGTTGAGTTTGGGCAACTAAAAAAAAATACGTGTCTGTTATTTTAGACTACTCTATAACATATATCAAAATGAATCAAATCGGAGTCGGACAGTTGGGTACCCTTCCTTGTGAGTACTTGGGTTATCTTGTGTCATGGTTCTATTTTGCCGATTGTAGGTAAAGTAAAGTAGCGGAATGGATTTTTTGATTTAATAGTTACTAGCGACCCGGCCTCGCTTCGCTTCGGTCTATGTGAGTTTTCTGTAACACCCGTACATAAACCAGAATCTTATTATACATATAAACCTTCCTCTTGAATCACTCTATCTATTAAAAAAACCCGCATCAAAATCCGTTGCGTTGTTTTAAAGATCTAAGCATACATAGGGACAGACAGCGAGAAGCGACTTTGATTTATACTATGTTGATAATATGGTTTTGTGGTTGGTTCCAGGACGCGTATACGTACCTATCGCCCTGCCAGGCCGGCTGCCAGGAGAGCCGGCAACTCGACAACTCCACGTGGCTGTACTCGGACTGCTCCTGCATCACCGCGGGCGGCAACTTGACGGGGCCCAACAGGGCTTTGGACGCGTGAGTATACCATTATAATGAACAATTAAAGGTATAATATTTGCTTGCGAGATAAGTGGTGCATGACAGTGGCCATTATAATACATATTAATAAGCATTTCTTTAAATTATTTCCGACTCAAAAAGCAAAATCGAATGTAAATATTAATACCGTCCGAATGTAAGTTTTACATAGGTCTTGAATAGATACAAAGTTCATTACGTAAAGCCGCATCCGGCGTCAAGATTATTATTTAGGAGTATAAAATAAAATAATTTATGTGGTCTAGGATTAAACTCAGAAATTCATATTTTTAATGAAATACTTGAGTAAATTTGAAGTGTATTTTTTTTTGGGAATAATTGTATATAAATGTTTTTCTTTACGACCTATTCTGACACCTTACTGAGTATACACACAAAATTTCATAAGAATCGGTCAAGCCGTTTCGGAGGAGTTTTGTTACAAACACTGTGACACGAGAATTTTATATTAATATAGTTATTTTGTGTTAAGTGTGTCACTTTCCGTCTCTTCGCCAAGCGGTTCCAACGGAAGACCAGGGGGTCCAGACAAGATGCAAACGCCGCTATCGTTTTTCTGTTCTATCGTCTTGAAATGTATGGTATCACAAATTGATCACGTGGTTTATCGAAGAGAATAGAAAAGTTTCTAGCCAACATTCTAATTTTCGTTTTTCGTAAATATTTCGAAACGCTGGATGCTGACTTTACGGCTAGCGAATGCTGAGTTGGGACCGTTTCGCAACTGTTTCTCTGCGTCTTGTTCTTTTTGTATCTATGTACCTAATGTGGTTTTGTATTGTTGCGAATAAATGTCGCTTTATCTTTATATATAAAAAAATCCATTACAGTATTGCCCGCTTCGAGCTGTCCAACTCGTCGGAGAGCCTGCCGGCCGCAGCCTCCGCGTTCGGCTCGGCGGTGTCCGGCGAGTGCGGCGGCCCGTGCAAGCAGATCTACGGGTTCATCGCCATCTTCGCCGCGCTCATGTTCGTGCATGCCAGCGGCGAGGTCGGCGCGGTGCTGCTCATTATACGGTGCACGGATAAACACGGTGAGCGGATAATGGGGTACATTACATTACTTGATCAAAATCCCGAATTTTCATAATTCTTATCCTTCCCACCACCCCATCTATCACCCACCGCCAAGCAGCAGTGTTCGCAATGCTGTGTTTCGGTGTGGGGATAAGACTACCGGTGAAATTACTAGCATAGAGCCATTCTATCTTAGTCCTCCGCGTTGGTAACGCATTTGAAGTCTTTGGATTGCAGTCTTGTGATTTCAAATATCTATGGGTTTTAGAACCCACTTACGATCAGGGGGGTTATTATGACATGACTATGCAGTTCATTTTACGGTGAGCGAAAGGGACGGAGCTATAGCAGTTACATAACTCTGTCCTTTTCTAACAGCGTAAAATGAATTGCACAGATACGTCATAATAACCCCACAGGTGGCCTGAGTGCTCGCGTGCCTTTCTTTGCCATAAAAAAAAACCGAATGAAAATTATTAATCTATTACCGAAGTCAGTTGAAAAGAAGTTATTATTTGCAGTTTTGAAGGCGGCATTTTTTTTTAACATTTAATTTTAATTTTATACTAATCTTATTCAGTGTTGTTATGTAGTTCAACTTCTCAATTAATAAGAAACTATAGGTATTTCAAGCTCGCCGAAAGCAACGCCGCGGGAAAGTCATAGAGTGAACCATTTAAATGCGCTTCGTCATAGTCGCTCAACTATATGAATCGTGATATCTTATCGCCATCCTTGAAATAGATACTGAGGAGTTCCGGTGGCCATCTGTGGTCTTCATTGTCACCATTTCACCAAATGATACTTTCTGAATGTAAATGCTGGACTTGTTTCTGAAAATACCAAAATCTATGTGTATCCCTATAATATTATAAGAGTTCCCTCAATTCCTTACGGATGTGACCAAAAGTGAAAAATGGGAGCATTGCGGGACTACCCTATGAAAGGAAAAAAAAACAAAATCGGTCCACAGTAATCTTGCGCAAACAAAAAAATCAGTCGAGTTCAGCGGCTTCTCTTTTGAAGTCGGCTGAAAATAATTATTTTTCTCAAAAATGCTATGTAATCTTGTCATAACATCATCAAATAGGAGCCAGTAGATTAAAGTTCCTGGAGCACTCTCAAAAGTGTCCAGTAAGTAGAGTGATTTTGAATTAGGAAACCAAAAAGTGTCCAGTAAGTAAGTATGGAAAATCCTAAAAATTTGGAACTATCTGTACAGACCTGTGACAGCCTTTGAAAAGACTAAAGAAGTAGCAAGATAAAGCCACATGAAATAAAAATTAATTCAGACCAGTATATTTTCTCAATAAGGATTTTCACAAAAACAACCATTCAATAAAAAAACGCTTTATAGTTTAAAGTTTCATATTTATATTACATTTTTAATTGATATGAAAAACTGAACATTCAGCTCTACAGAGGAAGGCAGATTGATACTACAACAAGGTCTTTTAAAAAAAATAAAGAAACGAGGTCAGTGTTGCCAGTATGTAAAACCCAGGTATGCTGCCAGGTAAAATAAGTTCAATCGTTCGGTGTTTTTTTGTAGACTTGTAGGAATGTACTATTTTTTAAATACAAAACCGCCGCCTTTTAACTCCTACTCGTCAAGGAAGGCTCACTTACTGGTCTTAGCAGTAATGTACTATAACCATGTGCTATAATTTTTTTTATTTTTTTTACAGACAAGGCCATGGCGATGGGCGTGATCCAGTTCGCGATCGGCGTGTTCGGCAACGTGCCGTGCCCGATCGTGTTCGGCGCGGCGATCGACGCGGCGTGCCGCGCGCGCGACCTCGTGTGCGGCGCCACCGGCGCCTGCGCCTCCTACGACAACGACAGCCTGCGCCATCTATATCTTGGTGAGGGAACTTTTGGAAAAACTTGCCGAGTAGGGACTTGCGTGTAGAGATTCTGTTGTTTTGAAAAATCGATGGTGATCCAATTATGATAATAAATAAAAATGGTTCAAGATACGCGTCATCAGAGTTTTGCAAATGTACAGTCGCGGAATGAAAAGATTGACCAGTTTTCAAATAAAGTCATCTGGGTAAAAATCAAAATAAATGTCCAGTTAAAGAGAGTTTTGTCACCGTAACGAAACTGTTGGTTAACGTCAAACATACGTCATTTTGTAATGAAATTGTAAGTTAGACATCATTTAAGTGACATTTAAATAGCGTCTTTATGTACATTTATTTTGATTTTTACCCATCTACGCGTTGCAAGCACATGTTACTTTTTTAAACTGTGTAACAGACGAGAGAAATAATAATGGTAACCATGTATCTGTGGGCCATGTAGTGAAATGTCATTCATTATGACGGAATGTGTCATACTCGGTCGATAAGCAGATACTGATAATTCATACTGAGCAAGCAAAAACAGATCTTAAGGTGGTCAACCTTTTCACTCTGCGACTGTGCTTAGTGTATTTTTTAATAAAAAAATATTCATTAGTTAGTTAAAAGTTTATGTTTACGTTCATGTTTCGTCAAAAAAGAAAAATAACTTGATTTTCTATACAGTACAGTGTGTTCTTGCAATTTCACCAACAAAAAATAAATATTGGTGTGTTATATTTAAGCTTGAGCGCTATGTGTGCGTCTGTGGCGTTGTAGCTCTTAAACGGGTGAACCGATTTGGATGCGGTTTTTTTGAAATTTGAAAGCAGGTTTTCTAGCGGTGGTTCTTAAATAAGTTGCATGAAACAAACAACCTTTTTGCGGGTGGTAGGACCTTGTGCAGGGCCCGTCCGGATCGCTACCACCATCTTATCCATTAACCTACCGCCAAACAGCAGTGTTCGCATTGTTGTGTTCCGGTTTGGGGATAAGACAGCCGGTGAAATGACTAGCATAGAGGCATTCCATCTTAGTCCTCAGGGTTGGCAACGCATTTGCAGTCTTAGGATTGCATCGCAGTCCTGTGAATGCGAATGTCTATGGGTCACAGTTTCCACTTACCATCAGGTGGCCTGTGTGCTCGTTTGTCTTCTCTATGACATAAAAAAAAAAAAAAAAAAAAAAAAAAAGAAAATCGGTCGCACCGTTTAAGAGATGTCAGCTCTGAAAGAAGAGGTCTCCAAATCGTGGTTATTTTTCCTCCAGGTCTGTCGGCCGGGCTGATGTTCCTGGCCTTCATCATGGACCTGCTGGTGTGGTCGCGCGCGGGCCGCATCGACATGAACCCCGGCGAGCCCCGCGCGCCCCGCGCGCCCCTCGCGCCGCCGCCCGAGTCCGCGCTCTGACACCTCTACGAGTCGCAGCTCTAGACTGCTAGGACTACGCGTGAGTTTATAACAGGAGTGTTGCCATGCCAACGATAAACATTCTCTACTTTGATCGTCGTACGTTTTTGTTACCATATGAAGAGTACGATAGTGAATTTTGACCCGGCGTCCGGCGTTTTCGGAAGACCAATGCCTAAGAGCCAAAACGTTCTAAGTCAGAAACATTCATGTAATTAGATAACGTTAGGTGCTATACTGCATTTGTTCAGGTATTTATCTATTTTAATGTAAACTAAAAAAAAACACGTGGTAAAGTTGGTCAGACAATGGATCCAGAAAACTGATACGTCAATGTTAGAATGGTTTGATAGGTTTCTTCACATTTATTTTAATATTTTAAACAAATGAAGTGTAATTTTGGCTCTAAGGTCCGGAATGATGTCTCGCTGGGATTGTGTTATTAGTTCTCGGTTGTCATGGCAACGGAATTTATCCAGTACACTTGTAAGGCAATGTGATTTCCCGGGGCAATGACAAAATACTTGAACTGTGACGTTCGGGCAGAATTAAAAAAAAAATGTTTTGCGAGTAACCGATATAGGTGTATTTTTCTCAACGAAAACGATGTTTTGACGTAAGTGGAATGTATTGTTAAATTTGTTTAGAAAATTTTGTTCTGTCTTGAATCGTGTTGACATCTATGTCAGATTGACCGTGTAAAATACGCCTAGGAATGAATTGTCTTAGATAATATGCATCTTTTTATAGAGGAGTAAAAAAATTGCTTGTTTTGATGAGCCATGTATGTAAGAAAAGTGATCGCATGAAATATATCCAATGTATATGAACATCAATTTATGCAACATTTTCGACTGGTCATGCCATCGCACACCAGTGAAGCAATGGCAAATTTAGATGAAATTTATTATTAATAATGAACAATAATTGTTTGCATTTTTTTTGTTATATTTATGCATTTTATACACTAGTTACATATTATGAAATAAGTATTTCTGCTCAATTTTATACGGAACAGATTGATTAATCGAGCATAATATTCTTTAATATCAATGCAATTAATGAATTAAAAATAACCTGGGATCAAATTTTGTCTTATTGCAACTAATAGAAGTAATTTTAGAAATGAATACGGCATATATTTGCGTTTTATAGAGTTCGCGTTTTTCCGTAGGCATTCGTAAAAGTTCGGTTTCACGGACATTGCCGAAGTGTCGCGACTGTAGTGTAATATAGTTCGACTAAAATGCTGTTGCATAATAATGCTAAAAGACAATCGAACCGAACATAAGTTAGAGCGAGAAGTAATCTGTTCGTTCTCTTTCCGAAAGCCGAACACGTTTGATGGTCTTGTAGCATATTAAATAAGCTATCACATATATCTGGGACTGAGTTTGCTTTAAAGTTGGATACACGCTAGACAAAATATATCAGATACTAATTTTGTGTATACACGCCAACATTTTGAATAGGGTATTTGATAAGAGTGAAATTAAATTGGCTTTTCATTAACAAAAGATAAACATTATAAAAATACTAGGAAAACATCAATCAAGATTTTTAAATTCATAAAATCCAACAATAAGGACGCTGTTTGATTGTGACGTCACAAGATTTTAATCCCTATAAACTCCATAGTAACGGAGCGTTTTTGATGTTTCATAAAAAGAAGCTGACTTTTGTCAAATACCGTATTGCGAAGATAATGGTGGAAATTATATCATGGTTTCTAGTGACATTGTATTTTTTCAAAGTTAGCGTGAACCCAATTTTATATTATTTCGATTATTGCGAATTACATGGCTAGTGATTAGACGTTATTTTAGTTAAGTTCAAGTTTTACACATTAATTATAAATTGTGAATATGAATCCAATAAACTATATAATCACATTATATTTAGGATAATTGTAAGGATATTTAGCATAAGTCTGTTGTCTTTTATATATTAAATCTACTATTACTTAAATCTACTTATTATATGAATTATTTTTTACAACAGTTATGAGAGCTATGGTGGGAATACGAGTATGTCGTCAATACGTAACGAAAATGTTAAAATGTAGTAAAATATGATAATGTATTTATTTATAAATAAATCATGTGTTGGCATTTTGACACTTCAAATTTGGAGCACGTCGTAGTATTTGATTTTCACGTTATAGCGTCACGAAAAAAATGTTTTTAGCTTGATTGTAAACGTTTCCAATAGATTATTGTTGATGAAAAAAATTGTTGAGGTCCTATATGTCTAGCGAACCATAGCTTAGTGAATTATATTTCTTTTTAAATAGGCTGGGTCGTGTGTAAACTTCTTAATATTTAGAGTAGTTGATGGATTGTAGGGTTAGGAAAGCGTTGGGCATGCTGCCCTCCTCAGCAAAAACGCAGTAACTAAGATAAACCTCCTGCAGTAATATCAACCTTATTAATAATGACATAGAATTGAATCTGCTTTGGTGATAGAATTTAAGATACTGCTTATTGGCTTAGGAGGGCGGTATTGTTATTTGTTTAAATGCGTAACTTGTGCGGGGTACGGTCACGAACTATGATCCTCGAGCCACATATACAACCCTGTCGCAGGAAATCAATGACGCTGTCACAACGACAGGGTTCTATCGGTCAATGAAAGCGCGTGACGGTACCCCAAGTTTTGGCATCTCACTGGCTCTTGAATATGTGCAATATCGCATCCAGTTTATCCATAATTAAATAAACTTAATTTATGTCGGCATAAGAACTACTTTACAATACCCCACTTACAAAGTTACGTCGTTATTTACCGACGTTTCGGAGGTTATCGTTTGTGGCACGAAATACTTAGTTTTATATTACACTGTACATCATGTCTGCAAGATAAACTTTAAGAGCATATAGTATGAATTCGCCCTTATTAAACCCAATAACCAAATTAAATATTCAATTTGAACTATAAAGTACTACGCCATACAAGTTCTATGCAAGAAATAAAATAGCACCACGCTGTAATTTACATGAGCAGCACTTTATAGTTAACAGGTCATATCAGTCCTCGATCGTGACTAATCGTATTTGCAGTTGTAAGATTACAGTGTAAAGGACAGGACGTGTAACGTTTACACTATTTTATATATTACATTTTTACACTTTTTCCCCGTACGATAATTGTGTTCGTGCCAAAAACGTTAAATTCAATAATGTCAGGAAACATTAAGATCTGTGATTGTTGAAACATAATTTCGTCTGTATGTCTACTTATTTTCTACTTATATACTTTTACCAAGTATCCGTCTAAAGTTAAATTTGCTTGTGCAATATGATTTAATATTAAGCTAGGGGCGGTTATGATCGTCTGTTATTTCTTTCTAGTCCAGTAAGAAAACGACCCTTGTGTTTGATTAAGAGGCCACATTTGATAAACTCGGTAGTGTTCTCAATAACCATAATGCCTTCGTCTCTGCTCTTTACATATAAAACTTGAACAGGGGGCCTAAAACATCCGTCACTTTCTGATACTTACTATATACAGATGTAGTGCAAAATGATTTTCCTTCGGGAAAACTCGGATCTCAATCGGAATACGACGGCACCCGAACTGTCAATCAATGATTGTATTAAATGAGTGACGTTTTCATGTCCATTAAAATGGAACTTTATTGTTTAGTGTCAAATGACAAATGCCGTCATTTGTCACTTTGTCATTTGACACTTCGGGTGCCATCGTATTCCGATTGAGATCCGAGTTTTCCCGAAGGAAAATCATTTTGCACTACATCTGTACCTAAGCACGAGCGTGACGGATGCTTGATAACCTTTTGTCACGCGATCAACGCAACCATACTAGGACCGCACATCTCCTTGAGACTGTTAAACGTTAAAACACGGTTAGAAATAAAATCCTCTATAGTTTTATTTTTCGAACGTGTCAATTTTCGCATGTTTTTCGTTGAATCTTTGAAACCCTACGATGTTTAACGCTAATTTTTGATCCAATAGTTGAGTGCTTATGACTTCTTGATTCTGGTAAACCATTTTTTTTTTTTTTTTTTTTTTTTTTTAAATTCAGTAAGTAGGCCGCACAGGCACTTTTACACATTATATGATTACATAGTAAAACTTCCCGCTGTCTGTCTGTCCCGCTGTATGCTTAGATCTTTAAAACTACGCAACGGATTTTGATGCGTTTTTTTTAATAGATAGAGTGATTCATTAGGAAGGTTTTTATGTATAATAAATCCTGTTTTATGTACGGGTGTTACAGAAAACTCACATAAACCGAAGCGAAGCGAGGGCGGCTCGCTATTTAAATTTGCAATGCCAGCAGGGCACACGCAAACTATCTCCATCTCACGTTCTTAGCACAGAAGCACATAAAGCCATCCCTTTTGATTCTTGTGTGGGTGTGGCAGCATATGTGGCCTCTTAATAAATCAAGAAAATGTCTCCTGTTTTGGCGTTAAATACAGTTTTTTAAACCATGTTGGTGTATGTTGCTTTAAAAATGTTTAAATAAACGACGTTTTATTAGTATATATATCGTCTTTCTATTGATTTCGATTTTGTTGTAAGCCATTAATTATAAAGGATATGTTATACTACCATACTGCCATAATAGAAATCCAATACTTACATGTAACCAACAAATATTTTAGTAAGAGACAGTAAAAATAATAATTACAGGTATAGTACAGCCTATCCCCCTTACTTATAATTATAAACGTGGAATAAGCCTGGTATAGATTATGCCACGCTTTGTCCTCATCTGTAATTGTGACATTTTGATCTGACAGAAAGTGACAAAGCATGGTATAATATTCCAAGCTTATTCCACGTTTATAAGTAATGGGGTATGTGTCCAATACTGCCCTCATTAGAAAAAGGGCGTATGTCTCATAAAATCGCGAGAGTGACCTTAATTCTTAAGAAACAGGGTTCAATTTGCTTTGACTATCAAATTGCGCTTGCGTCCTTTTTATTTATGAGGGCAGGATAGCTGGACTGAGATATTTTTATATTTGCTAGCAGTTAAAGGTTTTTTTTTTGTTTGTTTGACTTCTTTTGATAATCTATGTTTTCTTTATAGCATAAATATATGTTGTATGATATCTCAGCGGTAGCATACGGCTTGTCTGTTGTAACGTGTAGTTTTATATAGCGAACACAGTTTCCTAGTCTACGATTAGTTTTTGTAAAATACCTCTGGATAGTAAATAAAATTCGTTATGTGAGCTTTGCAATAATCCTTTTTGGATGTTTTTATATGCAGAAAAGTAATGCAATTTTTTAGTATATTTAGTGCAAATTTTAGAATCGCTCTATTATTTTTAAAATCTGATTTATTTCTTTACCTTATCTACTTAAATAAGGATAATATACTTCGAGGAATAAGTAGAATTAAAATTGTACCAAAAACCTACATTCTGTGGAGATTTTTTTGTAATGAACTTTTACAATAATGATATAGCTATAGTTAGTTGCTCATTCAGAACAGCAAATACAGCAATTAATTGTTTATTCGGCTAGCATTCCTAATTTAGTCGGTTTATGTTTTACATCACATGACGAAATTGGTTGGATTTCACACGATGAATTGTTTGGCATTGAATTGGTTTATTCGACTACTTTCATCCTTGTCTAACTTTACAAGTACTAAGAAGATGCACACTATTAAACCAAGGAATGCAAGTTGATTAAACACCGGATAATGTATTAAGACTGCGTTTCCACCAGAGCTGTGCGAGGCAGAAATCGACCAATATTGGTGGTTTTTTCCTCGCTCTGGTGGAAACGCAGCCTTACGTCAGGGACGCCATTGCCCTGCAAGCTCAGCTGTATTTCTGAATGATCGCCAGAAAGTTCAAAGACAACTCTTGTATGACATGATTTTTATAAGCAAAGGATTCATTGTGTTGTTCTAAATATGTATTGACGTAAAGCTCTGAAAAATAAATAAGTGAAAACAATGGGGGCTTTGTTTCCAGTGGAATTGGGAACATGATCCAATTACTGTGGTGATTCCTAGTGTTGCCCACTTGATAATATTTCTATTTAGAAATTCTTGAGAATAGTTCTATCTGTCACTAAGTTTTTGCAAAGCTATATTGTTTTCATATGATCTGATCACAATCAGAATCCTCTTATAATATTCATGTTATACAAATTTGTTTCACTGTAATGTCCGCTCTAACATGATCCGGCGAACTGTTTTACATAATATATTGTGTATTTAGGTAACTATAGATTTGTTACTGTGGCATCTGTCACGTATTTTTTAATTATTTGTAAATAAAAAATAATGAAGGACGTCTGCATTTCAATTACCCATAACCTACAATCCTACTAATATCGATGGGTAGACAGAGCTATACTCCCAGAGTGGGATAGGCAGAGCTACAGAATTATTACTATTTGATAATCATTGATAATTCAGTAACTCCATTTTGCACAAATAGGCTAAGACGTTTACCAGCGTATTAGTGCCAAGTTGCAAGCCCATCGCCTACTACAAGCCTTTATTCCCTTAGTCGCCTCTTACGACATCCACGGGAAGACATGGAGTGGCACCATTTTAACCCGGTAACCACACGGGGTTTTGAGTAATACTAATATTCTTTGCAAGTAACTATCATATGGTTGAAATCACAAAATGTAACCTACTTATTACCGGAAGGGTACCGTCGGTAAATCTACCTGAACCTCTATTCAAGGAGTTACAAACCATATTGTCTGTGACCTGGTATCGTATGGTCAACGTTTTGATAGCTCTTATTCATATGACAATAACGGCGGCTGACTTAAAAACAATACCATAACAGCACAAAGTCGATAATAGTTTTTTCTCAAACATGCTATGGAATATTGACATTGTGTGCCTTACAATAGGCTGCGAAGTATGACGTTTCAGGTGCGGCTGGGACAGGAGGTCGTTAAGGGAATTTCATACAAATCGTGCAGGCCTAGGCCTGCAAAGTCCTTTTTTTTAATTTCCATTCCACATAAATTTGTGGCACAGACATCATGACATTCTGCCACTATGCGTATTAAAAAAATAATATTTTTAAAATTTTTGAGAAAATGTTATAACGTCAAGTACTAGGAGTGCATAAACGTTTGGGAGACATCCGCGCTGTGTCGTGTGCGCCCGCCGCCGCCCGCCGGCTGCCCGCACCGTCTGAGATCTAAGTTGCGCTATGCCTGATATACCTCCTAATTACCGCTGCGCTCCTGGTACTTTATTTTAACACCCAATTACTTTTCCGTGGACATTTATCAATTTACTTTTTTGAGTGATGTATTTTTTATTTAATTGCATATGTTTGAGAAAAGCACTATACATACCTCGGCGGGAAATATGGGGTTGCCCGCCTCAGACCTATCCGGCCTCGCTTGGCGCTCGGCCGTCTATATATCTCTGTAGTAATGTACTATTACAGATTTGAATATCCCTGTATAATAGGCCCTGATCAAGTTCCAGCACTTTGGATTCTGTTAAAGTGCGTTGTCAACCAAAACGTAAGACACTTCCTATAATTTGGTCTACAACGTTAATAAAGTCCATAGTGGCCTAGGAATCAAATTGGTTGACTGTACCTAGCACTTGAGGGCCCAGACAAGATGCACTACGCTAGCTAGCGTCTCTCTTCGTTTAGTTTTTAAACCAATCGCGTCACTGGTTGATGTCGTGATACGAAGAGTCACGTGATGTGTATATTACTCGATGTATGAATGTGGAAGAAGCGAAAGAAATTTGTCAAGACCGTAGCAAGTGGAAAGAATTGGTCTCTGCCTACCCCTCTGGGAAACAGGCGTGATTTAATGTATGTATGTATGTAGAAACGATAGCGTAACGCATCTTACAGAAAATAATAAGATCTTATATCGATACAGAAAAGCTGCGGCAGAACGGGTGGAGATCTTGAAAGTAAGTAAGTACTCATTGACTGCGTCTCATTCCTTTTTAACAAGACAGACAAAGATGCCGAGTGACCATCAAGTAATACAAACTACGTTTGTGCTGGTACTTTTAACCAATATGACATGGTTCATGGTTTCGCGTCCCACAGCGCAAAATCCACGTTTTTTATTCTGTTTTCCTGTAAATCAGCGACCCAAGTAAACATGATGACAGTGCGCATCTATTGTTACATTATAGCGTATCGATCTATTAGGGCAACACTGGCACTTGGTTTAAATGCTTTGCTACATACATACTAGTAGATACAATATTATGTTTCTAAGGGCCTGTTGTTTGATCAGTACCTAGTTAAACTAACTAATTGTTAAATTTTGAAAAAGGAATTGAAAATTTGACACATTTCCTTCAAATTTTCGATTCCTTTTTCAAATTTTAACAATTACTTAGTTTAACTAGGTACTGATCAAACAACAGGGCCTAAGATCTGTAAGTTTGAGTTATGGAAAGGGGGAATAAAGAATTAGGTATACGAGTATACTATTAAACGAGATATTTGTATATTAATATTACGTTAGACTTGTTGGTAATTCTGTAACTCTGGGATAAAGGCGTGACGGTATGTATGTATGTATGTATGTAATATTAGGTACAGGTAGATATTTTACAACCTTTTACCTAACTTGCTGTCGGGCGCAGAAAAATATCGTGGCTGCGAAACATTCGGGAATGGAGTGGAGTAACATGTGCAGACCGAGAGAAATATAAAGGCACTATAAGAAGGAGATTTATCTTGCAATGTATGTATTGTATGTACGGGTTAAATTTTGGAAATTAAATTTGACCCACCACATATGTAAACTCGATTGGAGAGCTCGTTGGAGAGCCTGTGACCTGGCATACAGTTTCCCCCTAGCTCGGGCACCAGTCTCTGCTGTGAGTACAAGTTATGTACCTATTCTTAAGTTAATTATATCTTTGTTTGCATACTCTGTATACTTGGTTGTGAAGATAATAAATACTTTTTAGTTAATTTTCTTACTTTTATTGCGGGGAAGAAGCGCCGCAACAGTCAATCAAACTGATTTGGGTAGCTTTGACGTGCCTCAATCAGTGTTGCACAATTTGCAAACGTTACAATCAAATGGTCACGAACTATACGAGTATCACGTGGTTTTTGTTAACTACCTGAACAAAATGGAATTAGGTTAGGTTAGGTTTTTAATCGCTGACCAAAACGAAACTATATGTCAGGGGACAATGTCACACCAATTGACCTAGTCTTAAATGAAGGTCTAGGCTTCTGCTATGGATATTAGACAACGATATAAATACTTATATACTTCTTTCTCGTGCGAATATAGAATACTTATATAGAGAAATACATACTTAAAGATAAATAAAACAACCGTGACTCAGAAAATATTCGGGCTTAAATAACTCAATTCTATAACTTTTTCTTTTATGTCTGTCTGGCTGCAGCAAGAAAATCCTACTGACATTGGACTTCTTAAATTTGCTCAAAGTTAAGTACTTACCTAACATAATACTGGGATAAACGGGTTTTTTAGACATCAATTACGTACGGCCAATAACCCCACTTTAACAGGAAATTTGTAGCCAAAAAATACTACCATGCCAGGAAAAGGTATGTGATGGAACTAAAAAATGTATTAAAAAGTTAGGAGTTAAGTTCGAACCGTTCACGTTTTATTGGTAAGTATAATAATGTTGTAAAGTTCTCAAACAATTAAAGTGTTTCTAACTTTGCCTTTGAAAATGCTAGGGTTTACATATATTAGAAATAAATAATGCGGCACTGAAAAAAAAACGTGTTATATTAACGAAAGTGCTCTTGGTTGATTATTTTCGGTGAAATTTACCTAAAAATGTCAAGCGAGTAATTATTCAATTGATAAAAACCCCAGGGGGGTTATTATGACATAACTATGCAGTTCATTTTACGGTGAGTGTAAGGGACAGAGCTATGGCAGTTATATAGCTCTGTCCTTTTCTCTCAGCGTAAACAGAATTGCATAACTATGTCATAATAACCCCCCAGGTGTGCTCAGGACCCCTTCTTTCAGAGCATATCTATCTTCTAACCGGCCCTACCGATTTTGATGAAACCTAGTTAAAAATCATGCCGGTGGTTGAACTAGCTCTCACACGTTACACACAGAGCTAATTTCAAATATTCAACTTAAAACGCCCCTCTTTTAACTATGTATCTTTTAACTAAAAAAACTATTTTTTTACACTGAATATGTATGACAATGTATAATCCTTACTGAATAAAGAATTATGAATTACTAGCTTCTGCCCGCGACTCCGTCCGCGTGGAACTCGTTTATATCGTAGCTCCATACAAATTTTCACCCCCCATTTCACCCCCTCAGGGGATGAATTTCAGGAAAAAACTATCCTATGTCCTTTCCTAGGATTCATACTATCTTTGCACTAAATTTCAACCTAAATTGCTTCAGCGGTTCAAGCGTGAAGAGGTAACAGACAGAGAGACAGACAGACAGACAGACGGACACACTCTCGCATTTATAATATTAGTATGGATTACTATGGATTATCTTTGTTTCTTGGCTAAGAACTATCCTCTTATTCATAATAATATTATAAACCTACTTTTGATAAAGTATGTGATGTTACTTTCTGTCATAACAAATGCCACAGTGAGAGATAAGGCCAAAGCATATTTTAAACATTGCGCGTTACAGGTAACTCTATATTTACCTTTGAAATTTCTCATCGACCGGTTAACGTGTTAAACCGTCAAGCATGTTAAGCGTTACTACGACAAGATAACAAAATGTACTGCTACTTCTGTATTCGACTATACCAATGAATTACGGGAATCGTGGGAAGAACCAGTAATTAAGAGTATTTCAAACATATTTACTTACAAATGCCTGTATAACTTGAGAAGGTTCTACATCCCCACGGAACGCTGCCGTTTCTCAACAACAAAAAAGGGATGACTTGTATTTTGATCAATTTGGCGTAAACTGTGACTACTGTTTGGGCGACAGTATAAAACCGGGGACCTCGTCGGATCTGTCACAGTGTTTAACAGCAACTAGCCATTATCCAGTGAACAGCAACATGGCTAGATACGTGGTTCTGTTCTGCCTGGCTCTCGTCGCTTGCGTCGTTGCTGCTCCAGGTAGGTGTGCCGCTGGGCAAAAGCCTCCTTCAGGCCTTTCCATAATTCCCTATTCAGTGACTCCTGGGCTCAGTCTTTATAGAACTGGGGGTTTTAATGATATAGCTATGTAGATCAGTTTACGCTGAGAGAAAAGCACAGGTGGGTTATTATGACATGGTTTTGCAATTCAGATTACGCTGTGAGAAAGGGTAAAATGAACTGCATTGCCATGTCGTAATACCCCCCCCACAACTAAGTATATAACTGCTATAGCTCTGTCTTTTACGCACGCCGGTTAGTTTGGTCTTTTTCTTCCTGGTTCTGACAGTTCTCCGTGTGAAAAGGACCTCAAAAAGAAAGCTCAATTGTGATATTCGGTACTTTTATGACAATTTCATGGTCGTTCAAAGTTATCATCAGTATTTTAGATATTTATTTTTATTTGATCTTTAGGTTTTTATTATACCAAAGAAATCAAAATATATTGCAAAATATACTCAAATAAATGTAATACCTAATAAATGTAATTTATGAAAATGCATTAAGGTATATTTTATTTAATACCTAAAAACTGGGGCTTCATTTTGAAGATGTATCGCAATTATGGTCATTGAAATCAAATTTCAATTTGCGTGACCAGAGACAATCGAGAGTTGGGACTTAGTGTTACTTATTTATGGCATGTAGATGGCAAACGAGTTCACAGGTTTAATAGTAAGAAGGATCTAAGGCCCGTGGGCCTTCCAAATCAAAACATTGCAAAAACCACATTTCAGATCACAACAGTGCAAACTTTGTTAAAAACGTAAAGCTGGTGATTCGGATGGTCAGTGCATAAGGTCCTACCCATAGTACCCATCTCTATACTGATATAAATACAAAAGTAATTTTGTTTGTTGGTTTATTAAACTTTAACCACTTTAAAAAAAATGGTTTAGAGACTCTTAATATCTAAACTTTATGTTTCTTCTAAAAAATCGCTCGAATGCTTGGACGATTAAATTACAATATTTTGGTTATAAGTTCTTTGTGTAATTGTATCTTCTTTTCTTCTTTTTAACACCTGACGCAAAAAGAGATGTGTTATAAGTGTGTCTGTCTGTGGCACCGTAGCTCTTAAACGGATGAACCGATTTGGATGCAGTTTTTTAATTTGGAAACAAGTTTTCTAGCGGTGATTCTTACGTAGATTTCATGAAAATCAGTTGAGCCGTAGAAGATATCAGCTCTGAAAGAAGGCTTCACCATTATATGAGGAGTTTTTATTTATTTAATATTTATCATTTAGGTATATGTATCAAACGGTTTTAAAGTCAATAAATCATTTCTGATTTATGTACTCTACCGATCTTTTACTTTAGCATAACCAATCTCTTCAGGTCCCAACCGTGCACGAAGGTATTACGACGGCGGGCTCAACTTAGGTGGTTACGGCGGCGGCGGCGGCGGCTTCGGCGGGTATGGCGGACACGGCGGGCTGGGCGGGCACGGCGGCCTGAGCTACGGACTAGGGCCGCATACCAACTCGCAGAGTTACTCCAAGTCCTCAGCCAGCTCTAGCTCTGTGTCGGGAGGAGTGGGTTTAGGGTGAAATTGTAAGTATTTAGAAGCTTTCAGACCACACGACCGTTGCCGGTGCGTTGCGATTGCGTCGTTGCAATAATGTTGTGATTTTAACACAGAGCGACGCACGTATTGTATGTCGTTCTAATTTATGTGTAGATGACCGCAGCGCACCGTGTGGTACCTCTCTTAATAAACTGATCTCGACTGTAATGCTCTTCTCAAGATGCGTCAAAAATTACGGTTTTCTATGGCTTGACGTTTAAATTGACCCAAGATAAGTTGATTAAAACAGCCCTAAGAAGCATCGTTGACGTTATAGCAACCGTAACAAAATGGCGATATCAAAGTGCTATACAGGGTAGTTTTTATACATTTGTATTAGGGTAAAGATTTAAAAATATAGAGGTATGTAGGTGCTACATACAACTAAAATCGCTTGCTATAACACCTGAGGAGTTTCTTAGTCCGTCAGATTTTTTATCAGTTCCCAATTACTCCTCGAAGGCTATAGGCTATTAGGAAAATTATCGTTTTGTTTGATAGGGATCTTGGAGAAATCGAGGAAACTGTTGAAATGTTATAGGGACACCTATAGCGATTTGGGAATTCGGGTGGGTTTATAGTTATTTAAACTTTTATTTTAAAGTTAGGCTGTGTAGTACTGTGAGGCGATGGGCTTGCAACCTGTCACTAATACACTGGTAAACATCTTAGCCTAATTGCGCAAAATGTGGTTACTAGAGTTGTTAGTAATTCTGTAGTTCTGCCTCCCACTCTGGGAATAAAAGCGTGAGCTTATGTATGTATTATTTTAAAGTTATTTAAACACCTCTAACTCAGAAATTTACCTAAGTCTGTGTTCAAGCATGATTCTAAAGGTAAGCGTGTAAAATAAGATTTTTTATTCTGTTACAGAACTGATCGGCGTGACCGAATACCCCAAGTGACCTTGGCAAACGAATGAGGACTTATTGTGATGTTATTTATTTAATTGTAGCATTAATACTTACGTCAGGTTATACTGAACATATACTTAAATTTGGAGATAAATAAAAATAACCACTATAAAAATATCTGTAATTTATTTTTTTATGATAATACTTTGTGGATGAACCAGTGAGCGGTTTTCTTTACATGGTTGAACCATTTAGAGAAAAGTCTCTATTCCACTGGGTAAAACCATATTGCCTTTAACATGTATTTATGTTAACTCAGCCTTACTGTCAAGTAAGTAAGAGCTGTCGTTACATTGACAATACGATAACATGTCAAAAGCAATATGGTTAAACCGAGTTGAAAAGAGGCCAAAGTTCTTCCCATTGTAAAATAGTTTACAAGTGGATTTATTTTTAGAATAAAGTTGCTTAGTTATAGGATATTCATTAGTTTTAATAACGGCGAAGTTATTTTTAAGTCATGGTTTATTGAAGTTTAGAACGAGCATAATGAGCGGGCATGATTAAATAAAATGGAGACTTCAAAAATTATTGTTTCATTTGTTTTATTAAAACACTTATATTTAAAATACAATTATGTAGAAGGTTTATATGTTAAACAAATGTATAAAATAATATAACAGTAGATTAATTTTAAGTTCGTATAGTTTTAGTTTCTGTATATTGTCGTGACTTATCGTGACGTGTTAATCAAAATTAGTAATAAGAACCATATAGTATAATTTAACCATTATGTACTTACCCTTATACGTTTATGAAACATCAACTGATGACTGGTAACTCAATACTCAAAAAAACTGTAAGCGAACTAACATAGTTTTATCTTACAATTAGTAGACATTGAATAAAGGGAATGAAGTAGCTATAACTAGTTAAATATTAAGCAAAACTGGCAGTACCTAACAACAGCAAGTTTTGCAAATTTGATGGGCTAACATCTTGTTACTCGTATCGAATCAAGACGTATTTGCAAAAATCACAATCTTGTTAAGCCGGGTATTCACTAGCGAGCTGTAACCGTTACCGTAGCAGTTACAGTAACGAGCTTCTAGTGGAGAGGCTCGATTTTACGTGCTACGGTAACAGTTACGGGTTGCTAGTGAGTACCCGGCCTAATGAGCCGCGTACACATTACGATGTTACGTGCAACAGTTAGGGCCATTTGCACGCAGAATTTAACCCTGGGTTAAGGCACTAACTCGAGTTAGTAGACGTCAGATTCATACGATAACTGTCATTTTAACTCGAGTAACGCCCACTTGCGCGAACCAGAGTTAGCCCTTAACCCAGAGTTAAGCGTCTACTTTTGTACGTGGTTTGCCGCCTAACCTCGGGTTAAGACGCTAACTCTGGTCCACGCAAGTGGGCCTTAGTGTCTTAACCCAGGGTTAAACTTTTCGTGCAAGTGGCCCTTACAGTTACAGCTGAGCCGGGTGGCTTTAGATGCAATCTAAACTATTCTTAACCTTACCAATCTTAATCCTAGAGTCCTATTGCTTCTATGTGTTGCCTTTGTGATGAATGTTAGCATTAAGTGTTTGTGTAAGGTCAAGTTTAGGCTGCATTCTTGCGTTTGGGTTGTCGGCGGCAATGACAGCGGAAGCGGCGGCGGGAGCGGTAGCGGGGACGACACGCGATGATTGGGGGTGCTTGTCGTCAGTTGAGAGATGGTCTGGAGCTTCTCGTTTGTTGATTATAACATACGCAAGTTCGACGCTTTCACTATAGTAAAATGACATATATATTCAAGTTGTTTGTAAAGTAAACTTTATTGATGATATACACATCTAGGGGTAGGTAGCTAAGTGAGCTTAGAGGGGAGTCTGTGTGTATATGTATTTTACATATTAGTAGTAAGAAAAATTTGCTTAGGATCCATGTCTAACCGAGTAAAGTGAATGGGATTTACTCGAATTATACATGAAATGATTATTATTTATTATGTAGTAGATATAACTTAAGTCGATTTAGATTATAGATTTTTCTTTGTCACATCACAAATAAATTGGATGACTTCATTTTTTGAAGTTAAAAAAACACCTGTACGTACCTATCATCGTCAATGCAGTCTGCTAGGGCCAGCCCTACTTCATCGCCAGCGATGCTCGCGTCTTCCACGCTTCCAAGCCAGTACTCGCCGTCAGTGTAGCTCCGCCTTACTATAGCACCTGTAAATTTGATGTGATTGGGCATAAAATTGCCTTTATTGTCAGTAACATTACGGCTACAGTTTCTATTAATATGGCAATTGGTTTCTGCAGCAGGTTTTTGCAATCAGGTGGTAAAAATTATATCGCTCAGTGTAGGTACGGTCACGAGCGTTAATTTGGGACCCATTTCAAGAAAAATATGATAAAAAAAATATGAAAAATATGAAGTCGTCAATGTCATTAGAGATGTCAAGTCATTTCTACCTTTTAGGAAACTGAATCTTATTGTTGTTGAATATCAGATTGACTTTGGACCTAAGGTGGCCCGGTGGGTCCGAAATTTAATCTCGTGACTGTACATACCCATAGAACATGAGATTAAAGTGACAAAGTACTCGTCTGTATGTCATCTGTAAGATTGATTTAATCCAATCTATTACTTTATGATAAAAATCTATTTTGTACTTACTTGGCACAGCGACCGCAGCGACCACAGCTGAGAGGACCAAAGCCAGCACACACGTTACTCCGCCAACCATTTTTTTTACTATTATACATTTGCAACATTGTTTTCCTCTTTTATGTGACAAGCTGTCCCAATTCTAGCAGGATGTATGGCATTAGCGTCGCCCATGGGACGATCTCAATGCCGTCGTTTTGGCGATTTGACAGAACAAAGGCGATCACGACCTTTATCAACTTATGTGACATGAACATGATATGGTTATGTTGATTTGATGGTTATTATATTTTTTACGTAAAATGTGTACGGAAAGACAATGTGATAGTGTCTGTACAGACCTTTGTTAGATTAAATACCTACCTAATACGAAATTAGGCTTTTTCCGTATCACAATGGTACAAAAGAACCCTTATGGGGAGAATTCGGTGCCTGCCTGTCTGTTTGTCACAGCAGTTTTTCTCTGAAACTATAGAAGCTATCAACTTGGGCATAGTTATGTTGTGTTGTTGTTGTGTTGGGTGTGTTGGTGAAAGTGTATGAAAAGGCTCAATCTGCTCAAAACCTTTATTTTTAGTTCGGTACTAAGTAGGTTGTACGCCTTAACATCCAAGATGCAGCGCCTTCATAAATGATGGGGGAGCAGTTAAAACGGTTGTTGCGGACAGCGAGCTCGTTAGATTTTAAGACCCTTTTTATTTGTTGATTTGTGTTTTTGATTTGGTTTAAGTAATGAAAATAAAGATTAAATCATGTAGGCTAAGAAATAGCTTTTAAGTTAACTTTAAGGTATTATTAAGTTAGTTTAAGTGTTTGTTTTATTTGAGCATGAGGGCGAGGGGCCGCACGACCGTCGCACACGAGCCCAGGAACCAAAATAAACATTGGCGCGGCGTGCGGCGAGTTTTGTTCTCGCGACAATATTTATAGGTCGGGGTGGGGAGTGTGGCTTAAGTATAAATACGTTATGACGCAATTAGCTGCCACACTCACACCCGACCCGCTACAGCGACCGGACGCATGCCGGCGCGTAGTTTATAAATAGTAGGTTAATGTTTTAGGTTTAGTTTTAAGATAGATGTAAGAACCTAGACATAGTTTAGTTCGTAAGTTGGAAAAGTGGGCGTTGCCCACCAATATAGTAGGGATAAGTTATTGTATATAAATGAACGTTCACTGGTCAAAGGCGAGTAGAACCTGGGAGAACCTTGAAGAGAGAACAACAGAACCTTGAACAGAGCCTTTGACCAGTGAACCGAACCCGACAACCGCAATAGATCAAGTTTCATACAGTCCACTCTTTTATTTACGTTTTGAGCTACGAAGAGACCGGTTGAGTGCCCCATCCTCAACATCGCCTGGTCCTTCGAGCCGGATCTACAGCCACAACGCAATGGTTGTCACACGATCTCAAGCCGATTGCACCGACACGCAAGAACGTCAGCAAGAACTGGATGCAGGATCGGAACCACCATCCTCCGAACGCGCCACAACGTCAACAATAACGGCTGCAGTACGGCGAACAAACATTGCCGGACCTTCTGCTCCTTCCGAACCTCTTGGGGTAGAAGTCGATCCGACTGCCCTTATTGCGGACCCTCAAATATGGCGCGCTGAGCTCGAGCGACATTTAAATACCTCAAGACGAGATAAGGCCCCGACACTCGACCCCGTCTCCGGACGAGATGGCTTAGGCCGTTACGAGTGTACGGTTGCCCGCGATCATAAAGCGCCAGCGCACGTTCCCGTCCCCGGACGAGATGGTTTCGGCCGTTACGTGCGCCAGGCTGCTGATCCTGCGCCAGCGCACGTTCCCGTCCGCGGACGAGATGGCTTAGGCCGTTACGTGCGCCAGGCTGCTAACGCCGCACCGACGCACGACCCCGTCTACGGACGAGATGGCCTCGGCCATTACGTGCGCTCGGTTGCTGGCGGCGATGATAGTGCGCAAGTGCCCGACACCGTTTCACGAGACGATTTCGATCGTTACGGGCACTTGGACGCCGCTACATCGAACCGAAACGAGCCGAGCGCCGCCGACCCCGGGCGCTCTACGACGCTACGCGATACTAACGCGCCGTCACGAATTGGTTTGAACAAAACTGTTATTTTCCGCCAAACGCCCGCCGCATCCAGATGCTCAAATAACACAGCAATGCTCATGCGGCAAGCCGAATACGAGGCCGAACAGAAAATGCTCGAGATTAACCGCCGAGAGCTCGAACTAGAAAAGCGGATGATACAGAGCAAGCTGGCTTCACAGTTGGATATAATAGAAGCCGAGGGATCACAACGAGGCAGCGAATTGAGTTAACCCGAAATACTCGTAGAGAAACAAGTGGATTCGTGGTTAGATCAATGCGCGATAAATCAAACGAACCCGAACCGAACTGCGAACATGTATGAATCGACACCTCAACGCGAACCACGACCCTCGACACAAACACCGACCCGTGAGCGCAGCACTAGCAGCAACCGTGGGATAGCTCAATTAGCCGACGCTATTGAGAAAATGTCGCGCCAACGACCGCCACCACGTCAATTATACGAACTGCCGGCATTCAGCGGAGCAAACGGCGAATGGCTGCCGTTCCAAGCTGCCTACACTGAATCTACGAAGGCGTATTCATTCAAGCCTACTGAAAATATGGCACGGCTAAGGTCATGCCTAAAGGGAGCCGCCCGCGAGACCGTTTTGTCGCTGCTGCATACAGCAACCGATCCTGAACATATAATGCAGACCCTTCGGCAGTGCTACGGGCGACCCGAGATCATCGTCGACCGAGCGCTCGAGGATTTAAAAAGATTGCCACGACTGGGCTCGTCCGCATCGGATTTGAACGCTTTCGCGGTTAAGATACAAAACATTGTTACAGTCGTGGCAAGCGTAGATAAACGGAAATATCTCCACAACCCGCTGCTCACGAGGGAGATACTGGATCGATTGAGCCCGCATCTGAAATCCAGATTTTGCGACTACGCAGAACTCAACGCTGACACGGAAGATCCAGAGGTCGTCGTACTAATGAAGTTTTTAATGCGAGAGGCAGATCGCGCCTTACGCTTCACTTACTCGACGGCGCCTACTGGAACGTCAACAACCGCAGCCCCGCCACCGAACCGACGGGAGCTGCGCCCCTTCAGACCGAACGCTGGCATAGCGCCACGCCGACCGAACCCGGTTTACTCCGCCGAGCAAATCGAACCATGCTTGAGCTGCGGAGGGAACCACGAAACAACACAGTGCAAGAAGCTGCAAGCACTGTCAGTCTCTGCCCGGTGGGGTTGGGCCAAAGAAAACCGAATATGCTTCAAATGCATGAACAAGAAACATCGGCGAGATCAATGCCGAGCTAAAGGATGCAGCGTCGAAGGATGCCCGCATTCACATCATCAATTACTGCACGTGAGCGAACCGAACCAAGCGCCGGCGCCTAGATCACAAGCGCCGGCGCCCCGATACCCAGCGCAGGTACACCGAACCCAAGCGCCGGCGCCCCGAACCCAAGCGCCGGCGCCCCGAACCCAAGCGCCGGCGCCTCAAGCGGCGCAGGCGCCACAACAAGAAGCGTCAGAAGCACCTGAGTTCGTTACGAACACAACGAACTTTGCCACGGGCGCACCGACAGTGCTACTGAAAGTAGTTCCCATCACTCTATACGGGCCTAAAGGACGAGTAGAATCCTACGCACTGCTGGACGAGGGATCAACCGTCAGCCTTATCGATCATGATCTCGCCTTAGAAATAGGCGCCACCGGATCCGAGGCGCCACTGTACATCAAAGGCGTGGGCGACATGACGCAACAACAAAAGAGCCGCAAAATTGAAGCCGACGTCTGCGGCAGATACGGCGGTCCGATACACCGTTTAAAGCTGCGAACCGTGCGCGGTTTGAATCTGCATAAACAAGCAATAAGCAAGACGCTATTACAGAACCACGCCCACTTGACGGGACTCTACGGAGCATGCTACAACACTGCTGCGCCGCGATTGCTAATCGGAGCCGACCATTGGCACGTAATGGTCTCTAGAGAGACCCGAATCGGGCGTGCAAACGAACCGGCGGCGGTGCTCACCGATCTCGGTTGGGCAATTTATGGCACCGCACCGCGCACGATAAAGGCGCAAGGCTATGAAACCGCCCTATATCTAACCACAGAGCGGGACGAGCTACACGATCTTGTGGAACGTCACTTCGCCGTGGATTCCTTAGGGGTGGCCCTGAAAACGAAAGTGCATCCCCTAGACGAACGAGCAACCCGGATTTTTTACGATACCGTCCGGAAAATAGACGGCCGGTACGAAGTGGGCCAATTATGGCGGGATGACGAACCGAAGCTCCCGCCCAACTTTCAAACGGCCTACAACCGACTGCTGGGCATAGAAAGAAAAATGGACAAGGATCCTAAGTTCGCAGAAGAATACACGAAACAAATCGAGAATCTGCTAACAAAAGGCTACGCGGCAGAGATAACCGAACCCAGAACGAGCCCTATTAATTATTATCTGCCGCACTTCGCCGTCAGAAATCCGAACAAGCCCGGGAAGATTAGGCTGGTTTTTGACGCCGCCGCTACATGCCGAGGAATCAGTTTGAACGATCAACTATTAGAAGGCCCGGATTTACTGCAGTCACTCCCGGGAATTCTGTTTCGTTTCCGGGAGAGGGCCTACGCCGTAACAGCAGACGTACAGGAGATGTTCCTCCAAATAAGGATACGAGCCCCCGACCAGCCATCACAATTATTTTTATGGAGAGGGAACGAGCGGCACGGACAGCCACGAACCTACGTGATGAAATCCATGATTTTCGGAGCCGCAAGTTCGCCTTTTCTTGCGCATAGCGTGCGCAACCGGAACGCGTTAGATAACGCTACCGAGCATCCTGACGCCGTAGAGGATGTAATGAATAACCATTACATGGACGATCTAGTGGCTAGTTACGCCACCGAACCGGAACTCATACACCGATCCATGGAGATAGCGGCCTCCCATAAAAAAGGCGGCTTCATTTTGCGCGGGTGGACCTCAAACTCGCGCGAATTAATAAAAAGAATACCGCCTGAGCTACGAACAGAGGGACCTACGCCGCTGGGAGACAAAACACCGAAAGTACTGGGAATGTACTGGGAGCCAAACGAGGACGTTTTGGGCTTCAACACCACGCTAATAAGGGTCCCAGCCGACGTCAAAGAGAAGAAAAGAGGGCCCACGAAAAGAGAAGCACTAAGCGCTGTAATGAGCATATACGATCCACTGGGCCTAATATCACAATACGTTATAACGGCCAAGGTCCAGCTACAGCGACTGTGGGCCCTCAAGATGGGCTGGGACGAGTCGCTACCCGAAGAAGAACGCGATAACTTTAGCCAGTGGCTAAACGCAATGAGCAGCGTCGCTACGTTGCGCATACCCCGAAGCTACTTCAAGACGGGGGGAGGGGTCCGCCCGCAACTACACATATTTGTGGACGCCAGCGAACAAGCCTACGCAACTGCCGCATACTGGAGGACCAACGAACCGAACCCCGAAGTCGAGTTGATAACAGCAAGAGCTAAGGTCGCGCCCATGAAGCAATTGAGTATCCCTCGGCTGGAACTACAAGCCGCGGTGATCGGCGCGCGCCTTAGCGAAATCGATCATCAAGCGAGAACACCGCTACGCGATTAGTGACGTCACATTCTGGACCGACTCGCGGACAGTTTTACATTGGGTGCGAGATGACGCACGCCGATACAGCCCTTTCGTCGCCCACCGCCTCGGCGAGATAGCCGAAAAAACCAAAATTGAACAATGGCGGTGGGTGCCGACAAAAGAAAACCCGGCGGATGACGCGACACGCGCTGATTGCAATCGCGTAATCAAGATAACCGATCGCTGGTATACCGGGCCTGCGTTTCTTCGACGTCCGGAAGAGGACTGGCCCCAGGAACCCGCGCAGCAAGAAGAGCCCGAACCGCCGACCTGCGCGCACACAACGAACCAACCGAGGGAGTACCCGCTACCGGACATAAGCCGCTTCTCGAATTATAAGCGGCTTATTCGAGCCACCGCCTACGTACTGCTCTTTATAGAAAGGTGCCGCAAAGAAAGCAACGTTATGCAACCGCGGCACCTAGAGCGAGCAGAGCTTTTGTGGCACAAGAAAAGCCAAGCGGACGACTTTTCCGAAGAAATAAAGGTGTTAGAGCACGGGGGGAGAGTACCAAAGAAAAGCCAGTTATACGTTTTAGACCCCGTGCTCGAGAATGGCCTAATAAAAATGCATGGACGCATAAACGCCGCTCCAGTGCGGATAACCAAGAATCCGGTGATTTTGAACGGCAGACACCCGCTAGTGCGCCTTATGATACTACAGGCGCACTGCGACGCGGCACATTCATCACACGAGCGAGTGGTGAACGACTTACGCCAGCACTACTGGATACTGCACTTACGACCTACTGTGCGCGCGGTCGCGCATAATTGCCGCACGTGCCTAATAAGAAGAGCGCGCCCGCACGCGCCGGCCATGGGCGACTTGCCGCTGGCGCGCCTCGAACCGAACAAAAGGCCATTCACCAATTGTGGAGTGGATTATTTTGGCCCTCTAACCGTAACTATCGGACGTCGCCACGAAAAGCGATGGGTGGCACTATTCACGTGTTTGACCACCCGAGCTGTACACCTGGAGCTGGCGGCGAGCCTAACTACTGACTCTGCAATAATGGCGCTAAGGCGCATGGCAGCGCGTCGCGGCTGGCCCAAGCTAATATACAGTGATAACGGGACCAATTTCCACGGCGCCGACGTCGAATTACGGGCTGCCTATCAAGAATGGCTGCCGGCGTTGCGCGACTATGCGCTGCAGCGCCGGACCGAATGGCGCTTCATTCCTCCCGGCGCACCGAACCAGGGAGGAGCGTGGGAGCGACTAGTGCGGTCTGTTAAAACCGCACTCACCGCTACACTCAACACGAAGGCACCCAAAGAAGAGGTTTTGGCGACACTACTGACAGAGGCCGAGCATACAGTTAATGCCCGACCTCTCACCCACGTCTCCGTCGACCCCCGAGACGAGGAAGCCCTAACTCCTAACCATTTTTTGTTGGGGGGTTCGACGGGGCTACCGAACACCGGCCCGTGCGAAGAGGGCGACCGAAGAAGTTGGAGAGCCAGTCAAGCTCTGGCGGATCACTTCTGGACGAGATGGGTCCGGGAGTACCTCCCAACGCTCGCCCCACGACGATCTCCAAGCGGAGGCGAGCGTCCCCTTCAAGTTGGGGACTTAGTCATCGTGATCGACTCTACGCTGCCCCGCAACGTCTGGCCCCGTGGCATCGTCGTGGAAACTTATCCTGGTGCAGACGGCGGCATCCGGAGTGCGACGATAAGAACAAAGGGAGGAGAGTTCCGGCGCCCCACGACGAAGCTCGCCGTCCTTCCGGTGAAGCAAGATGGCTCCGACTAGGAGTCTTCGCCGGGGGGAGAATGTTGCGGACAGCGAGCTCGTTAGATTTTAAGACCCTTTTTATTTGTTGATTTGTGTTTTTGATTTGGTTTAAGTAATGAAAATAAAGATTAAATCATGTAGGCTAAGAAATAGCTTTTAAGTTAACTTTAAGGTATTATTAAGTTAGTTTAAGTGTTTGTTTTATTTGAGCATGAGGGCGAGGGGCCGCACGACCGTCGCACACGAGCCCAGGAACCAAAATAAACATTGGCGCGGCGTGCGGCGAGTTTTGTTCTCGCGACAATATTTATAGGTCGGGGTGGGGAGTGTGGCTTAAGTATAAATACGTTATGACGCAATTAGCTGCCACACTCACACCCGACCCGCTACAGCGACCGGACGCATGCCGGCGCGTAGTTTATAAATAGTAGGTTAATGTTTTATGTTTAGTTTTAAGATAGATGTAAGAACCTAGACATAGTTTAGTTCGTAAGTTGGAAAAGTGGGCGTTGCCCACCAATATAGTAGGGATAAGTTATTGTATATAAATGAACGTTCACTGGTCAAAGGCGAGTAGAACCTGGGAGAACCTTGAAGAGAGAACAACAGAACCTTGAACAGAGCCTTTGACCAGTGAACCGAACCCGACAACCGCAATAGATCAAGTTTCATACAGTCCACTCTTTTATTTACGTTTTGAGCTACGAAGAGACCGGTTGAGTGCCCCATCCTCAACAACGGTGGAAGGGTATTACTACTTGGGCAGCATCATGGATTCTAAGGAGGCAAGTCGTTTTTTTTTACTCTAAACATATGCGGGAAAGCCAATTGTACAACTATGCCAAAGTTCAAGTTGATAGCATTTATAGATGCTGAGAAAACCTGCTGTGACATACAGACAGACAGATAAGGGTTCCTTTATAACTACTTTGGCACGGCACCCCAAAAAATACAATGAGCAAGCTTGAAAGTGGACTAAGCAAATGACCTAGGTAAATGACAAATCCATACTAATAATATTACAGTAACTTTGTCTGTTAGTTACGCTTTCAAGGCTAAACCGATGATTTAATTTAGATGAAATTTGGTATGAAGATACCTTGAGCCCCGGGAAAAGATGTGGAGTACTTTTAACCCAGAAAATTACTCAGTTCTCGAGGGACGAGCGGTAAACGTCGTCTACGCGGACGGAGTCGCAGACAACAGCTAGTAGATAATAAATTCGCACCTTCTCGGTAAGACCAGGGCAAAATTGCACTGTGTCATATTGTACATTGTGTTCTTGTCCTATCGAACGTGCGAATTGTTCTATGATGACGGTTGTCAGGATTCACAGGAGGTGCGAGAGTCCGACAAGCACTTGATTGTTATGGCTATCAAAATACGCATTGCATTGCATTGTTCGTCGAGCGCCTGCGTCAATTACATAAATTTTGAGTTTGAGTGCAAAAATATAAAAAAATAACGATTTAATTTCGTGAAACACGATTAGTGATTACGAACATGAATCTATTTAATTACAGTAAGGATAATTCATTTTATTATGCGTGGTCCAATTGGTTATAAAATAGTTTTCAAGTTTGAATCTGTTGGCTAAATATGCAAGCATTTAAAGCGTCACTTTACAACAACAAAAAAGCGCAAAACAATTTTGTACGAAAATGGTTATAATCAATCCCATCAAAAACATACATGTGAAAATGCAAGCCAAGTTCAATGTTAAGAATATGCAATGCGTGTTTATCGACTTCACTGACAAAAAAAATTAGATGTAGATGGGTGCCAAGTTCCGTAGATAATCCTGATATTTATTTATTAAGAACATACCTACAACATTCTAAATTAAATTAAAAACACAATTTCTTATTTTTTCTGCTACAACAATTATTGCTATTAAGTATAACTTCTTATATTTAAACACCCAAATTATTTACACAAAGCAAATAAGTAACTTAGGATAAACTGAAGCTTAAAATCTGACTTGGCTAGTTTTTTACCAGCAAGTCAATTATTTCGAACAGTAAAATATGACCATACAATATAAAAATACAGTAACTTGCGTATAACAAATATGAAAACTAGCCAAGTCAGATTTTAAGCTTCAGTTTATCCTAAGTTATTTGCTTTGTGTTAATAATTTGGGTGTTTAAATATACTCGTAAGAAGTTATACTTAATAGCAAATATTGTTGTAGCAGAAAAAATAAGAAATTGTGTTTTTAATTTATTTTAGAATGTTGTAGGTATGTTCTTAATAAATAAATATCAGGATTATCTACGGAACTTGGCACCCATCTACATCTCATTTTTTTTGTCAGTGAAGTCGATAAACACGCATTGCATATTCTTAACATTGAACTTGGCTTGCATTTTCACATGTATCTTTTTGATGGGATATCATTTATTTTTGTCAAATAAGTTGGTATGCGTTTCAATAAACAAACATTAAATAATATTCATAAAATGTCCCGTTTCCTGCGTTTAAAATGAGAGCGAAACTATGTTTGTATGGAGACCCCAGCTTCCCGCGGACTCTTTTAAACGATATACCTACCTACATTTTATTCAAATAAAAGAAGTTGTGCAAGACCGCTCTCTCATAATTTATAGTACTTTTTAGTAGTATTTTGCTTTGCTTAGTGCTTTTGCACTCGTATATTGTTGAGCAACCATAATTATTTATTATTTGAAGTAAGTATATGTAGGTAAGTATTCTAGCAAGTCGTTTAAAAATGAGAGCAAATTTACATTTGCATGGAGAACCCAGTTTCCTGTGGACTCTCAAACCATACATATTCTATTCGAATAAAAGAAGATGTGCATGACCTCTCTGTCATAAATAGCTTCCTACTAATAATAATTAAAAAACATATATTGCTGAGCAACCATATTAATAAATTCAAGTAATCGATAAATCGAATCGCAGCCCATGAAATACTAATAATTACTGAGTAGTTCCGGTGAGTCTGTGATCTTCATTCATCATCATCAGTTTTACTTCACCAAATAGTGCTTTTCAAAAGCATATATGCACGAGTTAATATATGTATGCTATATAGATACTCGTATATATATACAAAATAACCAAATCGATATAGCTATACCCAAATTATTTGAAGAGTTCCCTCAATTTCTCCAGGACCCCATCATCAGATTCTGACCTGGTGACATTGGGACCAATCAGACAGTGTGCCCTTTCAAAGAATTTTCCAAATCGGTTAATAAATGACGGAGTTCTGAGGTAACTAGCATAAATAATAAAATAAAATAATAATAATAATAAAACTTATAAAACCACTGTTTTCAGATTTTTTTATTTGTATACGCATAATTACCCATCTGTATGCCAAATTTCAACCTTCTAGGTCACCTGGAAGTGGGTTAGGTTTTAGATGATTAGTCAGTCAGTCAGTCAGTCAGTGGTAAAAATGCCGATTTTTAGACGTTTATATCTCAATAACCGTTTCACTTTTATTTATGAAATTTAGAGTTCTAGTTGATCTAAAGGGTTTTAATACATATACCAAATTTCATGTTTTTATGTTAAGTAGATTTGGAGTTATTGAGGGGTCAAAAGTGGCTCCAAACGGTTCGTGTAAATAACACACGGCTGCGCTCGCCAGTTCCTTTTTCTTGAACTTGGCTGGACACGCTGCCGCGTGTCTAGATATTGTAATTTTGTATACGTAGCACGTCGTTTTTTTCCTCGCATTCAAAGTGAAAAGTAGAGTGTTTAACGCGAGACTAAACAAACACACCCAAACAACCCGCGCTCCGCTTGGGTGGCTAAACATCTCGTGTCATACCTTGTTTTAGTCCCTTGTTCTTATTTTATGTTAGTTTACTGTAACATCCGTACTCAAACCAGCGGGCCTATTGTCTAACGCACTCGCAATCACGATCGTTTTCATTTTGAAAATCGAAGGCTTGTCTACATACAAAATGAAAACAATTGTTCCGCTTTGAAGCCGACTGCGATTGCATGTGTGTTAGCCCCTCTGGGCCATTAAACTAGGTAAAAACCACATCGTTTTTGTCCTGTGTCCTGTTATCGTATTTTCAACGTTTTTATAGTTCTTATGAGCCTTGTAGGTTTAGGTTAGGTACGTTAGTTCTTCAGCTGCAAACTATCCAGAATCAAGCCTGTTAATTTGATAAAATGGAAATTATTGGTCAGTTGGACAAAGCAGTTGGACCACTGACTGCTCCGAAAGGAAAATAATACCATAACAGGGGGCCTAATGAATATGGCTGCGTTCATCACGTGACAAAATGTGGATAAAACATCGATCAGTCACTTTCTGACACGTATGTAAGTACGAGAGTGACGGATGCTTTATCCACATTTTGTCACGTGATAAACGCAACCATACTAGGCCCGCAGGTCAAATACTAATTGGAATTCATCGCCTAAATTGTCAAAAACCACATTAAGACTGCGCCGAGCGTACGCCGGATGTACAGTGGCACCCTCATTACTTTTATTGTGTTTTCTAATAAACTAAAGTATTTTCTTGAAATTGAACGAAATGTTTTTGTACTACAAATGAAAACACAACTTATAGGGTATATCATATAGTTTAATAACAATTCACCTTCGAGTTATTAACTTAACGGAAAAAAGTGGCCACCTTTTCCCGTTAAGCTGACTACTCAAAGGGCAATTGTTATTAAAGTTTGTTACGTATCCCATAAATTGTGTTTTTACTTGCACTACAAAAACATTTCGTCTGATTCCAAGGAAATTCTTTAGTTAATTAGAAAACACAATAATAGTAATGAGGGCGCCACTGGACGCTCGGCGTTTGCTCGGCGCAGTCTTAAAATCCGTTGCGTACTTTGAAAGATCTAAGCGTTCATATACCTAGAGGAATAGACGGCGCACGACTTTAGTTATACACAAGTTATAGTTTGGAAATAAAAAAAGTTGTATTGAAACTATTATTGCATATATTTATTACATAACTCTACATCATTATGGCAACAAATATCAAATTATCACATTGGGCTTTTTGTTTTGTAATATTTCTGGTCCTGGGTCTTGGAGCGCCATAGGATGTTAACGCCTGAAAAGGAAACAAAGCATTTGATTGAATCAGTACAAAACTCCATGGTGATCAAGCTCACAACATAATAGGCTAAGTAAAGTTCAAGTATTTTTTTAGTTACGAAGTTGACATTTGTAAACTTAATGACCGACAAGCTTGAATAAAAATATTTATTAAAACACTGATCACATGAAACACAAGCAAGCAGAAAAGAGCCGTTGAATTGAATCGTTTGTTTACTTTGTTATGACTTGACAATGACAGATTATAGAAGTGAGATTTTTTTTCATTAAGTACGAAGGCATCAAGCTAGTCGATCATTAAAGTTTACAAATGTCAACTTCATAACTAAAATAATATGTCTAAAATAATATGTCTATATTAGAGGAAATAAAAATAAAAGAGCCACAGTTTCTTGATCTTTAGGATGACGACTATCGAAAAAAAATATAATTTACATATCTTCCAAAAACTTTACTTATTGTCTACCAGGGGGCCTCCACTGTCAAGTTAGTGAAAAAGTGGCTTTATAGGTTTAGGTGTTGATATTTTGAACTTACCCGTAACCACCTTTATAGCCTCCGCCCGCGCTAGAACTAGCGCTGGCACTCGCCTTAGCACTCGCCCCGGCACTCCCGCCGCCGAATGAGCCAGAGCCACCACTTCCATGGTCACCATGGCCACCCGAACCGCCGCCGTGACCTCCTTGACCGCCCAAGCCGCCGCCACCGCCGCCGCCTCCATTGCCGCCCCCAAAGCCGCCGCCGTTTCCTCCTCCCAGACCGCCGCCGTGGCCACCGCCCCCACCCTGGCCTCCGCCGAGACCGCCACCGTGGCCGCCGCCGCCGCCCTGGCTTCCACCGAAGCCGCCACCACCGCCCTGGCTTCCACCGAAGCCGCCGCCGCTGCCGCCGCTATGGCCTCCTCCGCTCCCCCCTCCTAGGCCGCCGCCCTTGCCACCGCCGCCGCCGCCCCCGAAGCCGCCGCCACCGCCGAATCCACCGCCGCCGCCGCCGCCGCCTCCGAAACCGCCACCGCCGCTAGAGCCACCGTGGTCGCTACCGCCACCGCCGTAGCCTGTTAGATTAAGAAAGGAACGCTTTAGCTATAATTAAGCTGTCGATTGAGTAGTAAGTTTTTGTTTAGTTACCTATAGTGTTTAATGATAAGTAATCCCCGAGCGTAAATCAATAAATAAACTGTATTATAGCTGTGTTAGTAAGGTTATCAACGCTTTTTCTTCTTCGGGTCATACAATCAGAAAATTGGGTTTAGTTAGCTACACTCATATTACTAATTAGCACTTGTGCATTACCTAGAGGTTTTTTAGGACCAACAAGCTAGCCACATTTTTAGACTAAGCATGCCAACAGATGACGAAGTTCGTGACCTCATATTTGTCATGGAAATAAAATGGTTTTGGACTTGAAGGAGTAGGCAAACAATGATTGTTTGTATGGAAACGTAGAAGTTTAGAGTTTTTATGCCTTACGTCAGGGGTATTTTTTTATTCGGCAATCACTCAGTCGTAAAAGAGATACCTAACCTAATACAAAAAATCAGAGCTAGATTACGAGTACCAGATTCCTATACATATACATACACTGCGAGACACAGGGGAGTTACCACGACACAGCATGCCATTCTGTTTACAGACAGGGACAGAGCTATTCGTAGAACTAAGACTCTGTTCGTACTTCTCCCGTACGTAAATACTAGGTCTAAAAAAAAAGGTCTTCTATTCCGAAATGGTACACTTTCAACGTCATCACACGGTTGCCACTTGATGTACCTCCTCTTACCAAAAATAAGGACACATTCAAATTTAAATTTACTAACGATCAAATTTTAAACCCTGTTACGTCACAAGGTTAATTTAGATACTTCATTTGTACTGCCAAAAATTGCTTGTAAATTCAGGAAGTTATTACCCCAAGTTCCGAAAAAAGCACAAGATTACAACAGAGGAACCCAACCCAATGCTTGATGACTTGTTAAGACTACGCCGAGCGTACGCCGGATGTACAGTGGCGCCCTCATTACTTTTATTGTGTTTTCTAATAAACTAAAGTATTTTCTTGAAATTGGACGGTAAGTTTTTTTACTACAAACGAAAACACAACTTATAGGGTATATCACATAGTTTAATAACAATTCACCTTCGAGTTATCAACTTAACGGAAAAAAGTGGCGTTAAGCTGACTACTCAAAGGGTAATTGTTATTAAAGTTTTTTACGTATTCCATAAATTGTGTTTTTACTTGCACTACAAAAAGCTATCGTCTGATTTCAAGGAAATTCTTTAGTTAATTAGAAAACATAATAATAGTTGTGATTAAGATGACCAAAACAAATGACAATTTACCTGGGGCTGCGTGGGCGCAGACTAAGAGCCCTAGGGCGCAGGATGCGAGTACTAGTCGAGCCATGCCGCTGAACTGTGCCCCTGACCGGCACGGTCTATCTTATATACCGCCTGGCTTATGTCATGCCGGCGTATGTTTGTACGCTACGCTCTTCAGTTTTTACCGAGCAAGTTTTTTGCAGGACTTTTTTGTTACTTAGGGTTCTTCTAGTTGGAGTTTTGGTTTAAGTTTTGTTACCAGTAGGGAGGTTTTATATCACAATAATATAGTACTAGATACTTAGCTACCTATTTTTGTTTGGTTGAATAGTTTTTGCTATAGTTTGGATGAGTGTTCATTTAATCGTTCGGCGATAAGAAAGAAGAAGTACAGGTAAACAAAGGTAAAATTTCCACTTGGGAGTTTCATCATAAACCCAAAGAAGATCCTTCACCGGTGTAGCGTAGCGTAGTGCATCTAGGCAAGGGCCTGGGGTGTTATTCTCTCTAAAACAACGGACGGTCGGACGAACGAGCGAAATCGCAGCGGTGAGTTTAAGACTTAAGTAGTCCCGGCAGAGCGAACAAAACACATTTTAGCGCGTGCATTTTCAATTAAGCAGCCTTATACGTTCGATCCATCGGCAGAAGCCATGCTGCTAAATTGAAAATGCACGCGCTAAAATATGTTTTGTTTGCACTGACGGGTCTACTTAAGACTACGCCGAGCGTACGCCAGATGTACAGTGGCGCCCTCATTACTTTTATTGTGTTTTCTAATAAACTACTTAAAGTATTTTCTTGAAATTGGACGAAATGTTTTTGTACTACAAATGAAAACACAACTTAAGTATAGGGTATATCATATAGTTTAATAACACTTCACCTTCGAGTTATTAACTTAACGAAAAAAAGTGGCCACCTTTTCCCGTTAAGCTGACTACTCAAAGGGTAATTGTTATTAAAGTTTGTTACGTATCCCATCAATTGTGTTTTTACTTGCGCTACAAACACATTTTGTTTGGTTCCAAGGAAATTCTTGAGTTAATTAGAAAACCCAATAATAGTAATGAGGGCGCCACTGGACGCTCGGCGTTTGCTCGGCGCAGTCTTAAACTCGCTTGGACATTCACTCGTTCGTCCGTCCGACCGTCGTTGTTGAGATAATCACTGAGCTGATCTGATCGACTCCATCGGAAAATAGTGCAGTTTGGACTCGTTAGTTATACACCTATGGGTCCAATTCAGAACCTCCTTTTCTTTAAGTCGGTTATAAACACCGATCATAGGCAAATAAGTTCATGTCAAAAAAAATAACATCAGGTAGGTACACTAGTAAAGATAGGGACGCGGGGATAAGCATTTTTATTTTCTTACCTTGTTCTTTGCGGGCTTGTTTTTTTAAGTTGCACATAAAGTTATTTCATACTTCTGATCAGATTGCTAGATGATTGGGGGATCTTTGCAATGGACGCGGGTGCGCTGGAAAATCACAAGTATACACTGCTACATCACAGACCTAGAATATAGTTTGATCCTAGGTCTGTGATATTACATATAGTTTATTTATGGGACATAGTAAAATGTGTTTAACAATTTGTAAGAGTAGTTGACAGGTTGGTTTGATGACAGTATTGACACCCAGAGACTTCAAGTTATTTTTTTTTATAGACTTAAAATATGCTGCCAATATGCATCAAAATGAATCCTTACAAATATTATAATCGTGAAAGTTTGTATGTATGGAGTTTTGTTACTCTTTCACGCTGCAACGGCTGGACGGATTTTGATGAAATTTGAAATGCAGATAGCTTATACCCAGGCTACATTTTATCCCGGAAAAGTATAAATTCCCGAGGGAATATCGATATTCGACATCTACGCAGACGAAGTCGGGGGCAAAAGCTAATGTCAAATCAATTTGAAATGTTGCTACTAACATGTTGGCCCTTTTATTCTACAGAGTAAAACCATATTGCTTTCGACTTTACCTTACCTTTTAGAAAGCTATACTATACATTAGTTTATTTGCTTATGTGTTTATTCGTGAGAAGCATTTGCGATTAGCGCTAAGGTGCTTCGGGTTTGTACTTGTCTCTCACTTGCTCTCAAACGGTCTTATTAAGATTGAGAGAGAAGTACAGATCCGAAGTACCTTCTAAGTGTTCACAGACTGTACCTACTTCTCATTCCGTGTATTCCCATATCTCACTCCAAGGCGTAAGTGCTTCCCTTTTTTCGTCTCGTATGACAAATGGCCCTGTTATTAGTGTCATTCTGAGACAACTCGTAGGTAATTACACCACGAACAACAAATATACCTGCTCAGGCACAATGAATTCGGGTAACTGCTTGTACAAATCACTACTTAGGGATGTTCTAACTCTTATTTAATCTGTGCTTAGGTTATTTGCATAGAAAAACAAAAGAAAACCGTGTACAACCTAACTTTTTCCGACATAAGGTGTTCTCTTTTTAGCACATTGAATTTCCCTTTAAAGTAAAGATAACAGCTATTGATTTATTTGTTTTATTTGATAACTCCTTCTATGCTAGTTCTTATTCTATGGCTACTTGCGATCAGAGGCCCCCCTACTTTGAAAATCGAAGTTCGAAGCTACGTTAAACCGATACCTCTCTCTCGTTTTAGTCTCGAATGAGTGACAGGAATGCGATGGAACTAAGGTAGCTTCGGTTTTCAAAGTAGGCCCAAACATTAGGCTCTTATCCCACTGTCCCAGCGAGGAAGCGATTAGCTATCGATTATTTTCTCGCTCAAGAAACGTGCCATTAACCTTTTCAACGCTATGTCAAAAACAAAGTCGTCGCTCACACGCCAATGACAGCTAAACACCAAAGCTAATGTCAACTTTACCTCATAGCCACTCAGGTTTAATTTGCGCTGTCAACCATGACGGAAATATCCGTCGTTGGCGTTGAACCAGTGGTGCGGATATATCCGTCAATGGCGTGGAAAAGGTTAAAAGAGACACATAGTCACATTTATTAATAGTTGTTCATCGTCGGCAGTGGGACAAACACCATAATAGTGGAAGTGGAAACAATCGATACAAGAGAAAGACAAAGACATTTGTGGTGTGGCAGCAAAAAAAAATTTTATACCCTCTTATTTACCAACGTGCAGTAGCTTAACTGGACCTACTATCACTTTTTAAGGTTCAGTACCTGTCATAGTCTCGCCATATCTGTCTGTCCGTCTAGCTAACCACCTAAGGCCCACCATACAACGAAATTTGCCAATAAAATATGAATCTATTGTAATTGAAATAAAGTAAATTTTCCAATTTGATGTTTTTCATAAATACAAAAGAAATTCCACGTTACTTTCTTCGCACTATAGTGTTCGGCCAATAAGAAGTCAATCCTGACACTTGGCGCAACCATGAAGTTTCTGAATATTGACAACGTTGACAGCAGAAAATCAATGTTGTTATTACTTTTCCTTCACACGCAACAAATAAGTTTAGCATTGTTTTACTGCTGTCAACATCATCAATATTCAGAAACTCTATGGTTGTGCAAGGTGTCAGGATTGACTTGTTATCGGCCGGTCACTGTAGATTTTCATTTCAATGGCCGTATTTAGGACAATGTTTAGTACACCCTTGTACTAAAAATAGTCCTCAGGATGCTTAAGGGGACTCGACCAAACGAGAATAAATATTATTCTTAGAATAAATCGCCAGTTAATCGAGAGTAACTCAGATTTACGATTTACCCTGTGGTTTTACCATCGACAATTCTTAGAATAGTGAACCTAATCGAGAATAATTATTATACCACCGTTTCGCGTGGAATAATAGAGTTATTCTAAGAATATTTAAATGGCGTTTTTTTTTTGTGCTGGCCATGCTGTCAAATCAACTTAACACTCATTTTCTAAGAACAGTTATTTTCCAGCCTTATTTAATACTATAAAAGTAAGTACCTAGACATGACTGAAGCTTTCACATCGTTCCGATGTAAGTATAATTATATGCATTTATTTTTTCGGGTAATACATTTGTTCATTATTCACTCTACATCGAGCTAAGTAATACCATGTATAATTTATACCTGAGATTGCGTGGAAAAACGTCCACAGGTTTACTAACAAGGTAAGGTAAGCATATTTCTGGGGTACCAGTGAAAACGGGTACAAGTCAACTTAACTCGTAATAAAAGAGGGTATGTACATGAACGGAGTATACTAGACAACCCTTCTTCACTTGATCTTCAGAGGGCAAAGACAAGTTGCATTACGCTAACTATAATTTCTATTCGTTTAGTTTTTAAACCAATCGCGTCACTGGCACATCACGTGACTTTTCGTTTCACGTCATCTACCAGTGCCGCGATTGGTTTAAAACTAAACGAAGAGAAACGCTAGCTAGCGTAGTGCATCTTGTCTGGGCCCTCTGAAGACTTATATACCCTTTTTCACGAGGACCCCAGATTACTACGACTACTACTACGAGACTAGCGGCCTATTTATGCCTCTCTATAGTCACATTAACCAAGCACTGCTGGTTGATAGGAGAAGTAAGTATAAACACAGTCGGAAAGAATGGTACATTTTAACCCGTATAAGCAAACTGTACGGTCGGCCAAGCATGCGGTCTACCAGTTTTGTCAAAAAAATCTGTGAGATCTAATTATCATTATTAATAAAGCACCAAAGTGTGCTTCATAAGGTCAACTAAAGCAGAAGAATCTGAAGTTCTCTTTTTCAACATAAATAATGACACAAATGGAAAGGAACCCTTCACTCGTATATTGTAATGAACACGATGAGAGATGCCCGATAGTTTTTTGATTTCAGTTTAACCGAGCGTTATGTTGATAACTCGTCGTATATCGTACCTATGAACTGTTTTTATGCTCTATAAAAAGTTTGGCCGCGGCTTGCTTTCGACTTGTTTTATTTAGTTCTGTTCTCGGTATTCAATTGTTATTATTATTTGTTGTTGTCCGGAGGTCTTATTATTATTACCTAAGGCTGCGTTTCCACCAGAGTTGTGCGAGGCAGTTAAGCGGCGTTGCGAGGAAAAATCCACCAATAGGATAGTGAAGCAAGTAAAACAAAATAATGCTATTAAACGCTAGCTAGCGTAGTGCATCTTGTCTGGGCCCTCTGAAGACTTATATACCCTTTTTCACGAGGACCCCAGATTACTACGACTACTACTACGAGACTAGCGGCCTATTTATGCCTCTCTATAGTCACATTAACCAAGCACTGCTGGTTGATAGGAGAAGTAAGTATAAACACAGTCGGAAAGAATGGTACATTTTAACCCGTATAAGCAAACTGTACGGTCGGCCAAGCATGCGGTCTACCAGTTTTGTCAAAAAAATCTGTGAGATCTAATTATCATTATTAATAAAGCACCAAAGTGTGCTTCATAAGGTCAACTAAAGCAGAAGAATCTGAAGTTCTCTTTTTCAACATAAATAATGACACAAATGGAAAGGAACCCTTCACTCGTATATTGTAATGAACACGATGAGAGATGCCCGATAGTTTTTTGATTTCAGTTTAACCGAGCGTTATGTTGATAACTCGTCGTATATCGTACCTATGAACTGTTTTTATGCTCTATAAAAAGTTTGGCCGCGGCTTGCTTTCGACTTGTTTTATTTAGTTCTGTTCTCGGTATTCAATTGTTATTATTATTTGTTGTTGTCCGGAGGTCTTATTATTATTACCTAAGGCTGCGTTTCCACCAGAGTTGTGCGAGGCAGTTAAGCGGCGTTGCGAGGAAAAATCCACCAATAGGATAGTGAAGCAAGTAAAACAAAATAATGCTATTGGTGGATTTTTCCTCGCAACGCCGCTTTTAGCTACCTCGCAGCTCTGGTGGAAACGCAGCCTAACGCACTCGCAATCGAAATCTTTTTCATTTTGACAGTCCAAAGGCGAGTCTGCTGTCAAAATGAAAACAATTGTTCCACTTTGAAGTCGATTGCGATTGCGAGGGCGTTAGGCACTAGCGACGCAGGTTAGACCCTATTTTTTTGGGTTCCGTAACCAAAGGGTACAACGGGACCCTATTACTACTACCTACTCCAGTCTACTGTCCGTCCGTCTGTCTGTCACCAGGCTGTATCTCATGAACCGTGATAGCTAGACAGTTGAAATTTTCACAGGTGATGTATTTCCGCTATAATATCAAATACTAAAAACAGAATAATCCCGTGTTGTTGTGACTGTACTATAAAACCCTTTAAAAACCCATTTTCATGACGTCGGCCATTGCTTCCTTAACAAAAACCATAACAAACTTGCGTGGACGAGATGCCTATCAAACCTTACTTCTGGGAACGGCCAATCACCCTTACCATGAGTTCAAATTATCGTACCTATTAGCTATCGAGTCGAATGCTCTGTCCCTCGCACTCTATAGGAATACTGTTAGGGAGCGGGGTGTGATGTGTGATTCCCTTAAAAACGTCGCTGCGACCAGTTTAAGTAGTCCCGTCAGAGCGAACAAAACACATGTTAGCGCGTGAATTCTCAATTACACAGCCTTATACGTTTGATCCCATCGACAGAAGCCATGCTGCCAAATTAAAAATTCACGCGCTAAAAAGTGTTTTGTTCGCTATGACGGGACTACTTAAACTCGCCGCTGCGACATTCATTCGTCCGTTCGTCCGCCGCGTTTTTGAGAGAATCACATCCCAGTACCCTTACCATGAGTGACAATTACCGTACTCGCTAGCGAGACGAATGCTCTGTCCCTTGCAGACCTTGCATTATTGTTATAGAGTGCAAGGAACAGAGCATTCGACCCGCTAGCGAGTAAAGTAATTGTAACCCATGGTAAGGGTGCAGAGCATTCGACTCGCTAGCGAGTACGGTTATCTTATCACAACACATGGTACGGGTACAGTAGCATTTTCCTCTTACAATTGCGCGAATTGTAGGCACTACTTACAACAACTACAACTCAATAAATGCAAATTAACATTCAGCAAGGTTATAAGTTTTTAGCGCTTTAGCAAAAACGTGTTTAATGCTTATGAGGTGTGAGACTTCACTTTATTTGAAAACCACACGGTAAGAACTGTGTAATTTTTGTGAATTTATTTTAGTAGCTACAGTTTTATCATACATTTTCCTAGTTCTAAAAGTGAGCTTACCCACTTTATATTATAAACGTGAAAAACGAGAGAAATAAAGGGATAAGACTAAAGTTGCGGCCACACCAATGCTTAAAAAACGGTGTCGGTACGGAATCGCAATGAGAGAGAGAGAGATCCGGTGACGACGGTATGGGTTAGAAACGTCGCGTATGATCGGATCTCTCTCTCTCTCATTGCGATTCCGTACCGACACCGTTTTTTAAGCAGCGGTGTGGCCGCAACTTTAGTTGACATTAAAGTCTGTTCCGTTTCAGACTGCACAAGTATACCTGACTGTAATTGTCATTAGATGGAGGATGAAATAGTGATGAGAATAATGGTACCTCTAATTTTTTTATTAAAAAGGCTGAATATATTGGGTCCTTACCTATGAAATTGGCCTTATACATTACTCATCATCATTATTATGCTGCGTGCGACCGAGACGAACCTCTCTTATCAATCGAATCCTTTATCAAAATCAACCATCACTACATATTCATGTCAATTATATTTCGAAAAAATAAAATGCATATGACAAACTTCAGCCAGTATAATGGTATTTTCACTAAATGGTATCATAAAATACAAGATTAAATAGAGATTAATACCTCGAAACAAACATAAAGAAAGACAATTAGGTATTAAGTGTATATGTATACTTACCTAAATAAATAAGATGTTCATGCTCAGCTTTCAAAAGAACGCGAGCAAATTGATTTGTTTATATGAGTGACCTAATGAATAGGAACAGGCTTTTTTAATAGTTTCAGAGGTGATAACTCAATTCATTTCTTTGATATATGTCTGCTGTCAAGTGGGACCATTCTCCCAGTGTCAACGTAGGAAGTTACAGATGTAAGTGAATAATCCTTTCCCATCGTTTTTGGTCGGATAACTTCGTATTTATCTTTCTTTCTCAGTTGGCTTATTGATGGGTACTGAAGCTTATTGAGAAAGCTGGATAAATACGAACATATACGACAAAAAACGATGGGAAAGGATTATTCACTACATCTGTACAAGTGATCGGTCTTAAACGGCCCTATTGATTTACGTCAAACCTTTCCAAAAACTAGCTTTTTATTTTTATAAACTTTTTATTTAACAAGCCGATGATGATGATGATGATGATGATGATGATGATGGTTGTAATGAGAGCACCACTAGATGCCAATGATGCGGCATTGGCTCATTCGTTTGAGAGCTACAATGCTACAGATAGTTAAAACTACGCGAGCATCTAGTGGTGCTCTCATTACAACCATCATCATCATCATCATCATCATCATCATCATCGGCTTGTTTCAGTCCACTGCTGGATGTGTAGGCTTCCCCTAATGCGCGCCATATTACCCTGTCCATAACCTGCCTCGTCCAACCCCTGCCTGCAGTGTTTCGCAAATCATCACTCAATCTTGCCGGGGGTTCTACATTACGTTTTCTGAGTCGTGGTCTCCACTCAAGAACACGTCTCATTACAATAATAATACTTATTTACTAACTTAATAACAACTGAACTACGAGTATGAGTAACTAAACGGAAATAAGAGGCCACTCTTTCCGTTGAGTTGACTACACGAAGGTTAAATGTTATTAATCTTTGTCATTATATACCTACATTGTGTATTCCTTTGCAACAAAAATCACCCTTGGATTTTAAGATAATACTTTAGTTTACTAGAACATACATTAATAGTAACGAGGGCACCACTGGACGGCTCGGCTCGGCGTGTTCTTAAAAGTAAAAAACCGTAAGTACCTCTCTTTTTCGTCCTTTTTAAATATAAATATTTAATATATCTTATTAACTTATTATAATAACCTAATAATTAATCATTAATCATTATTTTCAGCTAACACCGTTGCGCCTAGAAGCTTTAACTGAAGAGAAGTCTTAGCTTTTTAAATATACTAATCTCACTTACTTTGGTTATGTAAAAAAAACAAAAGCTGCAACATGTACATATAATTTACAAAAATACAACATATTCACGATTTATTTCATTTGTTTTGCCGCGTTACCAGTACCTGTGCCGTCTTCGATTGATTTTGTCAAGCGCCTGTAACAAATATAGGAGCATGTTGACATTTATAGGAAAGTTAAGCACAAATACATCAAAGGAGGAATGACACGTCTGACATTCCTTACAGGGCCAGTGCCGTGTTATATTATGAGAAGGGATAATTATTGTATCAAAATCAAAATGCTTGGTCACTTTTCGTGTAATTAGTGAGTAATAATAACGTTCAACGACTCTTTCAGATTTTAATGCGACAGCCTAAAAAAAATATTACCTACTTTGTAGAGTTAATTTATGTGTTTGATCGTGTCTTAATAGGCTAAGTAAAGTTTTTGGAAGATATGTATATTATATTTTTTATCGATAGTCGTCATCCTAAAGATCAAGAAATTGCGGCTCTTTTATTTTTATTTCCTCTAATATTTTAGAAATATTTTTTTTAGTTATGAAGTTGACATTTGTACACTTCAATGACTGACTAGCTTGTTGCCTTCGTACTTAATGAAAAAGAAAAAAAACACTTCTATATCTGTCATTGTCAAACCAAATCAAAGTAAACAAACGATTCAATACAACGGCTATTTTCTGTTTGCTTGTGTTTCATGTGATCAGTGTTTTTAGAAATATTTTTAACGATCTCAGAACGAACTCTGGACTTTCGTTTTGCCGCTTTACTTTAAGACCTTTGCACGATATTTGGTCTAAGATTTATTTTCGAACCCTTTGGCACTTCTTCTTGGACACCGATTTCTTTCTTTTTCGACGACTCTTGCTCTGCTTTTTGATAGCCACGAAAGCACTTTTGAATTGTACAATCCACGCAATGAATTCAGGCAATCCCACACGGACTGTGGAAATGGAGTATTACAAAGATTTACTTGAATTTACTTATTTGAATTAAACCGTTTGTTTACTTTGATTTGATTTGACGTTGACAGATATAAAAGTGACAGTTTTTTTTTTCTATTTCATTAAATACGAAGGCAACAAGCTTGTCGGTCATTGAAGTGTACAAATGTCAACTTCATAACTAAAAAAAAGATTTCTAAAATATTAGAGGAAATAAAAGTAAAAGAGCCGCAGTTCTATGATCTTAAGGATGACGACTATCGAAAAAAAATATAATTTACATCTCCTCCAAAAACTTTACTTACCCAATTGTGCTATAAGATTCAAACTCATATAATTTAAAAGTTATAGTAAAGGTAGGCCTTATATAATATCTAACCCAACAATAACTTTTTTCAATCTTAAGTGTCATCATAATTAACATTATTAATGTTCCTGTATCACTTTAAAAAAAACACACACACAAACCGTGTTATTTCTCGTAGCATTCCTTGTCCAATACAACAATTTTATCTTCCAAAACCTCCGAAGCCTCCGCGTCCTCCTCCAAATCCGCCACCGAAACCACCGCCTCCGAAACCACCTCCACGGCCGAAACCGCCGCCTCCGAAACCACCTCCACGGCTGAAACCGCCGCCTCCGAAACCACCTCCACGGCCGAAACCGCCGCCTCCGAAACCACCTCCACGGCCGAAACCGCCGCCTCCGAAACCACCGCCACGGCCGAAACCACCGCCGCCGAAACCACCCCCTCCGAAACCACCGCCGCCGAAACCGCCTCCGCCTCCAAAACCGCGGCCGCCACCACCGTAGTCGCGTCTCACTCGAATGCTTTGCTCTGCAACAAGAGGAAAGAAGTTTTAAATGTAACCATTGGATTCAAGCGGCGCAAGACCGGTCCTTGTGGTAAACCTTGGGTGAGGCCTATGCCCAGCAGTGGACGTTTTTTGGCGGAAATGATGATGATAATGCATCTGTAATGTGCCTCATGCAGTTGTATGCAACCACGATTCAGCGATCGGCTTCGCCAAGAATTGTTAACGAAGTTGCTAAGGGTTGCATAATATTCCATTTCCACTGATTTGAAACCAGCAGGTTACAAGTAAAGTGGTTACTTTGGTTTATACCTTTCTAATTTTAGCTTTTTTTGGAAAATTTATTTGAGATTCAATAATGTGCATTTTATGGTTACCACAAATCAATATATTTGAAACTTCGGGTACCCCATCCGTCTTCATTCGCCGACAGCCGGTGAAATGACTAGCATAGAGGCATTCCATCTTAGCCTCAGGGTTGGCAACGCATTTGCAGTCTTAGGATTGCATTGCAGTCTTGTGATTGCGAATGTCTATGGGTCACAGTTCCACTTACCATCAGGTGGCCTGTGTGCTCGTTTGTCTACTCGATGCCATAAAAAAAACCGGGCAAGAGCATGTCGGACCATGCTCAGTGTAGGGTTCCGAAGCCGTAACGATAAACACAAAAAACTATCTCAAAAATCAACATGTATGAACCAATTTTCTATTTAAAGTTATTTGGCGCTGTCTTAGATGATTTTTAGTAGGTATAAACACTTTAGTCGCCTGTATCTCAGGAACTAATCATGTCTTCTTAGCCGTGATAGTTTTCCTTTAAAATTCGTTATATGCACTTTCGTTGAAGATTTTTTTCAGATTTTTAGTACTTGTAGTTTTGGCTGTAGGGGGGGGGGGACACTTGACTCTAACAAAAAATAGCGCTTTAAAGCTTAATATTTCATAAACGGATCCCTTAATCGAAAAATTGTTTTCATAAACCCGCAATATTTTTGAAAGACCTATCCAACGACACCCCACACTATGGGGTAGGCAAGAAAAAAAAAAGACATCCCCACGTTACGTGTAGGGGAGGTGCATTAAAAAAAAATATTTTTCAAATTTTTATTTTACCACTTTGTTGGCGTGACTAATATGTACATTCATGCCAAATTACAGCTTTCTAGTACTATGAGTCTCTGAGCTAGACTGGGGACGGACGGACGGACGGACGGACGGACGGACGGACGGACATGGCGAAACTATAAGGGTTCCTAGTTTGACTACGGAACCCTAAAAATGAGATAAAGGGATGGAGTTAACGTTTCTTCGATCTAGGATTTTCAAAGTAGGGCCCCATGCCACAACAAATGATGGCTTCATGACGATGACAAGCTGTAGTTTGTTTATTTTTCAATAGCGTGGTCATTTACGATATGGTCGCATTGCGTGTGCTTTCGCTATTATCATCAAATTTATAAAAAAAACTGCACTTACCTGGATTCAGAACAGCACTTTCGCAAAAACTGGCTAAAGCCAATATGGCGACTAAAATAACTACTGTTTGCTTCATCATTCTGAACTACACTGGATATGAGGCCCGCCGACTCTCTTTATATACCATGGTAAACTTACTACTTATAGGTACGATTGTCCCTGCTCATGTGATTCCTAATTAAGCTACTTACTCATGTCAAATTACTCGACATATTGTGATTTGGGGTCCCGTAGTCATGATGTTAGATCCATTAGAGGTTAAAAACCCTAACCACGTCCGGTATAGACCGCGCTCAACAAAGGTACAAGTCAGCGGTTTGCAACGCTGGCGGTGAGCTTTGTATGTGGTTGGTTGCGTGGATATGAATACGAGTTATGCATATACATTCGACCCATATAAACAGTGTTTCTTAAAAAGAGTAACTTACGTACTTGTACGTTATTAAGCTTCGTATGTATTCGCTTTTTCTAGGCCCGCGAATAAACTAACAATGAGCCACGCTAGCGCCGTGCCCTCGCTCTGGCACTCGAGAACGTTTTCACAGCCCTACAATATTTAAATGGCGCACAGAGGATCGTAGAAACAGTTCCATTAACCCTTTGAACGCCTTTAACTTGATACAAACCTAGTCCTCACACGCCAATGACAGCTGAAAACCACAGCTAATGTCAACCTTACGTCATAAATACTCGGGTCTATTTTGCATTGCATCTGTGACCACTATATGGGTTGATGGCGTCGTAGGCACGATAGTAAACGACCACTTTAGTGGTACTTGGCGTTCAAAGGGTGTTACTAGGCATGAATATACCCTCCTTCAGAACTCCGTAGTGGTTGTACTATTACTTAGTCTGTGGTAGTGGGCTGAAACGAGGAGACACACAAATGATTCTTCTGTACCTTTATAGTCAACCAAGGAGCTAACATAGTTATTTCCAGTTTATTTTATTAAAAAATATATTACATCTAAGTGCGCCTTTGTACTACTTTTATTTTAATATTTGTGTAATGTTGTTTTCAGAGTAATTCTCTAGCTCTGCCTGCTTATCCCACTCTGGGAATGAAGGTCTGTATGTACCTATGTACGTATGTATATAATTGTTTCACTGCAATAAAGTATCTCCATACATACATAGTTCCATAGTAGGTAAACTTAGCCCAGGAATCAAAATAGGTAGGTTAACCTACTTTCTTACTAATCCAACTAGGTTACTTTACTACGGAACCTAATAAAAATATAATTGAATATACATTTTGATTCTACATCGCAGGAAAAACCCAATATTATTGAAGAGTTTGCTCGCTTTTTGCTCGACGCCGTCATTATCTATAGAGGTTGAGTCTGTTGTGGTAACACCGATGACGATGACCTCAGATCTCACAGTCGTAGTATAAACAGTAGTTATTATTTATTTCAACTTTAATACACAATATACGAAGTAAGTACAAATGGACTTAATACCTTGAGGCATTATTTATCAGTCAACCACGCAGGCATCACACCCGCCTGGACAGAGATCTCTATAATATTGTCCTACCTTCTTTCTGTGTAACATAGATAAACCTTTTTTTTTATGGCATATAGATGACAACGAGCACACAGGCCACCTGATGGTAAGTGGAAACTGTGACCCATAGACATTCGCATTCACAAGACTGCAGAGCAATCCTAAGACTGCAAATGCGTTGCCAACCCTGAGGACTAAGATGGAATGCCTCTATGCTAGTCATTTCACCAGCTGTCTTATCCCCAAACCGGAACACAACAATGCGAACACTGCTGTTTGGCGGTAGGTTAATGGATAAGACGGTGGTAGCGATCCGGACGGACCCTGCACAAGGTCCTACCACCCGCCCAAGGCAAGGTTCTTGGACGGTCTGGTAGAATCCCTTAACCTTCTAGCATTTAGGCTTTCCGTCTAGGCCTCGTGACGCATTTGGAGTCAGGATTGTAGTCTATAGAATTATACGTCAATGGGTCTCAAATCCCGCTTGATCGGATGGAAAGGCGGTGTGCTCGCTTGTGTGCCTTCTCCTTGTCAAAAAAATGGCAAAGAAAAAATAGGCATAATAGCAATTTATAGGAGTTGCCATTAGTACTGTATGTAAGTATGTAAACTTTTAACTGGAAGAGTTCCAAACGAATAAGTTCGCATATGTACATTATCTGTATTGATTCAAATATGTCTATTGCATATAAACAATAGACATATTTGAATCAATATAGATAATGTACCTATATACTCGTATGCGAACTTATTCGTTTGGAACTCTTCCAGTTAACATTGCAGTATAAATACAAGGAATGAAACATATCATGCGTGATTGTGTATGAATTTTAAACTGAAAGCCTGTATTTATTTAACGCACATGTAAACTCTCATTGTGGCACTTCAATTGGTTATTTGTCAAATATTTGATCAATATTTAGCAAACATGGCCAAGTGGAGTGCTACCATAATTTAACATTCAATCCATCGTGTTAGCCTGAGTAAACTTTAAGTAGGTATATAATTATCACAGATTAAGGCCCGTATTAATAAACTAATCTCAACTCTAATGCTCGTCTCGAGATGCGTCAAAAATGACAGCTTTCTATGGCTTGACGTTTACTTTGACGTATCTTGTGACGCGCATCTCAGCCAAGATGAATTTATTAATACGCTTAGAAACGCTGATAGCGTCAAAATTACATGCATAAAAAATCTGCAGGGTTTATTGTTCCTTATATATATTTTTATTGTAATAATTTATAATGTGATGCAGAAGAAAGCGTAGGCAAAAAAAAAGTTTTTTTTTTTATGTCAACCCTAATAACCTATCATCACAGCCATAAAAGAATAAGAAGCAAACCCAACTAACGTTTCTGTATTTCTATCGATTCGAAATATGTAGAGTTTACAAAACGGTCGACATCGATTTTCGAAAATCGACACACTGTATGGGATTCACATAAGCAGAGCCTTGGGTGTAAGGGGCTATTCACGTGGCCAACCGTCTCGAACAGGTCCATGTTATTCATACGAGAAACGCAAATGCGTTCGAGATGTTTTCTACATTAGCAACTTAGACTAAGGACAGAATGACAGATCGCGTCGACTCTCGATTGAACTCAATACATTTAGAGTCGATAGAAAGGTCTATCTTAATTTCGAAAAACTTTTGTCGGCTGTTTCGTTTGTCCGAATTTTTCATTTTTGTTTGTGTTATTACTAACCTAACCTAACCTACAGGTTCTGTAGTTATATCTCATTAAACATTTTCAAAAGCTTTTCGCAACATCGATAGGTTACCTTACCCGATAGAAAGTAGAAACGGTAGCAGCATTTGCATTTTGGCTATGCCTACAGATGAAAACAACCGGGCTTGCTATTACTGCGTTATCTTATCAAACATAGGTAACTGCGAATGTTGTGCACATCGCGGTAGTGGCCAGGGGAACTTTCATTTTTGGCAAGTACAACCTTTGCTGCCGACTGTACTTTTTTTGCAAAATCTTTATCTGCTTATCGGTGGGTCTCCGTAAAGTATAGCGGAGACCCGGTCGCCTCTTCCAATTTCATCATCTGATCACCTCTTAGATACCATAATATTGTATTGTCATAGGGCTTACATACGAGTATGTGGGTCCATATTTCAGCCCATTCCGTACATACAAACATTGCAAGTTAAATAAAAGCTTGTAATAAATATCAGGGGGAAAATATCACACCAATTGACCTAGTCCCAAACTAAGCACTAGGCTTGTACTATGGTTAGGTACTTAATTCATAGAAAAGATCGATGAATCAGGAACCAATATTCGCGCTCAACACACTAATATGTGCCCTTACTGGGATTTGAACTCAGGACTGCTAGTTTCGTAGGCAGGGTTACTACCAACTAGGCAAGCGCGTCGTCGATTATAGTTACCAATATTTGGTAACCACGGCCTCCCCTTTCCATTTGCATTGGGTTAAATCATATCGCCTAGTCAGTACTGTGATTTGAATTAGACTTATTGAAGATAAACATGTTGCAATCTAAGTGTATTATTTATTTTTAATTATTTACTAATGTGTTACGAATGTGAGGGAGCGGAGACCGTTTGTTTTGTTTAATATTCTGGGAGTCTCCCAGGCTTGCGTGCGAAGCACATCAGTTGTGTATCTAAACATAAGAAGATTAAACAAAAGTATTTTTTAAACAGTCTGTGGTTTTGTTTACCGCCTTTATAGTAGGTACTGTCAAGTAAATAAGAGCTGTCAAAACATTGACATTACGGAAACACGTCAATAACAATAAGGGTAATCCGTGTAGAATCTCTGCCATTTGGAATAAGGGGTCGGAATATAGTGCTTATTAACCTAAACTTGACCCATATTCATATGCGTGAGTGAGATGTATACGTTATTGATTTAACAAGCACTACTTATTCCGACCCTTGCGTACATTCTGGTTCTCCCCCACTAGATCGAATTTCATAAAACCTAATTTCATTAGGTATACCAAAGTTTGATATAATTTTCGTAAGCCCTAATATCATGACAGCTAAATTTGAATGTGCTAATTGATTACTTGACCTAAAGTTATATACTTACCCTACTGTTTACTTGTACTAAACATTAAATGCTCTATATTATTACAACTAATAATGATTATTCCTAATGATTAATAGACCTAATTGTCATAACTTCTAATGACTGTTTGAACTAGTTATTATTTGAAAGAAATATCAATTAAAAACAATTACTCAACTTGGTAAATTTTACCCACATTGGTTAGGTTAGGTTAGAGTTGCGACAAGGCGCGAAGCGCCTCACCTTAGGTTGTTTAGGAACATATGTAGGTATGTAATAATTAGGTTTACTAAACGTTAGGTTTTAGACTTGTAAGGTTTAGTAATATTCGGTGTTCATAGGAATCGGATAGCTTAAATTAGGGCTATTAAGAATCGAACATAAAAAACAGGTACAACGTTAATTCGGGAGGTTAATGAATAGTTAGGAAAAAACCATATTTGGGTTTTTGATTTTAGGGCTAATGAAGTTAGTGCGAGTGAAAATAGGGTTCATATTTTTCGGGATACAATAGGAGAAGCGTACATTCTAAACGGTGTATAACTTGTAATTGGATTGACGTCTTTAAACAAGCTGCGAATGCTGTCAATAGCCCAACTATGACAATTATGACCTTGAATCGAATACCTAAATAGTTATTATAATAAAACAGCGCATGTTCTTACCATTGCGGTGCCCTTACAGGGTTTACGTCTGACACTAGAACTATTATTAAAAACTTATGTACCTACATCGTATAAGGCAATAAACATTTGAATTTGAATTATCGAGGAATCACCGGAATTTACCAGCAGAATTTTTATTGGTTGGTTGATTTATAAAATATCGCATTTGAGTCACGTTTTACGTTTGATGATACGAGTAGGTAGAAACAAAACTTAATATAAAAATATTTATTATATTACACAATATTATCACAACTACAACACTTCTTTGTATTAATGTACAAAGCCAAACTTATCCCTAAACGGAATTTCTTCCAACCATAAAGTAAATGAGTAAAGACAATGCCCCGTGCATGTTAGACACACAAGTATACCTATAAGTTACTATAAATATATGTATATATTTAAAACATGAAACTAGTTCAGTTAGAGTAATATTTTTTTTTTATAATGAAGTGTCTCAATAAGTTAATGGATTTAATAAAAATATTTAATGAATAAATTTATTAAATTCCGTATTCCGAAATAAGAGAGAGAGAGAAGTCAGAATCAATGGGAACTCATAATTACACTCAAGAACAATGTTTACAGAACATTTGCATTTTAGTATAATACCTACTGCTTTCCCAGCATAATTTAGGTACTTTTACAAAAATAAAATGAAATAATTTAATAACTACTTAATTATTAGACATTAAAATAAATCACATGTTTATTTACAGTCTTAGTCATTTAATATATAATTAACGTTCTATTTACCGTAGCCACCATAACTACCCGAGCTTGCTGTTGCAGACGCCTTTGCACTAGCAGAGGCGTAGGCTCCTGATCCGCCATGGCCTCCTGGACTACAGAGCCCTGACCCACAGCCCCCGTGGGCTCCACCTCCGTAGCCACCACTGCCGCCGTAACCGCTACTGCCCCCATGTCCGCCACCACCGCTGCCACCATGACCGGCACTGCCCCCATGCCCGCCACCACCGTTGCCGCTGGAGCCACCTCCGATGCCGCCTCCAAAACCCACGCCGCCTCCGAGCCCGCCTCCGCCGCCGGGGCCTTCCAAATTTCCAAAGTTAGTGCCTTCATTGAGGCCTAATTCAAAGCTACTGCCACCTCCAACCCCGCTTCCACCGGCTTGACCTCTCAATTTTCCACGGCCCCGTTCACCAACAAGGTCGTCTAAAAATTTATCAACCCCTCCGAACCCACCGCCGCCTCCGCCACCGTGACCGAGGCCAACTCCATGGCTTCCTATGCTTCCACCGTGGCCACCTCCCAAGCCACTGCTGGTTCCGTGACCACCAGCACCACTTCCTGCATGGACACCGGAACCTCCTCCAATTTCTCCTCCAAAACCACTCTCAAATCCAACGCTACTGACGCCACCGTTATTGCCACCTATGGTGTATCCGGAGTTTCCTTTACCATTAGATCTGCCCCCACCAACTCCAAATCCTCCCCCACCTCCAAAACCAACTCCGCCTGAAACTCCATGGCCTCCGTTCGAGCTACCTCCATGGCTTCCCCCATTGGAGGCACCGCCCAGTCCTCCACCGTTGGAGCCGCCGTCCAACCCTCCACCGTAGGAACCGCCGCCCAATCCTCCACCATGGCCGCCACCCAGCCCTCCACCATGGCCGCCGCCAAATCCTCCACCATGGCCGCCGCCCGAGGCTCCACCATTGCCGCCGCCCAATCCACCACCATGGCCGCCGCCCAGTCCTCCACTATGGCCGCCGCCCAATCCCCCACCATGGCCGCCGCCCAATCCCCCACCATGGCCGCCGCCCAACCCTCCACCGTTGGAGCCACCGCCTAATCCGCTGCCACCGCCGCCACCGCCTCCACTATAACCACCGCCGCCACCGCCATATCCACCGTTGGCGAACATTCCAGTGAATGCGAAACCTCCAGAATTGCCGTCATTGGACTTTGTATATATGATTTTCTGGTTTCCAGCGCCAATCCCACCGCCGAGTCCTCCTCCGGCGGCTCCATCGCCATGGGCACCGAAGGAACCACCTACTTTAGCGAATTGATTGATTCCAGCGTGCACTTTTCCTAATATTTTGCCGAAGTTAGCTTTAATATCATCGAGCCCGTCGAAGCCACCGCCGCCGCCGAAGCCGCCTCCGCCGCCGCCGCCAAATCCACCTCCGCCGCCGCCGCCGCCTCCACCGCCTCCGCCGCCGAAGCCAACGTCTCCGCCGTATCCTCCGCCGTACCCGCCGCCGCCGCTGAAGCCAACGCCGCCGCCAGAGCCATACCCTCCTCGGCGAAGTCTCACTGAAACAACACAAAATATACTTTAAGATGGCTTATAATTCTTACAACAGTAATTTAATCACAATAATGTAATAATCGGCATTATTATGAGCCATTGAACGTTGAAACGGGCCGTAAGAAATTATTTCGACAGTTGATTAATTTGTGTGGCAGTAAAACATGAGTAGTTATAAAAAGAAAATTATTCAATTCTAAAATATTAGTTCAATAAAATATTCAAGCAGTTTTAAATGGGCAGTAAAAATAAGTCACGGTGAGCTGTAAAATTTTTCACAGTAAACGCTTAGATAAAAAGAAAGACCAAAAAAGGTAGGTCAGGGTAGTTCGTTGTTTATATACCTACGCCCGAAGGACAAACCGTCCAGGAACAGGGGATTCGTCGACTCAGTGGCAATGTCGAAGGTCAAGTCAAAAGAGTCTCCCTTCTTATCATGGTAATTTTTTTACCCAAACTTTAAATCATACAACTGTACCTAAGTAATTATTATCCCTATTTTAATATTACATAGGTACTGAAACAAAAAAAAGTTTTTTTTTATCGGCTTACTATATTAATTGCATGCAATAATTTTTTTCCGAAATATTCGTATTTATTAACTGTCCACACGCAACCGCCAAATTAATTAATTTATCACTCAATAATTCATTTAACTCAACCTTAACCATCTACTTTTTTACTGCTACTATTAATTAACGAACATGAGTTACAATACTTATACAACGGCCGCTTAAAACCAATGCTATAAAACATTACAAAGATATCGAAGTACATAGATTACGACTCCTAATTTAATTCAGACAAAAACTAAATTTGGTGTTTTTACACACGTGTATATAATTAGACTAATTAGAGACCTACCTTCGGCATGTGCGGTTGTAAATCCAAGAAGGCACAAAGTTACGACGCACACCTCGCCTCGCTTCATGATTGCTTGTTACTGCCAACCTCTCGCAGTCACCCTTTATATACACCTAACTCTTCGTAATTGATGCAGATGCGTGGCTTATTGCTGCTCGTTGGAATAATACGGGGAAAACAATAAGCGTTTTTTCTCAAACCACTTTATAAATACTAACATTTTTTGCCTAGGATTGATTTGGTTAGTAGATAATGTATGGTTTGCGCGCTGCGGGAGGTTCGAGTGCCGTGACCTTGGAAACTTGACCTAAACTGCTTTTAACAAGTGTAACTCACATAAAAGTTTGAACGATTACGTAAGTACAATAGGTTTTTGTTTACAGTAACTTCCAATTATTGTTATAGGCTACGGTAGTGAGGTTTTTTTTATAAAAGTTTCGATCTAAGCGTACTAAGTTTTTTTGGCGGCCCTACTATTTAATTAAAGCTACTTAGTTCTAAAAGATAAAATTAACCACGTAATAATTGGCAACAAGTACAAAATATTATAAAACCAATAAGCTGGTAGATTTTTGACGTGTAAAAGTGCCTGTGCCTGGGCCTACTTACTGAATAAACATCTTTTATTTTTTATCTTTCATCTACATACCTACGTTAACTCACGCCTTCGTTCCAGGGGGGTAGGCAGAGCTACAAAATAACATACATCTTTAAAAGTTGTTCATAATTCTGTAACCACGTTTTGCACAATTTAGGCTAAGACGTTTACCAGCGCATTAGTGAGAGGTTGCAAGCACTTCGCCTAATAATACTACAAGCCTTTATTCTCAGTCTACGCTATGGTATGGTTCCGAATCCGGTAAGTATGAACTTATTTTCAATTTAAAGCTATTCTTCTGTCTTCATATTTTAGAAAGACCCATCATCCAGGGCATGTCTTTAAAGTATAAATATGTTACGAAGTTCTTATTACACTGGAATAAGGTGCATTGGGACATATTTTTGAAATATTGCGTTCTACTATTTATTTTACACTTGACTGTACTATGTTTACATTCTCAAGAGCTTCGATGGCCTAAGGCTTAGGGGGTCGACTCGTGATCGTAAGGTACCAAGTTTGAACCCCCTCGGTCAACATGAACCAAAGATTCTAGAGGGGTCGAGGTGGATCTGAAAGTGCCCATCTGTAAAGATAAGATAAGAGTAAGTTTGCGAGTTTGCGATGTGATAACTTTTACCTTTTTTCTAAAACATACATGTTACCGGTCTCCTTGTTTGCCGGTTATCATAAGTCTTGAATAAAATGGTTTGTTTTTGCCCTTGTTGTACAATCCACTATATGCTAATTTGACATACTGTAACATTAGGTACATAATTATCTAATTTAATCTAATATAATATAAGGGTTGAATTTTTCAGTACGTATTTCTTGCGAAACCCTAAAAACAATATTTGTCATTTAATTTATTTAAGACATGTTTTCTTTTTAATAAATATTAAATAGCTCTTTTAACCCAAAAAAAAAAAAGGCGGGTCAAGTCACGATCTTCTTATAGTTCTCATCATTCGATCTATACCTTTACAATCGATATGTAATATCGATGCAAAAACTCCCCACATCCGGGTGTCCATAGTTTACATTAAACTGGTAATTTATTATGTGGATCCAGTTTGTGATTCCGATTACTTTATACTTAAACGGTTTATAACGTCACTGTGCGTTCATGATCATTTATTTGCGGTATGCATTGGAGTAGCTATTTATATCGAGTAGAATATCGTTATAAATGATACCTACAACGCATAACGATATTCTACGTGTGAAACAGGATCAACCTCACACTCACACTTCAATTAAATAAACGGTACCCTTACCATTGCACTCTTTAAAAAAAATACATACAGTGGAACGTATAACCTCCTCCTTTTTTGAAGTCGGTTAAAAATACTTGCGAGGTCTGCGAGGGACTGAGCTTCGACTCGCTAGCGAGTACGTTAATTGTAACTCATGGTGGTTTTGGGTATGTCCCATTTGTTCCATGGAACTTCGCATTTTGTATAAGCTATGACGTAATTTTCAATTTAAAATTCGTAGTTCCATGGAACAAATGGAACATACCCCTGTTTTTTTTTAAACGACTGCCAACGTTTACCGACATGTTTTATACCTCTATGTATGGTAATGTATGATAATATATACAGTTCAAAATACATAATGGTTCATAATATATAACGGTTTTATTTCTGAAGCTGTAGACTGTTCAGGATTCTTTAAAAGGTCATTGTATTTCGGTTCGGTTTATATTATAACAATCCCGAAAAGTTTAAGGTTTCAGAAAAAACACCATTATACATATAATTATGAACCATTATTTATTATGACCCATATTTCGAACTTTACATATTATGATACGTGCCCTGTATGCTTCTTCATTCCCCGTAGAGGCTGAACGGATGGCCCGATTCAGATAAACGAAGTGTCGTTATATCAGGGTTATCATGAGCTACAGTTACCGTACTCGCTAGCGAGTCGATTGCTCTATCCCTTGCACTCTATAAGAATACTGCGAGGTGAGTATTCGACTCGCTAGCGAGTACGTTAATTGTAACTCATAGTTAGTTACAATTACCGCACTCGCTACGCTAGCGACTAGCGAGTCGAATGCTCTGTCCTTCGCATTCTATAAGAATACTGCGAGATGTGCGAGCGACAGAGCATTCGACTCGCTAGCGACTAGCGAGTCGAATGCTCTGTCCTTCGCATTCTATAAGAATACTGCGAGATGTGCGAGCGACAGAGCATTCGACTCGCTAGCGAGTACGTTAATTGTATTGTAACTCATGGTTAGTTACAAGTAACGCACTCGCTACGCTAGCGACTATCGAGTCGAATGCTCTGTCCTTCGCATTCTATAAGAATACTGCGAGATGTGCGAGCGACAGAGTATTCGACTCGCTAGCGAGTACGTTAATTGTAACTCATGGTTAGTTACAATTACCGCACTCGCTACGCTAGCGACTAGCGAGTCGAATGCTCTGTCCATCACATTCTATAAGAACACTGCGAGATCTGCGAGCGACAGAGCATTCGACTCGCGAGTACGTTAATTGTGAGTATTGTAACTCGTGGTAAGGGTACAGTGCGTTTATTCTAAGCGGTAAAATAAAAATCGTATGACCTGTTATTGTATTGTTTTTCACTCGGCCGCCATTACTGTCAAGTAAATAAGGGCTATCAATACGATAACAGGTCAAAAACGATATGGTTTTTAGCGCCTAGAATACAGACCCAGTGTTAACGTTGCCGATGTCACTGAGTAGGTACTTGGACTATAAAAGCAAATTATTTTAAATAACAAAAAATCCAACTGCAATAAGAATCAACTGAAAGGAGAAAAACAAGCAGAAAATAAGCTATATTCTATGTATAGAAAATTTGTTAGAGGAATGTACTAATATAATTGAATATTGGAAAAGTTGTTCCAGGCGAAGAACTAGGTAACAGTGCAAATGGTTTTTTAAAGAAATATCTTTAGTAATTATAGCTTCAGAGGGAGCCCAGTAATAGACATATACATACATACGCTCGAAAAACAATCCTCCTTTAGGCAGTCGGGTAAAAATACCCTAATTGGGAGATTCGTTGTGTTGATTTACTGTGATTAAGTACGAATGGACAATCGACCACTCGAAATTATACGTTAATACAGAAAAAATACAATTTGAAATTCAACAGAATGGAAAATTTACCACCCTGAATGTGTTATGTGTAATGTGTGTTTTTCTAAAATGGAATTTTGTCTCATGGTAAAATTGTCCAATATGATAAAGGTCGAAAAAAATATGTGTATTCAGAAATATGACCAATTATAAATACGTCCTACTTAAATTTGTCAGCCGCACTCGGTCAATAGTAAGGTTTCGGCAATCGCCGGGCGTATTTTTACTTTCTGTCTCTTTCCATCGCCCAATAAAATCTATCGCTGTCTCTTTTTGTTGAGGATATTGTGGAGATTCCCCCATAGTGGAGCTATATAGTCTGATTTAAACGTAAGTCCTATACTTAATGCGTAGCGTAAACTCATTGTCCACAATTAGGCTAAGATGTTTACCAGCGTATTAGTGACAGGTTGCAAGCCCATCGCCTAACAGTACAAGCCTTTATTCCCTTAGTCGCCTCTTACGACATCCACGGGGAAACATGGAGTGGCACTATTCTATCCCGGCGACCACACGGGACCGAGGCACCTCCAGAATTTACCATCAGATTTTTTATTGGGTGAGGTTATTTATAAAATGTCGCTTTTGTAGTAATAAAACTTTTTATACTTTTTTAAAAATATATATTACATTAAATAATAACAACTACAACACCTAATTAAATTAATGTACAAAGGCGAACTTATCCCTGAACTGAATCTCTTCCAACCATAAAGTAAACGAGTAAAGACCACCTTTGTCTGTTAGACATATAAGACAAGTTACTAAAAAAACATAAAGTATTTAAAATATGAAACTACAGTTAGAGTAATTCCAATTTTTTATAAAAAAAAGTGCCTCAATAAGTTAATGGATTTAATAAAATTATTTAATGAATAATTTTAATAAATTCCGTATTACGAAATAAATCAGAATCATAATTACACTCAAGAGCAATGTTTACAGAACATTCACATTTTAGTATAATCCAGCTTTTCCCAGCACAATTAACTTTTACAAACAGCGGCATATCAATAATCGAATACAAATAATATTAGAAAAAAAAAAACATATCTACTTAATTATTAGGCGTTACAAATAAATCACATGTTTTATTTACAGTCTAAGGGTGGATTCGACCAAACTAGAATAAGACTTATTCCAAGATTAGTCTATACAAATTCGGCGTTTAATCTAGGTATAAAACCTTACTCCAGTTTGGTCGAATCCAACCTTAGTAATTTAACATATAATTAACGTTCTAATTCTCATAGCCATCATAAAATTCATAATTGCTCGAGCTTGCTGATCCAGACGCCTTTGCACTAGCAGAGGCGTAGGCTCCTGATCCGCCGTGGCCTACTGGACCACAGAACCCTGAACCACAGCCCCCGTGGGTTCCACCTCCGTAGCCACCACTGCTGCCGTAACCGCTACTGCCCCCGTGCCCGCCACCACCACTGCCGCCATGACCGGCACTGCCACCGTGCCCACTGCCACCGCTGCCGGCGGAGCCACCACCGATCTTGCTTCCAAAGCCAACGCTTCCTTCGAACCCGACTCCCCCGCCGTGGCCTTCCAAACTTCCAATGTTAGCGCCTTCACTGCGGCCTACTTCAAAGCTACTTATGCTGGGTTTACCTTTCAATTTTCCAAGGCCCCCTTCACTACCAAGGCCGGCTATGAATATACCAACCCCTCCGAGCGCACTGCCGGCTCCGCCATCGTGACCAAGGTCAATTCCATGGCTTCCAATACCTCCACCGTGGCCACCTCCCAAACCACTGATTTTTCCGTGACCACCAGCGCCACTTCCTTTATGGCCACCTCTGTTTCCTCTTCCAAAACCACCCTCAAGTCCACCGCTACTGACGCCACCGTTATTGTCACCTACAGTGACCCCGGCGTTTCCATTACCATTAGATCCGCTACCACCTCCCCCAAATCCTCCCTCACCTCTGCCTGGTGCTCCATGGCCTCCGCTCGAGCCTCCACCATTGGGACCGCCGCCCAAACCTCCGCCGTTTGCTGGTCGCGTTCTAGTGAATGCGAAACCTCCAGAATTGCCGTCATCGGACTTTAAAAATATGGGTTTCTCGTTTCCAACGCCGGCCTCGCCACCGTTAACTCTGGGTCCGCCGCCACCGAGTCCATTAGTGAATTGATTCACTCCAAAGTGCACTTTTCCTAACATTTTGCTGAAGGTATCTTTAATATCATCGAGCCCGACGAAGCCGCCAGTGCCGCCGAATCCAACACCGCCACCATAGCCATACCCTCCTCGGCGAACTCGCACTGAAATAACCAAAATATGGTTTAAGTTTTTTTTTATGGTACCTATATAGAGTAGAAAAACGAGCACACAAGCCACCTGACGGTAAGTGGAAACTGTGACCCATAGACATACTGTGACCCATAGGCATACCTACCTATGCCCGAAAGACAACCCGTCCAGGAACAGGGGACGCGTCGACTCAGTGGCAAAGTCGAAGGTAAAGTGAAAATAGTCGCCCTTCTTATCTTGGTAAATTTCGGTAATTGGTAATTTTGGTTGAGACAAATGTTTACCCGAACTTTAAATCATAGAACGGTGAGTAATTATTTGAGTTATTATTTTTGTTACATATTGACACAAAGAAAGATACATTTTACTGCCTGCGGTGATTTTTTTACCTACAAATTCCGATTTATCAACAGCACGCACGCAACTGCCAAATTATTGTTTTAGCCGCTCAATAATTTATTTACTCAACTTTTTTACTGCCAAATTAATTAATGAAAATGCGTTACAATATACAACTGCCGCTTAAAATTAGTGCTGTTTAAAACAGTACAAAGATCTCGAAGTACAACCCCTAATTTAATAACAACCAAATTAATAATTTAATTCGCTGATTTTGCTACTCACGTGGATCTTATTAGGACCTACCTTTAGGGTGTGCGATTGTAAATCCAAGAAGGCACAAACCCACGACGCACACCTCACCTCGCTTCATGTTTGTTTGCTACTGCCAACGTCTAGCCGTCACCCTTTTCTTATATACAACCTAACTCTTCGTAATTGATTTAGATGCGTCGGTGACATTTGTTTTCGCCGTAGAATCCCTACGAAGAGCAATAACAATAATAAGCCTTTTTCTCAAACAACTTTAGTTGGTTAGTAAATATTATACCTAAGGTTTGCGCGCTGCGGAGGTCTTGAGTGCCGTGGAAACTTGACCTAAACTGCTTTTAACAAGTGTAACTCATATAAAAGTTGGAACGACTATGTAAGTAAGTCAATCGTTTTTTATTTACCGTAAGTTGCAAATTTATAAAAGTTTATAAAAGTTGGATCTAAGTAAGTACTAAGATTTTTTGGCCGCCACGAACTATTTAACTAAAGCTAAAATATAATATAAAGGTACTTAGTTCTAAAAGCTAAAATGAACAACCTAATAATTGGCATCGTTTGGTGCATGTTGGATCATGCTCAGTGTAGGGTTCCGAATCCGTTACACTGCAACCTCAAAAGACTCGTGATTGTAAGGTATCCTGTTTGAACTTACGCGGTCAACATGCACCAAAGATCCTAGAGGAGCCGAAGTGGATCTGAAAGGGCCCATCTGTAAAGATAAGATAATATAAGACTAAGTTTATTTAAAAAATCGTTTTACTAAAAATTCATAAAAATTCAGAAGTGCAATTGTTAATTAAGACAAGGGAGGTCCACTGAAGACGCTGTTCTGACTCTGACTTAAGAAATAACACATCACATCAACAGAGACCGGCGTGAAGTTAGCAGCCTAAAGTTAGCTGCCCATGAAAACCCGACCAATTGAAGAAGTCAGATTATGAACAACCCTTAATCTAAGTCAAAAGTGGTTTTCTAGGTCAGTAACCGCATCATAAACGCTAAAACATGAAGCGTTAACAAAAAGACAAGCCTGGGACACGAGAACTATGAAAAAATATCACTTTTATAATTAGGCTGCTAACTTCACACAGAAATTTAAGTCAAAAAAAGGTTTTCATACATTTTTGTATGAAGTAGTAGAGATTACACTTTATAATTAGCATTTTAAGAAACCTCATCAGACGCCCGATCTAACAAGACCAGTTTCGTCAATATTGAAAGAACAAGGCTACCTATAATATAGGTATACACGTTAGCAGCCTAAGCCAAAACAAGTTTTTCATACATTTTTGTATGAAGTAGTAGAGATTACACTTTATAATCAGCATTTTAAGAAACCTCATCAGACGCCCGATCTAACAAGACCAGTTTCGTCAATATTGAAAGAACAAGGCTATCTATAATTTAGGTATACACGTTAGCAGCCTAAGCCTTATGAAGGTTTTTCATACATTTTTGTATGAAGTAGTAGAGATTACACTTTTAAATTGGCATTTTAAGAAACCTCATCCGACGCTTGATCTAACAAGACCAGTTTCGTCAATATTGAAAGAACAAGGCTACCTTTAATTTAGGTATACACGTTAGCAGCCTAAGCCTTACGACGGTTTTTCATACATTTTGTATGAAGTAGTAGAGATTACACTTTATAATTAGCATTTTAAGAAACCTTATCACACGCCCGATCTAACGAGACCAGTTTTGACAATATTGAAAGAACAAGGCTACCTATAATATAGGTAATTACGTTAACAGCCTAAGCCTTACGACGGTTTTTCATACATTTTGTATGAAGTAGTAGAGATTACACTTTATAATTAGCATTTTAAGAAACCTTATCACACGCCCAATCTAACGAGACTAGTTTTGACAATATTGAAAGAACAAGGCTATCTATAATTTAGGTATACACGTTAGCAGCCTAAGCCTTATGAAGGTTTTTCATACATTTTTGTATGAAGTAGTAGAGATTACACTTTATAATTAGCATTTTAAGAAACCTCATCAGACGCCCGATCTAACAAGACCAGTTTTGTCAATATTGAAAGAACAATGCTACCTTTAATATAGGTATACACGTTAGCAGCCTAAGCCTTATGAAGGTTTTTCATACATTTTTGTATGAAGTAGTAGAGATTACACTTTATAATTAGCATTTTAAGAAACCTCATCAGACGCCCGATCTAACAAGACCAGTTTTGTCAATATTGAAAGAACAAGGCTACCTATAATATAGGTATACACGTAAGCAGCCTAAGCCTTATGACGGATTTTCATACATTTTTGTATGAAGTAGTAGAGATTACACTTTATAATTAGCATTTTTAGAAACCTCATCAGACGCCCGATCTAACAAGACCAGTTTTGTCAATATTGAAAGAACAAGGCTACCTATAATTTAGGTATACACGTTAGCAGCCTAAGCCAAAAGTAGGTTTTTCATACATTTTTGTATGAAGTAGTAGAGATTACACTTTATACTTAGCCTTTTAAGAAACCTCATCAGACGCCCGATCTAACAAGACCAGTTTTGTCAATATTGAAAGAACAAGGCTATCTATAATTTAGGTATACACGTTAGCAGCCTAAGCCTTATGAAGGTTTTTCATACATTTTTGTATGAAGTTGTAGAGATTACACTTTATAATTGGCATTTTAAGAAACCTCATCAGACGCCCGATCTAACAAGACCAGTTTTATCAATATTGAAAGAACAAGGCTACCTATAATTTAGGTATACACGTTAGCAGCCTAAGCCAAAAGAAGGCTTTTCATACATTTTTGTATGAAGTAGTAGAGATTACACTTTATTATTGGCATTATAAGAATCCTCATTAGACACCCGATCTAACAAGACCAGTTTCGTCAATATTGAAAGAACAAGGCTACCTATAATTTAGGTATACACGTTAGGAGCCTAAGCCTTATGAAGGTTTTTCATACATTTTTGTATGAAGTTGTAGAGATTACACTTTATAATTAGCATTTTAAGAAACCTCATCAGACGCCCAATCTAACAAGACCAGTTTTATCAAAATTGAAAGAACAAGGCTACCTATAATATAGGTATACACGTAAGCAGCCTAAGCCTTATGACGGTTTTTCATACATTTTTGTATGAAGTAGTAGAGATTACACTTTATAATTAGCATTTTTAGAAACCTCATCAGACGCCCGATCTAACAAGACCAGTTTTGTCAATATTGAAAGAACAAGGCTACCTATAATTTAGGTATACACGTTAGCAGCCTAAGCCAAAAGTAGGTTTTTCATACATTTTTGTATGAAGTAGTAGAGATTACACTTTATACTTAGCCTTTTAAGAAACCTCATCAGACGCCCGATCTAACAAGACCAGTTTTGTCAATATTGAAAGAACAAGGCTACCTATAATTTAGGTATACACGTTAGCAGCCTAAGCCAAAAGTAGGTTTTTCATACATTTTTGTATGAAGTAGTAGAGATTACACTTTATAATTAGCATTTTTAGAAACCTCATCAGACGCCCGATCTAACAAGACCAGTTTTGTCAATATTGAAAGAACAAGGCTACCTGTAATATAGGTAATTACGTTAGCAGCCTAAGCCTTATGACGGTTTTTCATACATTTTTGTATGAAGTAGTAGAGATTACACTTTATAATTAGCATTTTTAGAAACCTCATCAGACGCCCGATCTAACAAGACCAGTTTTAACAATATTGAAAGAACAAGGCTACCTATAATTTAGGTATACACGTTAGCAGCCTAAGCCAAAAGAAGGTTTTTCATACATTTTTGTATGAAGTAGTAGAGATTACACTTTATACTTAGCCTTTTAAGAAACCTCATCAGACGCCCGATCTAACAAGACCAGTTTTGTCAATATTGAAAGAACAAGGCTATCTATAATTTAGGTATACACGTTAGCAGCCTAAGCCTTATGAAGGTTTTTCATACATTTTTGTATGAAGTAGTAGAGATTACACTTTATAATTAGCATTTTAAGAAACCTCATCAGACGCCCAATCTAACAAGACCAGTTTTATCAAAATTGAAAGAACAAGGCTACCTATAATATAGGTATACACGTAAGCAGCCTAAGCCTTATGACGGTTTTTCATACATTTTTGTATGAAGTAGTAGAGATTACACTTTATAATTAGCATTTTTAGAAACCTCATCAGACGCCCGATCTCACAAGACCAGTTTTAACAATATTGAAAGAACAAGGCTACCTATAATTTAGGTATACACGTTAGCAGCCTAAGCCAAAAGTAGGTTTTTCATACATTTTTGTATGAAGTAGTAGAGATTACACTTTATACTTAGCCTTTTAAGAAACCTCATCAGACGCCCGATCTAACAAGACCAGTTTTGTCAATATTGAAAGAACAAGGCTACCTATAATTTAGGTATACACGTTAGCAGCCTAAGCCTTATGAAGGTTTTTCATACATTTTTGTATGAAGTAGTAGAGATTACACTTTATAATTAGCATTTTTAGAAACCTCATCAGACGCCCGATCTCACAAGACCAGTTTTAACAATATTGAAAGAACAAGGCTACCTATAATTTAGGTATACACGTTAGCAGCCTAAGCCAAAAGTAGGTTTTTCATACATTTTTGTATGAAGTAGTAGAGATTACACTTTATACTTAGCCTTTTAAGAAACCTCATCAGACGCCCGATCTAACAAGACCAGTTTTGTCAATATTGAAAGAACAAGGCTACCTATAATTTAGGTATACACGTTAGCAGCCTAAGCCTTATGAAGGTTTTTCATACATTTTTGTATGAAGTTGTAGAGATTACACTTAATTATTGGCATTTTAAGAAACCTCATCAGACGCCCGATCTAACAAGACCAGTTTCGTCAATATTGAAAGAACAAGGCTACCTATAATTTAGGTATACACGTTAGCAGCCTAAGCCTTATGAAGGTTTTTCATACATTTTTGTATGAAGTAGTAGAGATTACACTTTATACTTAGCATTTTAAGAAACCTCATCAGACGCCCGATCTAACAAGACCAGTTTTGTCAATATTGAAAGAACAAGGCTACCTTTAATATAGGTATACACGTTAGCAGCCTAAGCCAAAAGAAGGTTTTTCATATATTTTTGTATGAAGTAGTAGAGATTACACTTTATAATTAGCATTTTTAGAAACCTCATCAGACGCCCGATCTAACAAGACCAGTTTTGTCAATATTGAAAGAACAAGGCTACCTGTAATATAGGTAATTACGTTAGCAGCCTAAGCCTTATGAAGGTTTATCATACATTTTTGTATGAAGTAGTAGAGATTACACTTTATTCTTAGCATTTTAAGAAACCTCATCAGACGCCCGATCTAACAAGACCAGATTTGTCAATATTGAAAGAACAAGGCTATCTATAATTTAGGTATACACGTTAGCAGCCTAAGCCAAAAGAAGGTTTTTCATACATTTTTGTATGAAGTAGTAGAGATTACACTTTATACTTAGCCTTTTAAGAAACCTCATCAGACGCCCGATCTAACAAGACCAGTTTCGTCAATATTGAAAGAACAAGGCTACCTATAATTTAGGTATACACGTTAGCAGCCTAAGCCTTATGAAGGTTTTCATACATTTTTGTATGAAGTAGTAGAGATTATACTTTATACTTAGCATTTTAAGAAACCTCATCAGACGCCCGATCTAACAAGACCAGTTTTGTCAATATTGAAAGAACAAGGCTACCTTTAATATAGGTATACACGTTAGCAGCCTAAGCCAAAAGAAGGTTTTTCATACATTTTTGTATGAAGTAGTAGAGATTACACTTTATAATTAGCATTTTTAGAAACCTCATCAGACGCCCGATCTAACAAGACCAGTTTTGTCAATATTGAAAGAACAAGGCTACCTGTAATATAGGTAATTACGTTAACAGCCTAAGCCTTACGATGCGACGGTTTTTCATACATTTTGTATGAAGTAGTAGAGATTACACTTTATAATTGGCATTTTAAGAATCCTCACCAGACGCCCAATCTAACAAGTCCAGTTTTTTTTACAACCTAATGATCACTCTTCATAATCTTAAATATATAAAAGGAGAATCTGACTGACTGACTGACATATCAACACACAGCCTAAACGGCTAAACGTTGGCACTTGAAATTTGGAAGGAACGTAGCTTAAGTACCGTAGAGGTGCACTAAGAAAGGAATTCCCGAAATTCCCACGGGAACGGGAATTAGCGGGAAAATTATTAACTCAAAAAAAAGGTTTTGCCCAACGAAGTGGACACGGGAACAGCTAGTCGTCATATATATTTTTAATACTAATGATCGGAGCTTATAATCATCTGAACTTATAACGCCAATATTCATAGAACCGTACACTTTTCAGAATTTCTTAAACATCTTACGTGTAGAAAAATTAGGTTAGGTTAGGTTTAGGTTAGATTTATAAAAATAAAATAAATAACGGTTTTTTGAAAAAATGGATCATAAGTTGCGATACTTTTGACTTAAAAAAGTATGAACAAAAAAGTATGAGCAAAAGTTTTTCGGTGTAATGATGAGTATAGTCACAAATCGTTATTTGTATAACAATTTGAAAGACCAATTTTATATGTGCCAATATGGACCCCTTGTTTATTTATTGTTTAACCCTCCACGCAAAAAAGGGGGGTATTACAAGTTTTAATCGGTTTAGCCGTTTTTGATATATTGAGCTTTCAGGGGTTCAAAGCCCCCTATTTTATGACGACACCTACTTTCAGAGCTGATATTCTATTAAACAGCCACAACCAATTTTCATGAAATTTTGATTGAAATAAGGAATCTAATGAGGGCACCGTATGCTGGGCGACCTAATAAATATTGGCAACACACAAATCACATTTTCCGCTATTTTTTTCTAGTTTGTGTTCAAGGCTTAGGTGTTTTAACCCTACAATGCATGAGTTTTTTTATTTGTGTGAAAAAAATATATGTGGTTTTATTTAGGGCTTAGATAAGAGAAAAAATAATGAAAAAAATATATAAGTAATATTTCAGGAGAAATTAACTTTTTTTAATCCGTTCCATATGTGGTACACCATGCTATTAGGTGTCGGTTACACTGATATTTAACTATGAATAAATTTTTTAATTTAAACTTCTGTAGACTCTTAACTTAAAGAAATAGTATTAGTTTCCATTACTTAAACCATTTTTATTAGTATTTCTCGCATGATATGTAAATAAACCGTTTTATGGCACACCATGATATAAGGTTTGGGTTACACTATCGTATTATTATGGAACAATTTCTTAATTTATACATCATTACACTCTAAACTTTTAGAAATAATTTTTGTATTTGTATGAACAAATTTCTCTTAGTATTTTCACATTTTTCACATTATGTGACAGTAAAATATTTCATGTACTATGAAAAATCCATAAAATTACTGCATGCAGTGACATATATGGAACATTTGGACACGCCGTCGATGCATGGTGTGACAGATCTGGAACGTTTGGAAAAAACTGTTTATAGGCATATAGATTATCATTGACAGTATATAATATTTACAGCATACTTACGCAAAGATTTTCACACATAAAAATATTTTTTTCTTCGATTTTTGATTATATATTTTTTTTTATTGCAATATGTAAATGAAATAAATCAATTTTTCACGGAGAACAGCAACATTTGTATAAATCCCTTGGTAATTTCAAGTACAATGCCATCTAGTGGATTGTTACTGTGTTACACTTATATAGTGCCCTCTAGGTTTGCTTTTATACAAAAAAGATGTCACTGCCTTTACATTATTTTTAACTACTAACGATTAAACTGGTTGTGACATATCTGTCACTGTATGCATTGTAGGGTTTTCTCATCTATGGAAAAGTAGCAGTCATTGTGGATTTTCCTTAAACACAATTTGCATTGTACCCCGTCTTTAGGTTTTACTTTGCGACAGCAAAACAGGCAGCGTTGGTGCATGTCATCGCTATTCTCCAGTAGAAGCATCTTTAAAGATTCTCTATGGGTGTCATAGTTTCTTCGTGTCGGTTGCGGTTTATTTTCAACTATGTGCCTAAACGAATCAACGATAACAGGGCCACAGTTATGGTAATCCTTTTGCACATAATGTTTTCTTACCTTGACTGCTGCAAATTCTAAACTTACTGACTTTAAGCGCAGGAGGTTATTCATTTTGGAAATGTATAATTCTTCATAATTTTGCTCATTTCCAAGAGGGTCTATAATCTGTAAAGTTTTTTCCCGGATGGACACTATAACTAGTGATGGGCGGCTTGTAAGTTTCAAAAGTGAAACTTTCATTTAAATTTCTGCAATATTCTATAAGTTTCAAAAGTGAAACTTTCAGCTACAATTTCAAGCAATTTTTTAAAAATTACCAACGTGAAATTGTTTTATTTCTGAAAATTACTATAGTTTCGACATGTTACCAAACTTTTCATGAAATTTAAACGAAATTCACTTGTGTTTGAATAATTTCCATTTAATTAAGTAACTTTCAGAAGCTGTAATTTTCGCAGTTAAGGAAAGTTGTGCAATGTTTCAGAAATCGCCCATCACTAACTATAACCATCGTATAGTGGCTGTTCCGACATATAGGAAATACCGTGTCTTTTTCCTCATCCATCGGTATTGAGTCGAGAAAAGACGCGTTGAAATTGCCGTAGTCAAAAATATACTTTGACCGCTCAACCATCACCAGATTAAATTTCCCTTTATTAATAACTAGCGACCCGCCCTCGCTTCGCTTCGGTGTATGTGAGTATGATATATAGCCTAATAGCCTTCCTCGATAAATGGGCTATCTAACACTGAAATAATTTTTCAAATCGGACCAGTAGTTCCTGAGATGAGCGTTCAAGCAGACAAACAAACAAACTAACTCTCTAGCTTTATAATATTACTATAGATATGCAGCAGATGGTCGACTACAGTCGACCAGAAATAGTTTTTTGTTTAAAGAGAGAAAGTCGTCTATGAGCTAACTCTTCATATGGGATATATTTCTTCATTATGGGAGATATTTCAGTGATGTAGCTTCGGGCTTCAATTACAGCGTCGCTTTCTTTTCGGGATTTCAGTAACACAAAAACGCACTTCAAACACTTTCCCATTTCGTGCAAATATTTGAATAGAAATATTTTTGCGAATATTTCTTTTGTTACTAATTTATTTTTGATGTGAGCGCGATCAACATCCATGCAAATGCATTTCAGCAAATGTGCAACACATAAAATAATACAACGGTGTTAATTCAAATTTGGTATTGTCGTGTACGTGTATGTGAATAAAACAATAGTTTAAGTATTCCAATAGAGGGCGTTGATTAAAAGCGGCAGACGTAGCGTTAATCAGCGCGAAGCTAAAATCTGTCACCACACCTGTGAACGCGGGCCAACATTTAGTTTTGGTACAAAATACTTTAAAATCGTGAAGCATTTTAAATATGCTGTTGGTGTCGTGTACGGCGGAGACCATTGAAAAGACGGGGAAAAGTCTTCGGGTCGATTTTATCTGAATAATGCCCGAATACAGAAGGATTTTTCTTGAGTTTTTTTTATCTTGATTCAGATCTCTTACAATGTTCCCGGTAGCGTCTAAATACAAGAGTGTGGGACCTTCACTCTTCAAGGTTTTTGTTTGTTCGGAACTGAATAGTTTAAAATTAAGTGGGAAAGATACCTCCTTAACAAAGTCCTTATGATCTTTTTGATACGCCAGTCCTCCTAACCTAAACTTACCTAACGAAAACACGCCTAACACAATGACAATCAAATAACAGTACGAACGATATTAGTAAAGTAAAGTGTACCGACAAAACAGTAAATCCATAATATCAATAAACAACCGGACACCTAATAATGAACTGCTTAAATACGAGTCAATTAAATAACTAAATACCTATCTCCTAAAACATTTACAAGTAACTACAACCTAATCACTTAATAACCGGGAAAAATATATAGAAAACCTAATTAAAACGTTACTGAATTTAACTTTAATTTTTATTAAAAATTAATTCTGCAAATGACATCTGCAAAACAATACTACTAGTTATCACGATGTTATTATCTACTAACGAAATTAATCAAAGCCAAACTAACAATATTAGAAAAACGCAATCTTTTTTTAATAATAGTTGAAACACAACGAGGAATATGCAATATATCTTAATCTTAATGGTCGCAAACAATGACTAAAGCAATACTAACATTTACAAGTAAGTAATAAAGATACAGCCCGTGAACTTACTGAAAGGAGCGCGCGCCGCGGCGCAGACTAATGAAATGACGTTATACCTACCTACCAATCTGTGAGCGCTGGCCGCCTGTATATCGGGCAACATAAACCCTGATTTTTAATTGCGTAGAATTCTGACAGCCATCTAACAGCTATCAAATTATGACGTTTCAGGAGTAACAAACATTTTTTTAATTGTTGACGTTTTTGGCCTTCATTTAAATTTGTTGCTATTCCACATAAATAAGGTACTTAGAGTAAACAAATCGGTATCCCGACTTATGATCAAATCATCATTTGACAAACTATATCGTTTTACAAACTTTCATTTCGCAAAAATGTATTTGTGTTTAAACCGTTACATATTACATTAGTTGCATAGGCTATTAAATAGGTTAAACCCTGATTTTTAATTGCGTAGAATTCTGACGTTTCTTGGTCTTGCCAGACTACAAAATATTCCTTAAACGTGTGGTGCAAAAAAGTAAAAAAAAAAACTTTAGAATATTACTTATATGATTTACATATTAGAATTTAAAATGAAATAATAAAAAGTTAATTAATACAAAGTAAATTTATTTTAAAATCGCACAATCCATACATAGTATTTTGTTAAACAAATTTCAGAGGAAAAAGATAATAGTTGTTGGTATCATTCAGATCATTGTCATGTATTACAAACCTTTGTAGTTAAATTATATTATTATATTTAATAATTTTAGTTTTGTGTTTTTATTTTGGAAAAAATAGACTTTAAAATTACAGTTGTCGACTGTCATTCGTCCGTACTTCCCGCAGGATAATTTTATATTTTTTTGTGGTCAAAAGTCCAACTTAACCTAACCTATTTAATAGCCTATGCAACTAATGTAATATGTAACGGTTTAAACACAAATACATTTTTGCGAAATGAAAGTTTGTAAAACGATATAGTTTGTCAAATGATGATTTGATCATAAGTCGGGATACCGATTTGTTTACTCTACCTTATTTATGTGGAATAGCAACAAATTTAAATGAAGGCCAAAAACGTCAACAATTAAAAAAATGTTTGTTACTCCTGAAACGTCACAATTTGATAGCTGTTAGATGGCTGTCAGAATTCTACGCAATTAAAAATCAGGGTTTAGGTTAAGTTGGACTTTTGACTCCAAAAAAATATAAAATTATCCTGCGGGAAGTACGGACGAATGACAGTCGACAACTGTAATTTTAAAGTCTATTTTTTCCAAAATAAAAACACAAAACTAAAATGATTAAATATAATAATATAATTTAACTACAAAGGTTTGTAATACATGACAATGATCTGAATGATACCAACAACTATTATCTTTTTCCTCTGAAATTTGTTTAACAAAATACTATGTATGGATTGTGCGATTTTAAAATAAATTTACTTTGTATTAATTAACTTTTTATTATTTCATTTTAAATTCTAATATGTAAATCATATAAGTAATATTCTAAAGTTTTTTTTTTTACTTTTTTGCACCACACGTTTAAGGAATATTTTGTAGTCTGGCAAGACCAAGAAACGTCAGAATTCTACGCAATTAAAAATCAGGGTTTAGGAAG
>OZ014440.1:18170982-18175982 GCA_963966035.1 Acleris laterana
AGTTTAAAATTAAATATCTGGGAAACAATTTGACGTTAAATACCTATTATATTACCTAATAAGAATTCCCGGTGAATATACATATCTGGTCTTCAGACAATGCTTTTTAATTATACCTAACTAGCGACCCGCCCACGCTTCGCTTCGGTTTATTTGAGTTTTCTATAACACACGTACATAAAACAAAATGTATTATACATAAAAACCTTCCTCTTGAATCACTCTATCTACTAAAAAAAACCGCATCAAAATCCGTTGCGTAGTTTTAAAGATCTAAGCATACATAGGGACAGACAGCGGGAAGCGACTTTGTTTTATACTATGTAGTGATTACGTTTTTATAGAAAATTAAAAAAATGCGTTGTGTACTTATAACTTCTGGGTCTATTATCAGATCACTCCAATTTCTCAAAATCATCGTTCATAGACAATTATCTCACAATGAAAAAAAACAGCGAAGTCGGTTAACAAGGTAAAAAGATAAGCGTGAACCATGCGTGAACAAACATAATTACATAATACGTACCAGTTTTGAGTACAATTTACTTCGATAGATGGCGCTGAACTGAACCGACCGATTTCTACATCGCGCTGTTAAGATTTCCCCAGACATAATGGGGTCATTCATTTTGTCTAGCAATCCATCTATCGTTCGCATTGATAATTATTGATTTGAGTTTGGTTGGTTAATTTGGTTGTTTTATCCGTCAAGGTTGTTTGTTCGTAATTGTCTTGTCTTGTCTTTTCATTAATTTCTTGGCTAGAGTTATTTTCTGAAGTTCTGAGTTTATGTTTAAGTACATGGCCAGATTGGCATTTTAATTAATTCGAATATTTCGAATTAATATTATCGATTCTTGTAGTACTTATTCCTCTGAAATAGTTTTTAATAATATAGGTTAGTTAGGTTCTAGTTCGAAATTTAAGTTAAATAAAAATAAGCATTGTAAGTACATATTAGAGACATACGAATATTAGTGTGATTAGAGATAATTTAATGTTACGAGTATATATGATATGTTTAGTTAGGTATTAAACAGGTAGACATTAGTTAAGTTGACTTTTTTTAATTAAGTAAGTAATTATATTTAAGTATTGCTTGGATCATTGTTTGTTTTACCTATTAGGTAATAAAAAATTGCGTTTTTTATTGTTTCTTTGGCTTTGATTAATTTCGTTAGTAGATAATGACATCGTGATAACTAGTAGTATTGTTTTGCATATGTCATTTGCAGTTTTTTTTTTTTAATAAAAATTTAAGTTAAGTTCGGTAACGTTTTAATTAGGTTTTCTATACATTTTCCCCGGTTATTAAGTGATTAGGTTGTAGTTACTTGTAAATGTTTTAGGAGATAGGTATTTAGTCATTTAATTGACTCGTATTTAAGCAGTTCATTATTAGGTATCCGGTTGTTTATTGATATTATGGATTTACTGTTTTGTCGGTACACTTTACTTTACTAATATCGTTCGTACTGTTATTTGGTTGTCATTGTGTTAGGCGTGTTTTCGTTAGGTAAGTTAGGTTACAACTAAGTAGTTTAAAGATAAGAAATCTTATATCTAAGTAGTTCGCTAGGTAAAATCTTAATATGAAGCCCCGCTCAAAGCGATCCCAGTCAGACCTGCGACTGGCATTGCAGGCATTAAACATCAATAGTGATCCGTGTTCCCCGAGGTATTCTGAACCTTATGTGCCTATTTGTGATCATTTTAAAATTGCTAATGTATTTAAAAACCGAATAAAAATGTACAACTTATGGAAAAAAATTACAATTAAAACCGCTGCCTCGATAGCGATAGATCTGCCTTTCAAAGAAATTGATTACAGGCCAACTTCATCACCAGTGTACAGTCCTTCTACCTCGCGTTCGCCAAGCGTTTTCTCTCCACGACAAGAGGATTCAGGCGATGCAAGCCCAGACGTGCGAACCGAGCTTTCGTCTCCTCAGCATATTAGCCGGTCCTATTCCGTCTCCCCAAATAGCGATATCGGCGATTCAGCGCGACCTCCGCTCGTTCCTAGCCCTACAAATTCATCAATTTCTAGCATCCATGCTATAGATAAGTCAAATGAGAGTATCTGCCCCGAAAAGCGTTGTATGACGCCTGATACCAAAAAAATATCTAAGGTGATTTTGAACATATCAAGCGCCAACACCACCGAGATTCTTCTCCCTACGGGTACGCAAAATGTGCCTTCCCTGACTGTCAGCCCAAGGCCAAGTTTTAAAATAGAAGAAGGTTCGACGGTTGTCGATGGAAGCGTATGGGGCGAAATGTTCATTGGTCAAAAATTGAACAAACGAACCTACCCGTTCATCTTGAGAAGAATAATAAAAAAAAATATTAATAATACTTGCCAAATTATCATGAAATATGTAAAATATTTGAAAGACAAAAGAGTCATGATAAAGGCTAGGTGCAATCACAAAAACTGCAAACAATTTAAAATATACTTAAATAAAGAGAAATGTATGTCAATTTTTAGTGAGAACATTAACTATTGTCACGACGGCGATGGTATCACCATGCAGGTAAGAGGGCTAGAGAGGGAGATTTTCAAAAAAGAGTTGGTAAATCAGAAAGCTTTGCTATTTAAAAAAAAAGAACTTTTAAATATCAATTTAACACGTTACGAGGTTACAAAAGATTTAAATAAAATTAAATCTGATACCACGCTGCGAAAAATCAGATCAGAAGCTCTTTCCGCCAATGACAGAGAAAAAAATGATGTCATGGACTTACTGGCGTATCAAAAAGATCATAAGGACTTCGTTAAGGAGGTATCTTTCCCACTTAATATTAAACTATTCAGTTCCGAACAAACAAAAACCTTGAAGAGTGAAGGTCCCACACTCTTGTATTTAGACGCTACCGGGAACATTGTAAGAGATCTGAATCAAGATAAAAAAAACTCAAGAAAAATCCTTCTGTATTCGGGCATTATTCAGATAAAATCGACCCGAAGACTTTTCCCCGTCTTTTCAATGGTCTCCGCCGTACACGACACCAACAGCATATTTAAAATGCTTCACGATTTTAAAGTATTTTGTACCAAAACTAAATGTTGGCCCGCGTTCACAGGTGTGGTGACAGATTTTAGCTTCGCGCTGATTAACGCTACGTCTGCCGCTTTTAATCAACGCCCTCTATTGGAATACTTAAACTATTGTTTTATTCACATAGACGAACACGACAATACCAAATTTAAATTAACACCGTTGTATTTATGTGTTGCACATTTGCTGAAATGCATGTGCATGGATGTTGATCGCGCTCAGATCAAAAATAAATTAGTAACAAAAGAAATGTTCGCAAAAATATTTCTATTCAAAAATTTGAACGAAATGGGAAAGTATTTGAAGTGCGTTTTTGTGTTACTGAAATCTCGAAAAGAAAGCGACGCTGTAATTGAAGCCCGAAGCTACATTACTGAAATATCTCCCATAGGCACGGAACAGATATCCGAATCAAAAAGAGTTGTAGAGGCGTGTGGGTACCATAGCGACGCGGATAGTAACTACAAAAAAAATCTTTTCTATCACTACTTCAAAAATATTAGCGATGATGTAGTGGTAGAAAACGAAAATAACAGCCGAGAAAACAATCTATACTATGACCCAGAGTTATTAGATTTGTTCTTAAAAAAGTATTTGCCGTATACACCAATGTGGACCAATATGCTAAAAGATGACCGGGTCAGCAACGCTCCAGTGGAGAATTATTTTGGCCACTTAAAGCACAACACTTTAAATAGTCGTAAAAAAATAAAGTGCACGCAGTTTTTGCGTGCTCTTCACTCGGAGGTGTTAGCTTTACACGAAGAGCACGCAATGAGCGTAAGTAAAAATAGACTTTGCGCACATCCAAACGAAGAAATGAGCTCGGACGAGGAAATGTGGAGTAAAAAAAGAAAAACGCCTTTCTGCCACTTTGAGGGAAGCTATTTAAAAAAAATGCGCCCTATTCGAGAAGCTTTTATAGATGATGATACAGCAATATTAAACTGCCTGTACTGCGGTCGCGGTGCCAGTGCTACGACTCCCACTACCAACTGGGTCCAATGCGACGCATGCGATCAATGGGTGCACCAAATTTGCGCGACCAACTTAGATGGTTGCAATGATTTTACTAACGATTACTTTTGTAATCACTGTTTCAAAGAAGACTTGGTAGATACAGTGAAGAGTTCCCCAGATAGGGCACTAAAAACGATTTTTTTACGGAACGGGCTAGTCGACGACACGTCGTATTATAAAGAAATAGGAAGGGGCTATGTCGTCAATCACATGGATAAGATCGCGCACACTAACATGAAAAGTTTGCTCATAGACGATTTTCTCACTTTAAACAAAAAACAATTTCTGGTTGACTGTGTAGTCGACCATCTGCTGCATATTATTAATAAAGGGAAATTTAATCTGGTGATGGTTGAGCGGTCAAAGTATATTTTTGACTACGACAATTTCAACGCGTCTTTTCTCGACTCAATACCGATGGATGAGGAAAAAGACACGGTATTTCCTATATGTCGGAACAGCCACTATACGATGGTTATAGTGTCCATCCGGGAAAAAACTTTAGAAATTATAGACCCTCTTGGAAATGAGCAAAAGTATGAAGAATTATACATTTCCAAAATGAATAACCTCCTGCGCTTAAAGTCAGTAAGTTTAGAATTTGCAGCAGTCAAGGTAAGAAAACATTATGTGCAAAAGGATTACCATAACTGTGGCCCTGTTATCGTTGATTCGTTTAGGCACATAGTTGAAAATAAACCGCAACCGACACGAAGAAACTATGACACCCATAGAGAATCTTTAAAGATGCTTCTACTGGAGAATAGCGATGACATGCACCAACGCTGCCTGTTTTGCTGTCGCAAAGTAAAACCTAAAGACGGGGTACAATGCAAATTGTGTTTAAGGAAAATCCACAATGACTGCTACGTTTCCATAGATGAGAAATTAAAACACCTAAGCCTTGAACACAAACTA
>OZ014440.1:18901962-18930914 GCA_963966035.1 Acleris laterana
TGTTACGATTTTTTACATATCGATGTGCAATGTCAGAGAACACGCTCGCTATCAAATACCTTAAGCGTCACGCGTCAAGTACAGTACCCCAAAGAAAATGTTAAGCACTTTAGTGCACTGCCTGGATACACTTCAAACTGAACATTAAATATGACAAGAATACAATGGCAATCATAATAACAAGGTTCTAAGTATCCTCAACCTTTTTAATAAGTATGGGTCAGTATGAACACGCTCGATAGCAGACGCCCTAAGCTTTACGCGTCATGTATGTTGACGTCGTGCTGTTCAGCGTCATTATGAACACCCTCGCTATATTTAGTAACCAAAAAAATAAGGGATATGTATAGACATAACTATGATAGATTATTTTCGACCTGCAAGATTCTACCCGTGCATTCTAAAGTTGTTTACCTAAATGTATTAGATAGTTATTATACCGATAATTTTAAATTAAAAAAGCAAAGTAGTCATTGTACTAGGTTTATTAGGAGAGGAGATCTGTTCCGACCATCACCTAAAAACTGTTACGGACAGAGAACTAAAGAATATTTGACTTACTACTAGATGAAAATAAATTAAAAATAGGCTTGTTAAAAACAAAAATTAAACAAATATTACCGTCTGATAGTTAGTCCTGTTAGGGTTGATTTGAACTTGTAATATGTATAACAATTCTGGCACTTCAAACGTTAATTAAGTTAGTAAGTAAGTAAGCACTAGTATCTATGTACCTACCAAGTAGTATTAGATTATTGAGCGCATCAGTCACCAACAAACTGACACACACACAGCGGCATTTAGATTATGGTACTACTAGCGACCCGCCCTCGCTTCGCTTCGGATTATGAGAGTTTACTGTAACACCCGTACATAAAACAGAGTTTATTATACATAAAAACCTTCCTCTTGGATCACTCTATCTATTAAAAAAAAACGCATCAAAATCCGTTGCGTAGTTTTAAAGATCTAAGCATACATAGGGACAGACAGCGAGAAGCGACTTTGTTTTATACTATGTAGTGATGATAGTGATGTAAAAAAAACATATTTACAATAAATAAAAAAAGATGATCAAGGATCACGTCGTGTACCTTGACGTCGTGCTGGTCGGCGTGCAGCACGCTGGGCAGCAGGTCCGTGAGCGGCACGGCGCTGGCCGGCAGCGAGCGCCGCGTCATTATGAACGCGCTCGCTATCAGGTACTCCTGCATCACGCGGTGAAGCGAGTTTCCGTCGTTGGGACGCTGATTCAAGCAGAGCCAGGATATCAACTGGAATTTAACAAGGTGAATATATACGATATATAGTCAGATAAAAAAGATAAAAGACATTTATTCAGTAAGTAGGCCGTACGGGCACTTTTACACGTCAAGAATCTACCAGCGCTTCCCAAGAGGAGACACAGCTGAGAAGAAACAGTCAGTAATTTTTAAACATATTACAATGGTACTACTTAATCTAGTATTATATAAAGCAGTAAATATTAAATTCAATATAATATCAAATAACATTCGTAGATCAGCAGGAAAACATGCCAAAAATCTTACGTGAGAGATAAAGAAAGAAAAAGGAAAAAAAAACCCACCTACTCATATTTGTTTATAACGGTGCAAGATGACCACATAAAAGTTTCGATACGTTATACTCAGATTAATGTAATTAATTTAGCATTTATAAAAAATAAGGCCTCATTTACTGAACCATTACCCAAATTAGGCTGCCGTTCATGAAAATTCCCTAGATGAGTTTCGTTATTGTTTTAAACAAAAGATAAACCGAACATTTGCTGTTTTTCCCTTGTTTTATGACACAAGTCTAACATTACGTACAGTAAAAGACAACTGATGTGGCTTACCGATGTACCTGCGCAGATGTCATTTTTTTGAAGCGCGGGAACCAATCAGCATGATCCATGCGTTGCGCGGTTGTATTCTGTGCTATTATTGGTTATTAGTGACGCCATGTTGACGCGCGCCCGCGTGTCATTCAGTCAGCCGTCAAACGTGCGTGAGTGAGATGTAAAAAATAGATGCAATTTAATTTGCACCTTATAACTATTACATTTGCGACTCAAGACCGTGACTTGTGGCGCTCTTTGGGGGAGGCCTTTGTCCAGCAGTGGACGCCCCCGGGCTGATGATGATGATGATGAACTATTACATACAAGTTTGATCATAGGTTTTAATCGTGCTTTCGGAAATCATCGGAATCATTGTCCGTGTCGTGGCGAACGAACATTCACGACACGCCATATAAATTGTGTTCCACTGTACGTCTACGTAATTTACTACTTGTCGGTAAAACAAGGGGCACTTGGTGATACTCAAGCACGTACTCGTACCTCTTCAGCCAAGTCAATGTTCCCCTCATGCTGCACCAGATAATGCACGATGGCGATCCGGTTCTCGGCCGGCGTGGTCTTGAAGGCGGCGACCAGGTCCTTCTCGGGCACGCCGAGCGCGACCACGTCGAGCGTGGTGAGGTCCACGGCGGCGTGCGCGCCCCAGCCCAGCAGCGGGGCCAGCGCCGGCCCGCCCGCGGCCTCGCCCGGCACCAGCACGTGGCACGCCGGCTCGTGCTGCGCGCTGATGTCGATCAGGTGCGTGAACAGCATCGGGATGTGCACCAGCAGGTGCGAGTCTGTATTACAATACCACCTATAGCGTAGCCGAAACGTGAAAACAGTTCTATAATGACCGTTGCCATGGTAATGACGGTGCTTTTATAATTATTATAGCATTGTTATAGACATGGTTACGCGCATGAATAATGTCAGGGATGGTGTTTGGTGATCTGACATAACCAGTGATCGGAATAGGTAGAGCTAATCTAAACTTGATGCACCTTCATTCAATAATGTATTCCCATTTCGCTCACGCATGAATGAATATGCGTCAAGTTTAGGCAAATTAGCTCACCTATGTCCGATCACTGGACATAACATGTCTGAACTGGCATATCCATTTTTATATTATACTTGTCAAAAACGAGGGCCACAACGACTTGGCTAGCGCTTGGCCAAGTCAACATCTCACGTTATGTCGGCTTTAGTCAGGGCTGCCGCGATTGGTTGCGTGTATATTAAGTATCGAGCTACGCGCATCAACACAACCCTAGTGCCGGAGCGGCAATAGGTATCAGGAACTCCTAAAGGGACGGAGACACTACTTTTGTATTAATACTAAGGCACCGTGATGGAGTACGCGAAGTTCACTCCAGAGTTCTCACTAGTCTCTAGCACCAGGGAGGTGGAGACGTCGAGACGCTGGCAAGAGACGTCTCTATACTCCCACCAGTTCTAGTATCTTACCGTTGTAGAGAGTGTACGAGGGCCGCAGCGACTTGGCCAGCGCCCAGGGCAGGTCCGGCACCACGCTGTGCACCACCACGCCGTGACGCAGGACCGTGATGGAGTACGCGAAGTTCACTCCGGAGTCCTTGAGATCCGCGCTGTCTTCTAACACCAGGGAGGTCGTGGAGTCGTCGAGAGGCTGGAATGAAATGTTGCTGTAAAATGGTTTGGAACACAAGTAGGTACAAATTGATAGACCTGTCCTGTTCACTTCCGAATGGGGATTCGTCAAGATATCAAAGAGACGTATATTAGAACTTCGCTTTGAAAAGTCCCCTACGTAAAAAGAGGGATGTTATAAGCGTAACGTGTGTTTGCTGTAATTGTAAAGTTATAGCTCCCAAATAGATAGATAAATTTTAAGCTACATACATACATAAACTCACGCTTTTATTCCCAGAGTGGGGTAGGCAGAGCCACAGAATTACCAACAACTCTAAAAACTTGTTGATAATTCTGTAACCACATTTTGCACACTTAGGCTAAGATGTTTACCAGTGTATTAGTGACAGGTTGCAAGCCCATCGCCTAACAGTACTATACGCCTTTATTCCCTTAGCCGTCTCTTACGACATCCACGAGAAGATATGGAGTGGCACTATTCTAACCCGGCAACCACACGGGTAAATTTTAAGCTAACTTTAACGAAAATCGTTTGGGCTCTTTAAGAGTTATCACTGTTATCAGCTAATCAGCTGGGGTCGCTATTATAGGGGGTTTTGTCTATTGAATTATTATTAGTCAAATCCTCCTAGTATATAAGTACTTGTTGCGTATACCTACCCTACCTTATTTTTTTAAAACCGTACGCTAAAAATTTAAACTGCACAAAGTTAACACTTAAAAAATATACTGTTATTAACTCTTTTCATAGTCATAGTCATATTAATTTATTGCTTTGTGTTGTACAATGAGATCTTAAAAATACAGTAGGTAGCTTCAACATAAACCCTGCAAGGGTTCATGTTCCAACTATGAAAAGAGTACTTTGACTGTCACAAGGTCTTAAAGGCGCCGAAATCACTACATAGTATAAAACAAAGTCGCTTTCCGCTGTCTGTCCCTATGTATGCTTATATCTTTAAAACTACGCAACGGATTTTGATGCCGTTTTTTTTAATAGATAGAGTGATTCAAGTGGAAGGTTTTTAAGTATATTAAATTCAGCTTTATGTACGGGTGTTACAGAAAACTCACATTAACCGAAGCGAAGCGAGGGCGGGTCGCTAGTCTATAATATAAAAATGAATCGCAAAATGTGTTGGTAAGCGCTTATGTCGAGAACGGCTGAACCGATTTGGCTGATTTCTTTTTTGTTGTGTTCGTTATTGTCAGGGTAAGGTTTATATGTAAGAAAAAATAGAAAAATCCAACGGGAAGGTCGGGAATTTGCAGCGGGGCGAAGCCGCTGGCGGGCAGCTAGTAAGTTATATATGCAGCCTAATGACTATGACTTGTTTTTAAACCTACCTGTTTCTGTATTATCCTGACCCTGTCCCGATATTTATTTACTACTTGTAATGTATTTTTTTTATAAATTACAAGCAAGTGTGTGTGTGTGTGTGTTAGAAGCCAGTGTACCTTGTAGAGGTAGTGGTGCAGCACGCAGAGCACGCCGAGCGCGCGGCACGCGATGCTGAGGTCGAGCGAGCAGTCGTGCACGCGCAGCGGCACCGGGTCGTCCTCGTACGCGCCGCACGCGCTCGCCGCCGCCAGGTGTGGCAGGCTTAGGGGGATGTTCAACTGTAACAAATGGGCTGCTTCATTATTTTTTCACAACACCTATTCGGAAAGGTGACTTTGCCTCCCTGCTAGGAGGGAGCAAAGTGGCACTTTTCTGTTCAAGGACCTTTTGTTGCCAGTATAAAATATAAACGCAATGAAATATGAAAATAGTATGCACATAATCGACTACAATTTATTAAAACAGCTTCGTACCTAACACTCTCATAATCGATTACAATTTAATCGATAAAGTCCATGTTTTTTTATCCATCTGAATATTATTTTTCAAGGTAATAACATTTTACTGTAAATTTATTAAGAAGATTAATAAACATGGCTATACAGAGTACTTAGGCTATTTTTTAAAATCGATACTTTAATAATGGACAGTCATCATAACTATCGATTTGATGTACGGATATGTTATCTGTGGTGCCGTCATGTCAATTTTCCTCATAGGTGATGTGAAAAGCAGTATGTGTCACATGGTAGCAAAATTATTTCCATCTTGGGGCGTTAACACTTGAATCCCTCACTACGCTCAGGATTCTATTTTAGAATCCTTCGCTTCGTTCAAGATTCAATGTACGCCCTCGCCGTAAATATATCATTTTGCTCCCTTGTGACACAATCTACTATAACGCCCTACGCAGAACACCCTCTGTTTTAAGTTTGATTGCTATTGTGTGTGTGTGGTATCTTAGCTCTTAAGCGTGTGAATCGATTTGGATGTGTCTTTTTTATTTGAAAGCCATTTTTTTAGCGGTGATTCTTAGCTAGGTTTTTATTTTCATTAATTCATTTTTTTTTTATGGCATAGAGAAGACAAACGAGCACACAGGCCACCTGATGGTAAGTGGAAACTGTGACCCAAAGACATTCGCATTCACAAGACTGCAATGAAATCCTAAGACTGCAAACGCGTTGCCAACCCTGAGGACTAAGATGGAATGCCTCTATGCTAGTCATTTCACCGGCTGTCTTATCCCCAAACCGGAACACAACAATGCGAACACTGCTGTTTGGCGGTAGGTTAATGGATAAGATGGTGGTAGCGATCCGGACGGACCCTGCACAAGGTCCTACCACCCGCAAACATCACGCCTGTTTCCCAGATGGGTAGCCAGAGACCACTTCTTTCCACTTGCTACGATCCTGACAAATCACTTTCGCTTCTTTCACATTCATACATCGAGTCATGCACGCACGTCGGTTTCGGGTACTGGAGATTCGGCCCTTTTCCAGTATTCCTCCGATTTGAATCGAAAAAGTCTTCCGACCCGTCCACTCACTTTTGATTTGTATCTCTTTCGTCAATCTTCTTTCATCCATTTTTATTTATTCATCTAATAGAAATACTGTATTGTCGCTAGTGTTTGCACATTGCTGACTGGGGTCCTATAAAACGTAATGTCTTCCTTTTACTTTATATTTTTCTATTGTTTTTCTTCTGTGTGCGGTGAATAGATATTTTCTATTATATTCTATTCTAAGTAGAGCCCCCGCATGCATGGCCTACAACGCATAAAAATCGAATAAAGACCAACTTACATACAAAATACTTACAATAACAACTTTGCGGTACACACTTAAGTTAATTAGTTAATGAATACCTTTTAAATTTCCCATAACATTCACTTGTTAATAACTCTGATATGCTTAATCAGTTTTGCTACAAACGTCGTACGGTCACGACAAACGTATTTTAGAACTCGGTGGGACTTCTGTCGCTTTTAATCTTGAACTTGTGGCTGTGGTGGTGGCGTCAGTGGCACGACTTACAGCGGTCGACCAGAGACTGTTGCGTTCAAAAGGTACGACAAATAACAAAAAGCAAGGTTTAAAAAACCCGACTGTTACTAACCAACTTTAACTCGTTATTTATCTTAAATTATCATTCAAAATGAAAAATTACCTAACAAGCCTAACGACGATTTTTAAATACCTATTCAAACATAACCTACGTGTCACAATTCGTCGACAGATTTATTTCTTTTTTACTATATGGCGTCTGGTTGACGCCATAATATATCGAACTAAGATAAAGACAAATTGATTGATATGAAAATCATTAAAATCGATCCATGCGTTTAGTTTCTAGAAGCGACACAAAGGAACAAACATATATAGGCTGGCTGACTAGCTTCTGCCCGCGACTTCGCCCGCTTAGATTTCGATTATAGTTATTCCCTCGGGAATTTTGAAAAATTCCGGGATGAACAGTAGCCTGTGTTAATCCAGGGTATAAGCTAGCTGCATTTCAAATTTCATCAAAATCCGTCAAGCCGTTACAGCGTGAAGGAGTAACAAACTATGACACACACACACAAAAATTCGCCTTCGGCAATCGGGTAAGGATACGTACGACAGTCTCGTGCGGCAGGTCAGCGTGGAACTGGAGCGCCGAGAGGGTCGGCGTGACCTCGGAGGGGGACTTCACCTCCTCCCCCTCCGCGAAGCTCTGCGTCGGGGCGCGGTAGTGGATGTAGTACAGCACCTGGAACGGGTAGCCCAAGGTTCAGTACGTTAAAAGATAAAAAAGATAAAAGATGTTTAATCAGTAAGCACGGGCACTTTTACACGTCAAAAATCTACCAGCGCTTCGCAAGAGACCACTGCTGAGAAGAAGCGCCGCAAGAAACTCAACAGTTAGTCGTTTTTTAAATATACAATTTTAAAACTTAACCTAGCATTATATAAAACAATGAATCTAACATACGATAAGAAATAAATGTATTCACACGTAGTTGAGCAGGAAAATGTGTCAAAACTCTTAATTTTCTCCAGAACTAATTAGTAGTAAGTAATAGAAAATAATTATGAAAATTATACTTAATTATGATGGTGTAATACAACTACATAAAAAGTTTCGATACATTCTCCTACAGAAACCGTGTCCCTTAGACAATATACAATGTTTACATATTTCTTACGATTAAGTTATTATTAAGTTATTTGGGTGTTTAGTTTAGGCCAAGCACTTTTATCGTTGTCAATCAATATACAAGACTATTAGTACAAATATGTAAGGGCGTAGCCGTGTGGTCCCCGGCTTAGAATAGTGCCACTCCATGTCTCCGTGGAAGTCGTAAGAAGCGACTAAGGGAATAAAGGCATGTAGTATTGTTAGGCGATGGGCTTGCAACCTGTCTCTAATATACACATGGTAAACATCTTAAGCCGCGTTTTCACTTAGTGTTCTGAACAGTTCTGAGCGAGCAATCGTTCGTTCGTGCGTAAATGAAAACACTTGAACGAGCGAACGTGCTTGTTCAGCGATGATCGGCTGGACGCGACGGACGATTGCTCGCTCACTCATTCATTCAGTGAAAACGACGTCTGTGGCGAGCGAGCTGCTGCTCTGAGCATTCGCTCGGCGTTGTACGTGCTCGGTGGGTGTCCGATCTTTGTTGCAAATCGTCTTGAGTGGTGTCCATGATCGTGTACGGAGGACTAGTGAAAACGGAACTCCGCCAACGAACTTCGTTCGTTCGTTCGGTACAATATTGTTCTAAACAATTGTTCATTTCCTCATTGAATGAAAACAGATATTTTCTACTTTGAGCGAACATCGGCAGAACCGCAATCATTTGCTCTAAACAAATGTTTATTCAGAACACTAAGTGAAAACGCGGCTTTAGCCTGATTGCTCAAAATGTGGTTACAGAATTAACAACAAGTTTTAAGAGTTGTTGGTAATTCTGTAGCTGTCCCTACCCAACTCTGGGAATTAAGGCATGAGTGTATGTATGTAAGGGCCGTATTTAATAAGCTAATGTACTTAACTGACGGCGTGTTTAGCCTAGTTGTTAGTGACCCTGCCTACGAAGCTGGCGGTCCCGGGTTAGATTCCCGGAATCGGCAAATGTTTGTGGGATGATCACGAGTATTTGTTCCAGGGTCTTGGAAGTTTCTCTACGAGTATAAGTATGTTTCTCGTCATCTAGTACCCATATTACAAGCCTTGAGCTTAGTTTGTGACTAAGTACATTTGTGCAAGACTGTCCCCAGATATTTGAGCTAACAATTTTTGTCTGAGATGCCGGTCTTAAGACAAGAGTATTTCAAATTAGCCATCTTACCCATCTCAGTTCATGATTACAGCGCCTACACAAATAGACCTAATGCTAAACCAAAGTCGTTGACTTGTACAGTTGAACAATTTTGTACCTTGTCACAGCTATTGATATTATTATACTAAATTTAAACTATTCTTACTTTAATATGTCACTGCGACCAAGTTCTAAAATGTAAAGCTCCTGTGTGCAACTGTTGTATGGGTTGTTGTATAACACAAATATTTCCCTAGTAAGATCTCAATCCTGAAACCGCTAGCTGTGTAAGCACGCAGGAGTGCACTTGGTCGAAGCAAATGAACTTTCGAAGCAGCAAGTGATACCAGTAAGAGATAATAACAATTGAAGATAACATTACCTGGTTGCTACAATCCCACTGCGCCCAAGAAAACACCTTGACAATAGTCTCAGGGTCCGTGTAGATTCCATCGAAGCTCCACTTCTCCGTGCCGTCATCGCACTCATTCAGGAACAGCGGAGTACGGTACACCTTTATATCTAAAGATGAGACCATTAATTAAAAGTATTATTTCATTGTTTCAAACAATTTACGAAACTTTTAGAATTTCTGGGATGAAAATTAGCCTATGTGTTAATTTAGGGTATAAGCTATCTCCAGTTCAAATTTCATCCAAGCCCGTTTAGCTGTTACAGTGTGAATGAGTACAAACTAATATACAAACTTTCACATTTGTAATATTAGTAGGATTCTACACAGGGCTACTTAATTTTAATGTATAAAAAATTGCATTCACTTTCATACATAACCATGAGGCGCAATTATAAATTGCATCATTTTAGTGCCCAATTTGTCAATATCGTAGCAGGTGGAAAGAAGTGGTATCAGCTTACCCCTTGGAAACAGGCGTGATTTAATGTATTTATGTAGTGCCCAATTATTAATACTTAACTTTTTCAAATTAATGTAACATTTGCTGCCACGAACTGGCGTCGTCGTACATAATTAATAATTGCTAGGAGTAACATTTGTGATGAAATAGTTAATAACTGATAATAATATTTTAACTACAACATTCAACTTACATTCCAAATGCTTGAACAGCAAAAATCTGTCATTTCTTATACCCGGGCTATATTTGTTGCTTTTCCCGTATACAAACTGCACCATGACCTGCTTTGTAGAGCCTTCTTCTACCTCTTGCGGAGCCCTATCTTTATCAGGCAGTAAACATACCAAATATGGGCAGTATAGAGACTCTTTTATCTCTGACTCGTCACTTGGTAAGATTTTAACGATGTAAACAAGTAAACTGTGGCTAGCGTTCACAGACGCTTGTATAATGTTTAACTTCTCATTAAAACTGTGTAGAATGACAAGTGATTTTGTTTTATTGGTGTATACACCAATATTGAGCACTTCTCCACCATCCTTTGTTGATATCCAGGACAAGACTTGTGAGCCGTCTTCTTCTTGACCAAGCAATCTCCATTCTCTAGCAGTTACTTCTGAAAACACAGTTGATAAATGTCACAGTATGATTTCGTGGATTTCGAGTGCACATCTGTCATCAATAGCTCTGTCTTAAGTTTGCCTATTTCCCCTAAAGGTAGCTCTTGTGTTTTGTGAAATAAATGCATTTATCTGCATCAAGTTGTGTTAAGGTACATGCACAAAAAAAATGACATACCAAATACAAAAGTTCACTCGAACAAAATTAATACCTACCTAGAACATACAAGACTTTCCTCGTGCTGTCTTTACTAACTTTTACATTAGCATGCAAAGTTAATGTTTGCTGACAATTGCAAGGGTTTTAGTTAAAACAAAACGGCAAAGAATTTATGTATATAGTTTCTGCCCTAAGATATCGAATAACAAGTGTTTCAAAGTAGAACCTACCTTCTTCGCTCTGTCCTTGCAGGATACCGCATAGTTTTACAGCAATATTCTGAACAGCCATTTTAATCGATTATAAACACAAACAACACCTGCTTTTCACATCTCCTTTGCAATTTAACTTTATCGCCACGTTATCATTTATCAATAGTATAAATGCGCACCTTTATTGACTTTTCTCGCTCAATTTTCTATCAGCTGGCGCCCAGCTGTAGTACGGAATGATATTAGCCGGTTCAATGCTACCAATAATAAAAAACAAAGCGCAGCTGCCAAGCCGCGGAGTTGTAGCGCTTGATGCGTCACTCAACCAATCAGAGAGTAGCATCGGTTCCAGTAAGATTTGCCGTTCTACGGCAGTGAAATATAAAATGTTTGTTAAAATAAGTTTAAAAAAAGGCTAAATGAGAGCCTAACCAAAACTTTCAAAGAAAACTCTTAAAAAATAAATAAACTTGTAATCCTTAATAAAGTGTTACAAGTTTGACACTAATTATATCTTTTTATTTTGCCTAGCATGTCAAAACAACTAAAAAACATTATTGTTATTGCACCTGATCTAGAAAATATTACTCATAGCAAGGTTTTTTAATTAAAATCTGTATATACATGATCACAATGCAGTATTCGTAAAATGGAACACAAAGCCAAGCTGACGTTCGTATTCAGAAGAAACAAACCTGAAGTTAGCCGTTTGTCCTCCTGCAGGGGTACCAGGGTTTTAGCGCGACATTTTCGCGCGGAAAGCCGGGCGTTATTGAGCCGTGAAAACTGAAAAGTAACATGTAAATTTGAAAAATTAGCATAAGTGAAACGTCTTAGTTCGTATTTAGTGTTATAAGGAACGTTTACACGAAAATAAAATCTTAAAAACAGTGTTTTTGTGTTGGTAGACGATTGATCGTTACTGATGCTTAAGAAAATTTTGTTCATTGCAATTTGGAATATTTTGTGAATGATCAGGTACTTTCTAATCCCATAATTTTAATGTTAAGGGTATAGCCAGAGTCTTAGTGTATTTCATCGCAAAAGGATTTTTATTGTTGGGTCCTAATTAGGTTAGAAACCTTTGGTGGGCGATAAGCCAAGCCAATACTGTCAACGGTTACTTGATGTATGTGAGGCTTTTATTTCGGTGGTAATCGTCTTGAAAATGTTCAAAACGTGTGTCTAGGAGGTAATGTAACACATCTGTGCTATTAATATCAATTTCCAAAAGCGGATGGCCCGTGAATTGGCTAGCCCGCGACGTGTCTCAATGGCGCTGACGGAGCTTTTCGCGCGCGATCGCGGTGGTTTCGTGGCATTTTTTCAGCCAGCTGATTGTTAAAATTCCTCATTTTTATGATCTCTAATGATGGTTTATGTACTGTCGTGAATGTAAAAAATAAGAATAGTGTAAAATAACGTTTATTTAACTCCTAAAATACTCCGTGAAAAAAAATCTCCCGCCAACCAGTAGGGGGCACGCTGTAGAAATGTCGGCCTAGATGGTCAGTTTAGCGGCTGAATTTCGTTTATTTCTCGCGATTACACGTTTCTACAACGACAGCTGGACCATTAGGAAGTGTTTTTCTCACGTTAAATATAGAAATATGGTCTCATTTGCGGTTGTCAACTGACATAACCCTATTTGCAGGTGAACATGACATGCGGTAATTTTGGGTCATTATATAGGTCTGTGATGTACTTAACGGTGGGAATTGTTGCATATACTTAACGAGCAATATGTTGCAGGTTGAGGGGCCCGTGTGCCACTTAAGCAGCCCCGCCCGACATGGCGCAAACTGAGTAAGTACAACCCGCTCCTTCAGTCTCGTCTTGAGCTGACCTTGATTACCTTTGTTTACTTAACGTCACTTAACGATTTTTCGCAGTTCCCCCAGTGAGTGCAGTGAAAAACGCATGACACTAAAAAGGAAAAGGGACTCTACAGACGATGAGGTAGGCAATGTCTGTTTACCTTTGAATATAAAGCCCTGAAACAGCTGTTACTTGAGCATATTTTCTTCTAGGAGGTTGAGAACATGCCACCACTGAAAATAGCAACTAAATTAGAAGAAGAACTTACTGACCAGCCAGCCCACAATGTGGTGGTGGAGTCGACATCCTCGAGTGATGAAGAATCCCAGTTTGGGAACATAGAGCAACCGAGGAGTGTATTTACAGACTTAGATTATAATGCTGATAGTTTCTTAAGCCCACCGAGTATACCTGAATTACCAAATTGTGTACTAAGCCCTCTAGAAAATGTTGCCAGAGGGGACTCCACTCCACACTCTAATAAGAGACCTAGGTGAGACACTCAGCACTATATCGGACACTTATCTTACAGGAATGCATTCTAGAGCAACATATGAGTTGGCCAATTGGGTCACAGCATTTCCGTGATAACAGCCACTATTAACCTAGTTGTCTACAAATTGCTGTGACTATTCTAAAGCAGTTTTTCCTGTGTAAATGAAAGCCTGCTATGTTTTTGCTATGCATTGTCATCATTATCACTTTAAATTTGAATAGTACACATGAAATATCTTTAATGTACCTATTTTACTTTTTAACTGGTGTAAAGGACTTTGGTATACATTGTAAGCGGTTGCAATTAATGTTATCAACAAAACTGACTAACTATACAGCCTGTTAGCCTGCTAATTAGTCTTTAACATGGCAAAACTACACTTACCTATAACCTAGTCTTAATTTATAACCTAGTGGTATTATTTTAGTACAAGTAAGCTGGAATATCCAACACAGCCTAAGCGCAAGTGCCCCCTGCCCGGGCTGTCCTGGGCGGACCCCACAGAGGTCTGGAAGGGCATGTGCGAGTGTGATGCCAGGTCCAGCATGAGGAAGAACCCTCATATGTTTGACAATCACCCCAATCTTCAGCCAAGGATGAGGGCCATCTTATTGGACTGGTTAAATGAGGTAAGAGCTTTAAAGACTCTTGTTTTATTTTACAGCTGATATGTTGTCTGTTTGTTTATATCTATGATCATATGAGATTATGTGATGAATGAATCATCATAACATTAAAGTTAGGGTCTTGTTTCAAAGCAGCAATACATTTCATTTAACCTTGTGTCCTTGTTACACACATTTGTACTTATATTTTTTTGGCAAATATAATAAACTATAATATAGCTCTGTATCACACATGCTGTAGCACATGTAGTAGTTATTACTATAGGGTGTAACTTAAAATATCTTAGTGCTGAATATGACATATGTGCATTTGTTACACACCTGAGCAGAAGTCTATAAGAATACTAGGCTGTGTGTACTGGCTGACATGAACTTTGGCCATGTTAAAACAGCTGATGTCTCACTTATGATCAAAGAAAGCATTGGTATAGAATTCACTTCAAATCACTTGCTAATGCTACTTGCTCTACTTTCATAATTAAATTAACTGCCACTCATTAAAATTTTTTGGTACTGCTGACTATGAAAACATTCTTGTGTCATAGTTTACTTGAATTTTAATATTCAAATTGATTATTTCATGCTGCAAATAGTGATAACGAAAGGTAAGTTGTATTGTATTGAACAGCTGTTTGTGTAAAGTGTATATTGTCTTACTGGAGAGTAAACTTGTGTATTTTGTACCTATCATAACTTAGTGTTTTCTTAAACACGTTTGCCCTTCATTTGTCCCTCCCTCTTTCCGGTTCCCGTTTCCCATGTTCGCCAATAAGAGACAACTCATTATTTATAGATGCAACATGTTGGTCAGGCTTTGTTTTTTTCAGTTGACATACGTCACTTCATACGTCATAAATATAACGTTATGTATTTTCGCAATATTTCGTTTCTGCTCCCTATTTATGAGGTGTCAAAAGTCATTTTTTTGGACAATTCTGAAACTATATCAATAGTGTAAGGTAATAAGAGCCATGAATAAAATCAGTTGCATAATCGTGTATTTTAATGACGGGAAACAAAAGGCGTACGGTCTTGTAAATTCATCCTGTATTCCAGAGTCCCACTGCTGGGCAGAAGTGTTTTAACCGGGATACCGTTAAATTCAACACTTTATAAAGTTATAGGGAACGTCTAGAACCTGATGTAATATGGGGGGGCGTTGACCCCTTTTTTGCACAGTAGGTACATTGACCTTTTCAGAACCAACGTGTTTCGGCCGTCATTATGGTTTTTATTTGTAAGCTAACGTCTGTTAATTGCGTAATGAAAATCAAATATTATTTTTGGAATGGTGGTTAACCGACGCGTTTAAAAAGAGGTTAGATTTTTTCATGCTTTTTTCGTCCGTGTCTGTCATTCCGGTCTAAATCTTGCAAGTAAATTTTGAACTACTTACGTTATCGTAGTGGGCTGAAATTTGGAATACCGAAGTAAATCCGAAGGCATTGGAATATTATAGTAGGTATCTAAGAGTTGATCTGATGATGGAGTCAGACTAGCAATTGGATCTTCACAGTGCTTACGGAGACCCACCTAGTTAGGACTCGTTAGTTTCGTCTTGTTTAGCAGACGGTGACTGTCCAAAAAAAGTACAGTCGGCAACAAGAAAATATTTTGGTTTTTTTGACAGAAACTTATTAAATTAAATGGAATGAAATGGAATCAGTAAATTGTGTAAAATAAACTCCCCTGTCGCGTTTGGTTTTGTCTGGTTAAGGTTTTGCAACTACTGCATTGATTTTAACGAATTTTTCACTATTATATAGTCCATTTCATGAGAAATGTTGGAAACTAACATGAAATAAATATTGGCTAGCGAACCAAAAGGTAGAAAATAATTATACTAGTAGGTATACTAGTTTTTGCCCGGAACGTGTTTAATTTCGCGGATTACCATCTGTAACCACCACTTTTGCTTTTGGCGTCAAAAGCTGGTTAGTAACAGCTTTGAATAACCTGTAATTTCTCGGAAAATAAGCCGATGTTACAAAAAACGACACCGACCCGTTACTCAGTTGTTATGTGAAGGAAATACATACCAACAAACACTTACGGTTTTATAATATTAATGAGGATCCGCGGGGCTAGTATGGTTGCGTTTGTCACGTGACATAATGTGGATAAAGCATCCGTCACTCTCGTACTATATACGTGTCAAAAAGTGACGGATGTTTTATCCACATTTTGTCAAGCGATAAACGTAGCCGTTTAGGCGCCCTGGAGCCGACTATGGCGAAGCGAAAAAGGAGTAGGATTTTTGCAATGTTTGTATTTACACATGGAAAAAGTGTGGGGAGGCCTTTGCCCAGCAGTGGGACACGTCCGGCTCTTAATATTAATAATAATAATAATGTGTATATACATTATTTATTTATGTTCGATATCCAATAACTTGATAAACAACATTTCATAAACATTATAATTTTGAAAAAGGTTTATTTTTTTCAAATCTAAATGGAGGGATTTCAGGATTTATTTCAGGACCATCTTGTAGGAAACACTGTTAAGTTAGGGTAGTTCTCCTTTAAATCCTGAAATATTTACAGTTTTGGAAAAAAATGCATTTTGCAAAATGTTTGTAAAATGAAAAAAATTTTTTTACGAAACTGGTATATTATATGTTCATCTGTTTCTTCGTAACACCTAGACGACAATGCCCTATTACGAAACCTCCGCTGTCAGTCTATCTGACTGTCTGTTAGCGGGCTGTATCTCACGGGTCGTGAATAGGAGTTGAAATTTCAAGTGTGCATTTCTATTGCCGCTATAAAAAAAATACAGGCCATACAATAATGATACGGAACCCTTCGTGTGACAGTCTGAAACTCACTTGGCCTGTCTATTATATAAAAAGGAATCCCTGTTTCTCTTGGTCACGCCATAATTCGAGAATGGCTCGACTGATTTGAATATTTTTTTTGTTGTGTTCTCAATTATCAAGACAAGGTTTGTATAAAAAAAATACACCTTGGCGGCGCCGGGCACGAACAGCATTTTTTTATAAATGAGGTATCATTAGCTTTGTTCTAATTATTTCGCGTGTCGTAGGTTAGGCGTGTGACGTCATCATAAACTTAAAGCTGACATGGCGCATAGGTAGACATGCGGACTGCTGAGCGAGTTTGGTATCAAATTAAAGGTAATACTTTAGGCATTTAAAAAAATGAAAACAAAACCACGTGATATAGTTCGTCAGCCAATAGGAGCAGAACACTGATACAAGGGCCGTTCCGAAAGTTTCTAGCTGTGTCGATATTTATTGAAATATATTAATATTGTTGATACATTCATAAAGGAAATTTTATTACGAACAGGTTTGTCAAATATATTTGTAAAAAAATAATATTTTCTTTTAAGTATAGGTATTGAATTTTCACAGAGAAGCTGTTTTCTATGAAATTTGAATTTTTGGTGAAAACATCAGCTTTTTGGTATTCAAAACCTGTCTCAAATCTAAAGGGGTCGTCTGATTCTTATGATATTGCCCGTGATGGAATCGTCAGTATTTTTAGTATATTTAAGCAGCTTGTTTTACTCTATTCCCAAATATAGTACCTACTGCACAAAATGCTTTCATTGAAAGTCGCTGGAAATATCGCGCTGCGCGACGGGTGCTTCTGTCCGAGCCCTAAGAGCCATCTCGATTAAACTGGCTCCCTCTTCGCGTTCGAATTGGCCACATGCATGATTTTTTGATAACAAAATATCTCCGTGTGGTAGCCGGATTAGAATAGTGCCACTCCGTATCCTTCCGTGGATGTCGTAAAAGCCGACTAAGGTAATAAAGGCGTATAGTACTGTTAGGCAATGGGCTTGCAACCTGTCACTAATACACTGGTAAACATATTAGCCTAAGTGTGCAAAATGTGGTTACAGAATTATCAAAAACTTTTTATAGTTGTTGGTAATTCTGTAGCTCTGCCTACCCCACTCTGGGAATAAAGGCGTGAGTTTATGTATGTGTATGTATGTAAAATATGAAAGTACCGTTAAAGAGATCACCAAACGTTAAATTAAAATGAAAATCCGCCAACAAATACGGATGATACAGGCATTTAAACTGCTGATTAGACAGAGAGATCGATATGCACTATGACGTCACGTAACAGGTCGGCCATATTAACTCGGTGTTAAATTCTGTTTGGCTAGAAAGACATAGGAACAAATCTTTGTTGGCTTATACTTTGGTTATTTTATAGCTAGGTATTAAAAAAATGATTTATCTCAACAGCTTTTATTGAAGCTGTGAAAAAAAGTCATGAATATTCGCTATTGGTGGCTACGATACAACAGACAGACATACTAATACATAGACATGTTCAGGGTAACTGGATATTCAATACTTCGATATTCCTTTTATGTATGTAGGCATACTAGAGGTCATTTGGAGCAATCAGGTCGTGTAGTAAACTGGCTGAAAATTGTAGCTTCTAATATTTTCATAATCTGAATTTTGGTGATTTTCTTTTATGTCCATGTCACGATAAATCCTTATGCCATGATCTATATCAGAAGTTTTTTCGTGGTATTTTACATTATAAGAATCATTACAAACCTATGAAGTTTCTAAACGCATTAGCCCTGTTTTTTTATAATCAAGTTTTTAGTAATCACTTAGTTTCTTTCTCCATACTAAGTGAAAAACAATCACGGGAAGCTAGTATGGAGAAACAAACTTTATGTGATTGCTAAGAAGATGTAACGTGTTTTTTTTCTAGATTTCGTTTTATTTTGAGGAAGGAGTACGCGATAGTATTTTTACCTCGTAAGCATGTTGTGACGTCATACCGCCTGTTCGAAGCATCGCGTGCTCTTGGTCGCGATTCTGACCTCTACGTAACCTTTTTTTTTATAGACAAGGATAACATTTCGTGTTGCCCATCCTTAAATTGTGTTGGATGTGGTTTAGATAACTAGCGTTTACCCGCAGCGTCCGCGTGACCGCGTAGAACTCGTTTAACTTCCTACGGGAATTTAAAAAAAAACGAATAACGTGGAATAAAAGTGGAGTAGGCAGAGCTACAGAATTACCAAAAACAAAATTAAACAGTATTACAGATGTAGTGAATAATCCTTTCCCATCGTTTTTAGTCGGATAACATCGTATTTATCTTGCTTTCTCAGTTGGCTTATTGTTGCCTACTGAAGTTAATTTGCGTAGAACTCGTTTAACTTCCTACGGGAATTAAAAAAAACAATAACATACACGCCTTCATCAGAGTGGAGTAGGCAGAGCTACAGAATTACCAAAAACAAAATTAAACAGTATTACAGATGTAGTGAATAATCCTTTCCCATCGTTTTTAGTCGGATAACATCGTATTTATCTTGCTTTCTCAGTTGGCTTATTGATGGGTACTGAAGCTAATTGAGAAAGCTAGATAAATACGAACTAGACAGCCGGTGAAATAACTAGCATAGAGGCATTCTATCTTAGCCCTCAGGGTTGGCAACGCATTTGCAGTCTTAGGATTGCATTGCAGTCTTGTGAGTGCGAATGTCACAATCACAGTTTCCACTTACCATCAGGTGGCCTGTGTGTTCGTTTGCGTTCTCTATGCCATAAAAAAAAAAAAAAAAAAAAAAAAACTAATCCGACAAAAAACGATGGGAAAGGATTATTCACTACGTCTGTATATGTTTTAATCCAACCTTTGAGTCAAATTTCATCAACATCTGTTTAGCTGTAACGTTGTAACTGATTGAAAGAAAAACATCCTAATATCACCACAGACTAACAAATTAACACGCGTAAAACTCGAAACTAGAATTTTCCGAAATATATTCCAGAACAAAAACGGTCAAGTGCTAGTCGGAATCGAGCGCCGAAGGTGTTCCGTTCCGTAGGTGAACTCTCCAACTCGTTCTTGAACTCTACTCGCCAAATATACCGGCGAGTTGAAGTTGACTCTTCAGAGATTAAAATTAAAACCATATTTAATAAGGGGGCGCATTCTCAGCTTACCCGCTTTACCCGTCCGGCTATTCCAAGTTGTTCGCACATAGTAGGGAATTTTTATTCCCAGTTGTCCACACCTAAATCGTTTTTATTCCCAGTTGTCCACACCCAAAATCGTTTTTATTCCCAGTTGTCCACCCTAAAATCGATTTTATTCCCAGTTATCCGCAGTGTGGACAAAGGGGTGCGGACAACTGGGAATAGGCCTACCCATCGATAGAGCGAGCTCGTATGACTTTGCTCACTGTACTGGCACAAGTTGTATTTTCTAGCTAGTCGGTCAGTGCGTCTCTATTGTTACTGACTAGATAGAAAGCGAGATCCGAGCGACAACCAAGACTCGGGCCACTTGTGCTCGCCGCGCTAGATCGACCGTTCGACAGATCCGCTTCTGAGGGAAACCACGTGGTCAAAAGCATTACCCTCCTATGCGAGTCGGGTAAAAAGTGTACACGCCACGATTTAATCAGCTGATAGATAGGTTCCCATCTACTATTACCTTCTTCAGACCTCTGTGAATCACGCCACACAAAAAACGACCTTTAAAGCATTATTGTTTAGCAGAGACTAGTTTTTGCGCCCGCCCCCGCTCGGGCCTCGGTGCTTTACGAGTACCGCTATAACAGTCACTTTTATACAAATTGAATTGGGTTTCCGGATGTTTTCTATTCAACAACAACACGTGAAAGGGTTATTTCAGGATGCCAAACGTTTATAAAATACCGGTAAAGTGCAAGTTGGATTCGCACACGAAGGGTTCCGTACCATTTTATTTTAATTATTGGTTGTTGTAGCGACAATAGTAATAATAATAACTAAATGAAATGCAACCTTAAAAGACCCGACTGCATTTTTTCGATATACCTATGTTAATAATTGACATTTTGCCATTGTTGTAATTTCAATTTTAACAGTTTAGGTATCCTATGTCATCCGGGATGGTGAAAGGATTCTAACGATACCACACACATCTAAATCGGCTCAGGCGTTTAGAAGTTATGGTGGAATAAAGAATCGAGTACATGAACCTTGAAAACATTAGGTACACTCCTTTTTTTGAGCAGTCGTATAATAAGGCATGTGACGGTTCATAAGATACAACCCGCTGACAGATAGACGTACGGATAGTGGAGGCATAGTAATAAGACTAATAAGGTCCTGATGGCACCCTTTAAGCAAGGATCCCTAAAATAGAGGTTGTATGTATGTATCTCAATTACCACTGTATTTCCAAATTTCATCTGAATTTCGTCTGATTATTTTTTACCTATTGCTTTTGGGAAGGGAGTTTACTTTCAACGAATATTTTTCGAAAACACAAAACGTCTAGGGAAAGAGAAGATGCATCTAGAGCATAACGTTAGCTTGTTTTCTAATCGTCGTTAATTAAATAATTAGCTTTATACTGGAGTAAGTTGGGTAGTGTTTGCTAGTTCGCAGTTTCGACCGAAAGCGCTAAAGTTGCTGGGTATTCCGCAAAAGTACAATTACTCGATTTATTAAACATACATACATTCCTTTTTTAAATCTCGTCTGCCACGTTTTAGGAACTCTTTATATTAGCTTTCCGTACCCAAAAAGGGGTCAACGAGCCCCTGTATTAAGCATCCGCTCGCCGTCCATCTGTCTGTCTGGTTGTATCTCATGAACCGTTATAATTGAAAATTTTGAGCTGTTGAAATTTTCTTTTGATGTTATAACAAAAAAATATGAAAAAAATATATAAGGGCACAATCTCATACCAATTGACCTAGTCCCAAACTAAGCTCTAGACTTGTACTATGGGTACTAGACAACGATATAAATACTTATATAGAGAAATATATACTTACTTAAATATATAGAAAACATCCATGACTCGGGATCAAATATTCGCGCTCATCACACAAATATCTGCCGGGATTCGAACCCAGGACCACTAGCTTCGTAGGCAGGTTCACTACCGACTAGGCCAGCGCGTCGTCATTTAACTTGAAAGATCCAAGAATGGTGTGCAAGTCTGATTCGCACTTGTCCGTTTGTACGACAGATTCTTCACCCTCTAAGTTTACAGCGTATTAAAGATTGTCGGGGAATAATTATGCAGTCATTAGAAAAAAAGTGTCATAGACCTGCGTATTGATTAGTGACCTTATTTCTTAAGATGGGGGGTTAAATTTACTTTGACTAACAATTTGCCTATGCGTCTTTTTTATTTAATAGAAACGTTGCTTATGTAATAACTTTGGTAGACACTGTTAAGACTTGCTGTAGTTTTAGTAGTTCTTGCTATCTATCTTAAGGAATAATATGTAAAACTAGTGTGCTGAGAGCAATAAATCTGTCTGTTTCTGTTTAATGTAACTAACTTCACCTCAACGTGCATATGCATGCCCTCATTTTTGTACGAAGTTATTTGTTTGCCTTCCTCATGCTATACGCACTATTACAGTTAAAAGGTTACAACTTGAAGAGAAGGCATATAAATAATTGATAAGATCCTGTTTAATAAAACAATTGAAATTTAAAAAGCAAGCTTTAAAATCAGACTGAATTATTGAATACTGTCGTCGATGTATCCATACTTCCATACTAATATTATAAACGTGAAAGTGTGTCTGTCTGTCTGTTACCTCTTCACGCTTAAACCGCTGCCGCTGAACCGATTTAGGTGAAATTTAGTGCAAGGATAGTTTGAATCCTGGGAAAAGACAAAGGATATTTTTTATCCCGAAAATCATCCCCTAAGGAGGTGAAATAGAGGCTGAAAATTTGTGTGAAGCTACGATATAAACGAGTTCCACGCGGACGGAGTCGCGGGCAGCAGCTAGTATTAAATTCATTAAGACACATACAGTCAAAACCAAAAATATGTATCGAAAGAATCCTCTCATAAATATGCTGCGAAGTTCTTATTAGACTGGAATAAGGTGCATAGGGACATATTTTTGAGATGTTGCGTTCTCCTATATGTTTACACTTGACTGTACAATCCCAGTGACACTCGCGCTTTCAACACGAATATAATGACGTATCATTTATCAAAATCAGTAGAACCGTTGACTAGTTACGAGGGGACATAGGAACGGACATACATACATACAGGCCAAACATATAACCCTCCTTTTGAGCTTCGCCGCAGTCGGATAGTAAAAACGCAATCCTCCCACTCCCATTCAACACATATCACAGTCCCATAACTGCAAAGATTGTTTTGAAAGGAAAATCGTTTATCTTTATTACTTTTTAACACTCAATCGTTATCGCTTAACGCTTTCACTGTCCCCCATAGGAAGGCCATGTGGTGCGCTTGCTCGTTAGCTCCTTACATAAAAAAACTACGACGCGGGCAACGAATAAACCTCTAGCTTTGTGAAATAGTTCGAGAAACAGCGCGGGAACGACATACATTATTATGTAAAAAACTTAAGTATGAGCACCTTTTATTTGTAGTTGTATACTAAACTAATATGGAATTAATTAACGACAAATTTCATATATAGAATGTCTAACAGTCAATAAAGATGTGTTACATTACAACTACATGCAATGCAGTAGAGGCTTTACTTAAGTTTTTTTTACCCACCTATACTGGGGCCATTAAAACTTTATATATTATGAACAATTATGTATTTTGAACAATTATGTATTTTGAACTTTATACATAATGATACGTTCCCGTAGGTACAAATAATATTAGTGATTCTAATTAGTTATAGACGTACATTGCGTTATGTACAGTGATCGGAATAGGTAGGGCTAATTTGCCTAAACTTGAGGCATATTCATTCATGCGTGAGTGAAATAGACCAGGGTCGATAATTTTTAAAACCAAAAAAAATAATAGTAGGATGAAACCCATTAGAAAAGGAGGGGAATATTATAAAAATAAAAGGAAAAATAATTTACGGGCGATCTGAGGTCGGGAAGGGGATGGGGGTGAGTTTTTAAGGGTAAAAAACGGTTTTTCTCGATTTCCGGCAAAACTAAAAGTCCTATCGAAAAAAGTCAAATGGCAAAGTTGTAGGTAATAAAAAGATCTCAAACTTTTGTATTTACACTTTTTTCACATAACCTCAAAATTTATGTGAAAAATCCAAAAAACCAAGTTTTTGGTTTTTTATTTTTATCTTTTACAAATTTTTTTTTTTTTAACGAAATTTGGTGAAAACTTACCTTTTTATGTCCCAAATATGCTGTAATTTATTTGATTAAAAATATTTATTTTTTTACCTTATTTTGAATTAATATCGAAAAAACACCCTAATTTTCAATCGAAAATTCACCCGTCAAAATATCAGCTTTTTTCAAAAAGTTGGTATGGTTTCTGTTCGTTAAAATCTATACTTTCCGATGGTGAAAAAAAATATATATGTTACTACAGTAAATCTTCTCAGAAAATGCAATCATCCATACTGATAATCTGAAAAGACAAAATCGAATTAATAATGCCTTCACTATTTTATCGTGAATAAAATCCCATGAAAAAAAATATTAAAGAAATAAATGTCAAAATGTATAAAAAATATATTATTATTATAAATCTATTAAAAATGTATAAAATATATATGGAAATCGGCCAAAAGTTTGTCATTAAAAATATATCGAATACTGGTTAGGCTAACGGTTGTAACAGCTGCTACGAAATATATAGTATATAATAGTAGGTATGTATGTAGTAATACCCAGACCCGCCTAGCCCCTTCCCCACTTCTCCACGAAATACCGTGTATATATATATATATATATATAGTAATAAATATATTATATGCGTAGATGCCTATTTATAACTATTTTAAGATAAATTATATATACCTGAGTAGATATACCTGAGTGACCTACGAAAAATTGTAGCCCATCAAAAGGTAGCAGCTGTTACAACCGTTAGCCTAACCAGTATTCGGTATATTTTTAATAACAAACTTTTGGCCGATTTCCATATATATTTTATACATTTTTAATAGATTTATAATAATAATATATTTTTTATACATTTTGACATTTATTTCTTGAATTTTTTTTTTCATGGGATTTTATTCACGATAAAATAGTGAAGGCATTATTAATTCGATTTTGTCTTTTCAGATTATCAGTATGGATGATTGCATTTTCTGAGAAGATTTACTGTAGTAACATATATATTTTTTTTCACCATCGGAAAGTACAGATTTCAACGAACAGAAACCATACCAACTTTTTGAAAAAAGCTGATATTTTGACGGGTGAATTTTCGATTGAAAATTAGGGTGTTTTTTCGATATTAATTCAAAATAAGGTGAAAAATAAATATTTTTAATCAAATAAATTACAGCGTATTTGGGACATAAAAAGGTAAGTTTTCACCAAAAATCGTTATAAAAAAAAAAAATTTGTAAAAGAAAAATAAAAAACCAAAAACTTGGTTTTTTGGATTTTTCACATAAATTTTGAGGTTATGTGAAAAAAGTGTAAATACAAAAGTTTTAGATCTTTTTATTACCTACAACTTTGCCATTTGACTTTTTTCGATAGGACTTTTAGTTTTGCCGGAAATCGAGAAAAACCGTTTTTTACCCTTAAAAACTCACCCCCATCCCCTTCCCGACCTCAGATCGCCCGTAAATTATTTTTCCTTTCATTTTTATAATATTTCCCTCCTTTTCCAATGGGTTTCATCCTACTATAATTTTTTTTCACTTTTTATTATTTTTAAAGGCTTCTCTGGTCTAAAATGGGAATACATTATTGAATGAAGGTGCAAATTAGCTCTACCTATTCCGATCACTGGTTATGTATTATAATATATATCACTACAGTGCCCGGCCGTTAAAAATTCAGTCCTGCCACCTGTCAAATAGGTAATTAACTGTACTGTGGATGGACCCCATATGCTTCTGTTTAGTCCATTAGAGAAAATACTCTTTCATCTTACAATTGTCTTCGCGTGTGATATCCATGGACATATTTCTTTAATAAGTCCATGGGAGTGTCTATATAACTAACTCGACATTGGCGAAATACACCTTAACAGGAGTGAAAGCCGTTAATTAAAATAATACACACACTGGTAAACATCTTAGCCTATTTGTGCAAAATGTGGTTACAGAATTACTAACAAGTTTTTAGAGTTGTAGGTAATTCTGTAGCTCTGCCTACCCCACTCTGGGAACGAAGGCGTGAGTTTAAGTATGTATGTATGTAAAAAGAAATTGTACTGTAATGATAGGTGTCAGGACTGACTTCTTAACGGCCGGGCTCTACATTAATTAAAATTAGTACTTTTTAATTTTGTTAATCTATAATGTTAATTCCCCATCCGCATCCACAAACAGAACTAACCACATTCTCGTGCAGGTATGCGAAGTGTACAAGCTGCACCGGGAGACGTTCCACCTGACCGTGGACTACGTGGACCGCTACCTCTCCAACACGGACGACGTGCAGAAAGGACGGCTGCAGCTCATTGGTGAGTTCATAGTAGAAATACATACGTACTGTCAGCCCAATGGAACCCTGACCCACCATGGAACGGTGTCACAGTGACATTATAAAATAGTTTATTTGACATGTCTTACGACTTGACTTATAACGTCACTGTGACACAGTTCTATGGTGGGTCAGGGTTCCATTGGTCTGATAGTACCTTCATGCCTTCATTCCCGGAGTGGGGTAAACAGAGCTACAGGTTATCAACAATTTATAAAACAAAATGATCTGTAGCCACATTTGAAGAATTAGGTAGCCACGTTCGCGCAGGTGCACGGAGCGGGTGCGCGCTTTGAAAAATAGTATAAAAAATCGTCGCATGCGTCCGCGTGAGCCATAGGTGAAAAACGTAAGTAAATGACCTCTTGCATGTAGTTATAGCATACGTGTATAGGCGCTTTGACATTCTATATTTGAAATTTGACTTAAATTTCATATTACTTTTGTACACAACTACATGAAAGGGGTTTTACTAGTGACCGACCGAAACATGTTATTTTGCCGAAACCGAAACCGAAGGTTCGGTTTCATTGTAGTTTCGGCCGAAACCGAACCTTTTATATAAAAAAAAAAGTCCTTAAAAAGTCAAAAAATTTTAGTAAGCCCGTTTTTTTCTAAAATTAATATCTCGCCGACCTATAATTACAGGTTTCTACTTTCAAAGATTTATCACAATGAAATTTCAGCACAGTTACGAGGTTCTGTTTGAAAATTTAACTACCCTATAAAGTGAAAAAAATACATTATTTGTAACACAAGGCAATACGATGTTGTAAGTTTCGGCGCGGCCGAAGGGTTCGGCCGTTTTTGGCCGAAACCGAAACTCGGGCCGAAACTTGATTTTTTGGCCGAAACTGGCCGAAACCGAAACCGAAATTTCGGTCGGACACTAGGTTTTACTTGAGTTTGCTTAAGTTTTCACCTATAGCGCTGCTCATACTATTTTTTGACAGGCGTGCAACCCGCTCCGTGCAACCGCGTAACTTAGCGGAGGCCCTAAAGGATAAGATAGTGGTAGCGGAACCTGCATAAGGTCCTACCAGCATTAACAAAGTAGTATCAAAGTAGTTCGTCTTTGGCTATTTAATTTATTTAAACTTTATTGCACAAAATACAAATGACGGACTTTTTACCTTGAGGCATTCTCTACCAGTCAACCATGGGCTAAACAGACAAGTAGAGGTTGTTGATTTTATGAAATCCCCTGATTTAATCTCTTAAACAGCCCAACGTATTTTCAATGAACCGACGTAGAAACCATCCCAGTAAGACTAAGTTTCTCTAAAAAAAAACCGCGTTCGTATCGTTCCAGTCTTTGGGAGCTACGATACACACGTTAAACGCATGACACCCCTCTTTTTGAGTCAGATATCTAGAACAAAATCTTCATTAAAAAACTCCCAAAACTTCCAGGCATAACATGTCTATTCATCGCTGCTAAAGTCGAAGAAGTGTACCCGCCCAAAATCGGCGAGTTCGCCTACGTGACCGACGGCGCGTGCACCACCGACGAGATCCTCCTGGAGGAGCTCCTCATCCTCAAGATCCTCTCCTGGAACATCACCCCCATCACGATCAACAGCTGGCTCAACGTGTACATGCAGCTGGCCAGTGAAGCGCGCAGTGCCAAGCGCAGACTCATCAGTGAAAGTGACGTAGGCGCGAACGCTCTGAGGGGGTACACGTTCGTATTCCCCCAGTACTCATCGCTGGAGTTTGTGGTGTGTGGACAGCTGATAGACTTGGCGGTGTTGCATGTGGAAGTGAACCAGTTCGCGTACAGCTCCGTGGCTGCTGCGGCCATCGCGCATGCGTTTGACAAGGAGCTCGCTCTTAGGGTATCAGGTGAGTGGTCAATTGGAACAAAGACAACCTAAAAACCAATAGCAATCAGCGATGTCCTATCGGTTAGGTATTTTTATATTTAGCAACTTTTTTCAATGGTTGAACTAGAATGTCGCAAAGATCTGTGGTTGTGTTTGAACTCTCCCACTGTCTTAGTGTGTCGATAAACTTTTTAAACACAGATTTGAGACTACACTGTAAATGGTATAGAACTTAAAACAACCTATTCAGGGATATTGCTTGTCGTTATTAGTCACATGGGCTGATTTGTACATTCTATCCAGCTTTGTATCTCAATTTTTAGATTCCTTAAATTACCTTAGACGGGCGGACGAACGAGCGAAATCGCAGCGGCAAGTTTAGGTAATCCCGTCAGAGCGAACAAAACACATTAAAATGTGTTTAAAGCGCGTGCATTTTCAATTAAGCAGCCTTATACGTTCGATCCATCGGCAGAAAACATGCTGCTAAATTGAAAATGCTAAAATATGTTTTGTTCGCACTGACGGGACTACTTAAACTCGCCGCTTGGATATTTACTTGTCCGTCCGTCCGACCGCCGCCGTCGTTCTTCAGAGAATCAATACCCTTATCATGATAATAGTTACCTGGTTGTAGTATCTCATTGCTCAGTAAGTCTCTTTTATGACTTCGAAGTAATGTAAAAACTTTTATTATGATTATGAAGTACTATCTTGTATGTTGGTTGGTTTTTTATAGGTATTCAGGATATAGCAAAACCACAGTCAGAGGGAGTAGGCCGTT
>OZ014440.1:18931114-18970206 GCA_963966035.1 Acleris laterana
GGCGAGTTCTGCAGCGCGCCGCCGGCCTCGACCTCATCTGCCCCGCGCTCAACGTCGACGAGAGCCACCGCATCCAGGCGCACAACGTCACGCTCGACATGTTCGTGAGTATCGCCCTACACCTAGCCCACCAGCTACCGGTGGCTGGCGGCGACGGCGAGTTCCTGCAGCGCGCCGCCGGCCTCGACCTCATCTGCCCCGCGCTCAACGTCGACGAGAGCCACCGCATCCAGGCGCACAACGTCACGCTCGACATGTTCGTGAGTATCGCCCTACACCTAGCCCACCAGCTACCGGTGGCTGGCGGCGACGGCGAGTTCCTGCAGCGCGCCGCCGGCCTCGACCTCATCTGCCCCGCGCTCAACGTCGACGAGAGCCACCGCATCCAGGCGCACAACGTCACGCTCGACATGTTCGTGAGTATCGCCCTACACCTAGCCCACCAGCTACCGGTGGCTGGCGGCGACGGCGAGTTCCTGCAGCGCGCCGCCGGCCTCGACCTCATCTGCCCCGCGCTCAACGTCGACGAGAGCCACCGCATCCAGGCGCACAACGTCACGCTCGACATGTTCGTGAGTATCGCCCTACACCTAGCCCACCAGCTACCGGTGGCTGGCGGCGACGGCGAGTTCCTGCAGCGCGCCGCCGGCCTCGACCTCATCTGCCCCGCGCTCAACGTCGACGAGAGCCACCGCATCCAGGCGCACAACGTCACGCTCGACATGTTCGTGAGTATCGCCCTACACCTAGCCCACCAGCTACCGGTGGCTGGCGGCGACGGCGAGTTCCTGCAGCGCGCCGCCGGCCTCGACCTCATCTGCCCCGCGCTCAACGTCGACGAGAGCCACCGCATCCAGGCGCACAACGTCACGCTCGACATGTTCGTGAGTATCGCCCTACACCTAGCCCACCAGCTACCGGTGGCTGGCGGCGACGGCGAGTTCCTGCAGCGCGCCGCCGGCCTCGACCTCATCTGCCCCGCGCTCAACGTCGACGAGAGCCACCGCATCCAGGCGCACAACGTCACGCTCGACATGTTCGTGAGTATCGCCCTACACCTAGCCCACCAGCTACCGGTGGCTGGCGGCGACGGCGAGTTCCTGCAGCGCGCCGCCGGCCTCGACCTCATCTGCCCCGCGCTCAACGTCGACGAGAGCCACCGCATCCAGGCGCACAACGTCACGCTCGACATGTTCGTGAGTATCGCCCTACACCTAGCCCACCAGCTACCGCGGTGCTGGCGCGACGGCGAGTTCCTGCAGCGCGCCGCCGGCCTCGACCTCATCTGCCCCGCGCTCAACGTCGACGAGAGCCACCGCATCCAGGCGCACAACGTCACGCTCGACATGTTCGTGAGTATCGCCCTACACCTAGCCCACCAGCTACCGGTGGCTGGCGGCGACGGCGAGTTCCTGCAGCGCGCCGCCGGCCTCGACCTCATCTGCCCCGCGCTCAACGTCGACGAGAGCCACCGCATCCAGGCGCACAACGTCACGCTCGACATGTTCGTGAGTATCGCCCTACACCTAGCCCACCAGCTACCGGTGGCTGGCGGCGACGGCGAGTTCCTGCAGCGCGCCGCCGGCCTCGACCTCATCTGCCCCGCGCTCAACGTCGACGAGAGCCACCGCATCCAGGCGCACAACGTCACGCTCGACATGTTCGTGAGTATCGCCCTACACCTAGCCCACCAGCTACCGGTGGCTGGCGGCGACGGCGAGTTCCTGCAGCGCGCCGCCGGCCTCGACCTCATCTGCCCCGCGCTCAACGTCGACGAGAGCCACCGCATCCAGGCGCACAACGTCACGCTCGACATGTTCGTGAGTATCGCCCTACACCTAGCCCACCAGCTACCGGTGGCTGGCGGCGACGGCGAGTTCCTGCAGCGCGCCGCCGGCCTCGACCTCATCTGCCCCGCGCTCAACGTCGACGAGAGCCACCGCATCCAGGCGCACAACGTCACGCTCGACATGTTCGTGAGTATCGCCCTACACCTAGCCCACCAGCTACCGGTGGCTGGCGGCGACGGCGAGTTCCTGCAGCGCGCCGCCGGCCTCGACCTCATCTGCCCCGCGCTCAACGTCGACGAGAGCCACCGCATCCAGGCGCACAACGTCACGCTCGACATGTTCGTGAGTATCGCCCTACACCTAGCCCACCAGCTACCGGTGGCTGGCGGCGACGGCGAGTTCCTGCAGCGCGCCGCCGGCCTCGACCTCATCTGCCCCGCGCTCAACGTCGACGAGAGCCACCGCATCCAGGCGCACAACGTCACGCTCGACATGTTCGTGAGTATCGCCCTACACCTAGCCCACCAGCTACCGGTGGCTGGCGGCGACGGCGAGTTCCTGCAGCGCGCCGCCGGCCTCGACCTCATCTGCCCCGCGCTCAACGTCGACGAGAGCCACCGCATCCAGGCGCACAACGTCACGCTCGACATGTTCGTGAGTATCGCCCTACACCTAGCCCACCAGCTACCGGTGGCTGGCGGCGACGGCGAGTTCCTGCAGCGCGCCGCCGGCCTCGACCTCATCTGCCCCGCGCTCAACGTCGACGAGAGCCACCGCATCCAGGCGCACAACGTCACGCTCGACATGTTCGTGAGTATCGCCCTACACCTAGCCCACCAGCTACCGGTGGCTGGCGGCGACGGCGAGTTCCTGCAGCGCGCCGCCGGCCTCGACCTCATCTGCCCCGCGCTCAACGTCGACGAGAGCCACCGCATCCAGGCGCACAACGTCACGCTCGACATGTTCGTGAGTATCGCCCTACACCTAGCCCACCAGCTACCGGTGGCTGGCGGCGACGGCGAGTTCCTGCAGCGCGCCGCCGGCCTCGACCTCATCTGCCCCGCGCTCAACGTCGACGAGAGCCACCGCATCCAGGCGCACAACGTCACGCTCGACATGTTCGTGAGTATCGCCCTACACCTAGCCCACCAGCTACCGGTGGCTGGCGGCGACGGCGAGTTCCTGCAGCGCGCCGCCGGCCTCGACCTCATCTGCCCCGCGCTCAACGTCGACGAGAGCCACCGCATCCAGGCGCACAACGTCACGCTCGACATGTTCGTGAGTATCGCCCTACACCTAGCCCACCAGCTACCGGTGGCTGGCGGCGACGGCGAGTTCCTGCAGCGCGCCGCCGGCCTCGACCTCATCTGCCCCGCGCTCAACGTCGACGAGAGCCACCGCATCCAGGCGCACAACGTCACGCTCGACATGTTCGTGAGTATCGCCCTACACCTAGCCCACCAGCTACCGGTGGCTGGCGGCGACGGCGAGTTCCTGCAGCGCGCCGCCGGCCTCGACCTCATCTGCCCCGCGCTCAACGTCGACGAGAGCCACCGCATCCAGGCGCACAACGTCACGCTCGACATGTTCGTGAGTATCGCCCTACACCTAGCCCACCAGCTACCGGTGGCTGGCGGCGACGGCGAGTTCCTGCAGCGCGCCGCCGGCCTCGACCTCATCTGCCCCGCGCTCAACGTCGACGAGAGCCACCGCATCCAGGCGCACAACGTCACGCTCGACATGTTCGTGAGTATCGCCCTACACCTAGCCCACCAGCTACCGGTGGCTGGCGGCGACGGCGAGTTCCTGCAGCGCGCCGCCGGCCTCGACCTCATCTGCCCCGCGCTCAACGTCGACGAGAGCCACCGCATCCAGGCGCACAACGTCACGCTCGACATGTTCGTGAGTATCGCCCTACACCTAGCCCACCAGCTACCGGTGGCTGGCGGCGACGGCGAGTTCCTGCAGCGCGCCGCCGGCCTCGACCTCATCTGCCCCGCGCTCAACGTCGACGAGAGCCACCGCATCCAGGCGCACAACGTCACGCTCGACATGTTCGTGAGTATCGCCCTACACCTAGCCCACCAGCTACCGGTGGCTGGCGGCGACGGCGAGTTCCTGCAGCGCGCCGCCGGCCTCGACCTCATCTGCCCCGCGCTCAACGTCGACGAGAGCCACCGCATCCAGGCGCACAACGTCACGCTCGACATGTTCGTGAGTATCGCCCTACACCTAGCCCACCAGCTACCGGTGGCTGGCGGCGACGGCGAGTTCCTGCAGCGCGCCGCCGGCCTCGACCTCATCTGCCCCGCGCTCAACGTCGACGAGAGCCACCGCATCCAGGCGCACAACGTCACGCTCGACATGTTCGTGAGTATCGCCCTACACCTAGCCCACCAGCTACCGGTGGCTGGCGGCGACGGCGAGTTCCTGCAGCGCGCCGCCGGCCTCGACCTCATCTGCCCCGCGCTCAACGTCGACGAGAGCCACCGCATCCAGGCGCACAACGTCACGCTCGACATGTTCGTGAGTATCGCCCTACACCTAGCCCACCAGCTACCGGTGGCTGGCGGCGACGGCGAGTTCCTGCAGCGCGCCGCCGGCCTCGACCTCATCTGCCCCGCGCTCAACGTCGACGAGAGCCACCGCATCCAGGCGCACAACGTCACGCTCGACATGTTCGTGAGTATCGCCCTACACCTAGCCCACCAGCTACCGGTGGCTGGCGGCGACGGCGAGTTCCTGCAGCGCGCCGCCGGCCTCGACCTCATCTGCCCCGCGCTCAACGTCGACGAGAGCCACCGCATCCAGGCGCACAACGTCACGCTCGACATGTTCGTGAGTATCGCCCTACACCTAGCCCACCAGCTACCGGTGGCTGGCGGCGACGGCGAGTTCCTGCAGCGCGCCGCCGGCCTCGACCTCATCTGCCCCGCGCTCAACGTCGACGAGAGCCACCGCATCCAGGCGCACAACGTCACGCTCGACATGTTCGTGAGTATCGCCCTACACCTAGCCCACCAGCTACCGGTGGCTGGCGGCGACGGCGAGTTCCTGCAGCGCGCCGCCGGCCTCGACCTCATCTGCCCCGCGCTCAACGTCGACGAGAGCCACCGCATCCAGGCGCACAACGTCACGCTCGACATGTTCGTGAGTATCGCCCTACACCTAGCCCACCAGCTACCGGTGGCTGGCGGCGACGGCGAGTTCCTGCAGCGCGCCGCCGGCCTCGACCTCATCTGCCCCGCGCTCAACGTCGACGAGAGCCACCGCATCCAGGCGCACAACGTCACGCTCGACATGTTCGTGAGTATCGCCCTACACCTAGCCCACCAGCTACCGGTGGCTGGCGGCGACGGCGAGTTCCTGCAGCGCGCCGCCGGCCTCGACCTCATCTGCCCCGCGCTCAACGTCGACGAGAGCCACCGCATCCAGGCGCACAACGTCACGCTCGACATGTTCGTGAGTATCGCCCTACACCTAGCCCACCAGCTACCGGTGGCTGGCGGCGACGGCGAGTTCCTGCAGCGCGCCGCCGGCCTCGACCTCATCTGCCCCGCGCTCAACGTCGACGAGAGCCACCGCATCCAGGCGCACAACGTCACGCTCGACATGTTCGTGAGTATCGCCCTACACCTAGCCCACCAGCTACCGGTGGCTGGCGGCGACGGCGAGTTCCTGCAGCGCGCCGCCGGCCTCGACCTCATCTGCCCCGCGCTCAACGTCGACGAGAGCCACCGCATCCAGGCGCACAACGTCACGCTCGACATGTTCGTGAGTATCGCCCTACACCTAGCCCACCAGCTACCGGTGGCTGGCGGCGACGGCGAGTTCCTGCAGCGCGCCGCCGGCCTCGACCTCATCTGCCCCGCGCTCAACGTCGACGAGAGCCACCGCATCCAGGCGCACAACGTCACGCTCGACATGTTCGTGAGTATCGCCCTACACCTAGCCCACCAGCTACCGGTGGCTGGCGGCGACGGCGAGTTCCTGCAGCGCGCCGCCGGCCTCGACCTCATCTGCCCCGCGCTCAACGTCGACGAGAGCCACCGCATCCAGGCGCACAACGTCACGCTCGACATGTTCGTGAGTATCGCCCTACACCTAGCCCACCAGCTACCGGTGGCTGGCGGCGACGGCGAGTTCCTGCAGCGCGCCGCCGGCCTCGACCTCATCTGCCCCGCGCTCAACGTCGACGAGAGCCACCGCATCCAGGCGCACAACGTCACGCTCGACATGTTCGTGAGTATCGCCCTACACCTAGCCCACCAGCTACCGGTGGCTGGCGGCGACGGCGAGTTCCTGCAGCGCGCCGCCGGCCTCGACCTCATCTGCCCCGCGCTCAACGTCGACGAGAGCCACCGCATCCAGGCGCACAACGTCACGCTCGACATGTTCGTGAGTATCGCCCTACACCTAGCCCACCAGCTACCGGTGGCTGGCGGCGACGGCGAGTTCCTGCAGCGCGCCGCCGGCCTCGACCTCATCTGCCCCGCGCTCAACGTCGACGAGAGCCACCGCATCCAGGCGCACAACGTCACGCTCGACATGTTCGTGAGTATCGCCCTACACCTAGCCCACCAGCTACCGGTGGCTGGCGGCGACGGCGAGTTCCTGCAGCGCGCCGCCGGCCTCGACCTCATCTGCCCCGCGCTCAACGTCGACGAGAGCCACCGCATCCAGGCGCACAACGTCACGCTCGACATGTTCGTGAGTATCGCCCTACACCTAGCCCACCAGCTACCGGTGGCTGGCGGCGACGGCGAGTTCCTGCAGCGCGCCGCCGGCCTCGACCTCATCTGCCCCGCGCTCAACGTCGACGAGAGCCACCGCATCCAGGCGCACAACGTCACGCTCGACATGTTCGTGAGTATCGCCCTACACCTAGCCCACCAGCTACCGGTGGCTGGCGGCGACGGCGAGTTCCTGCAGCGCGCCGCCGGCCTCGACCTCATCTGCCCCGCGCTCAACGTCGACGAGAGCCACCGCATCCAGGCGCACAACGTCACGCTCGACATGTTCGTGAGTATCGCCCTACACCTAGCCCACCAGCTACCGGTGGCTGGCGGCGACGGCGAGTTCCTGCAGCGCGCCGCCGGCCTCGACCTCATCTGCCCCGCGCTCAACGTCGACGAGAGCCACCGCATCCAGGCGCACAACGTCACGCTCGACATGTTCGTGAGTATCGCCCGACACCTAGCCCGCCAGCGAACTCGACCTCTTTCTCAACTACATGCAATACGCCGTCATCCCAGTGGGGGCACACCTACAGAATTACTTACTGACAACTCTGACAACTAGCTGTTAATTCTATAACCACATTTTTGACAAACAGGCTAAGTTTACCATGTATATAATAGTAACAGATGGCTTGCAACTCATCGCCTAACAACACTACAAACCTTTTATTCCTTAGTCGTCTCTTACGACTTCCACAGAAAGACATGGCCTACTATGGTACTATTCTAAGCCGGCAACCACATCTTTCGTTACTATTTGGAGTTCATGGCATTTGGTCGTACAAGAGGACCTCTGGCGAAGGCGGTGAGCGAAGGGCGGTATCACCCCCACGCAGCTCACGCCACTGAATATCGCGACTTTAATACAATAGGGCGGAAAGATTAAACCTATAGAGTGGTGACCATCTACCGAAAAACGCCATGTTGACCGGTAGACCGATGATCTAATAGATCGCAGTAAACAACCGAATATGAGTCTTACAAGCCCAATATCGTTGGTGATCTAAGGAAGAACTTTATTCTACAGTGACTGTGTTTCGGCTGAAATGATAATGAATTCTATAATTAATTATGCAACTGTCACATAATCAAGTCTCTTAAGATACCGACTGGCGAATTTAGAACACAAGGCTTAACTTGGGAATGTTTAAATAACAGACACAGATACCTATTCTATTCCGATGCGTGCATTAAATATTCCACTAGCTTATAAAAAATATTTAAAACAGTTTGACGTGGTATACGTACTATTCAAGTAGCATGTTTTTAGTTATTTTTGCAAAGTTACATTTATTTTCTCGTCAGCTGAGGGCATCGCAATAATGTGGTAAATTTTAAAAACGAATGAACTAACAAAAATCATAAATACAAATAAGTAGTTCATCAATTAGTTACGCAAATTGATCTCATTTGTCTCTTCCAGTGCCTGCCTTATTAATGGCAGGTATTACAATAAACTAACATCTATTTACATTTATTGTTCTTATTATAAACGAGCTTTTAATGACTTTAAAACTATTCGTAATCATGAAATGGTCTGCTTAGAGGCTCATATAGGGCAAATAATTTCACATGTATAAGTGTGACAGCATCCAAGGTCAACCCAACCTAATGGCATCGTGATCTCTTTTTTATGTGACCTGTCAATCAGTAAACTTAGTTTCAACGGTATATTAACGTAGATTACCTTACCTTAATATTGATCTTTCTTTATTTTAAAGAAAGTATCCTATCGCAAACCCGAAGTTTTTTCTCCAACTATTTCATTTCTTTCAAAATTAATAAGTTAGAAAATGTTTTTTTTTAATCAATTAACTTTTCTGTAGGTAAGATTATGTTTATAAATATATTTACATACTATAAAATAAAGTCGATTCCCACCGTCTGTTCCTCTAAATGTACATACGTTTAGACTTTCAAAGTACACAACGGCTTAAATGCAATCTTCACCAATAGATAGAGTGATTCATGAGGAATGTAATTGTGTATAATAAATCGTGGATTATATACTGGTGTTACAGAAAACTCATATAAACCGAAGCTAAGCTAGGGCGGGTCCATAGTATTTAGCAGGGTAATTTTACCAACTAGGCTAACGTGTCTTTGAGTCGAATAGAGGTTCAGTGGCCTTAGATAAGATGCATAGCGAGATCGTTATCGTTATCGAAAATGTATAGGATTGACGTAAGCTGCCGAACGGTCGCGTCGAGCACTGATGTCAATTCTATACATTTGATCAGTATTCGAAAACCGTTTACGTTAGCGTTAAAAATCTTGTCTAAGGTCACAGAGCTTATTTTTTATAGTACGAGGGCTGCCTTTTAAGTTCTGTCGTTTGCAAGCCTTCCGTGATTGCATAAAAAAGAACTAGTGTCATCTTAAAATATTTGAAATTAGAATTCGAAAACAAAAGAATGACTCGAAATCGGCCCAACCGTTTTAGTACAGCGCTCGTTCAAAGTTGACAAGTCAGTTGTGAAAATGGAAATTTCGAAGGAAAATTTACGTGCGATATTTTTTTACAACTTCAAAAGGGGCTTAACGCGACTTCAGTGCTTCGAAGAGTTGACTACGGTTTTCAATGATAAAGCACCATGCCTCCGGACTGTGGAACGCTGGTATTTAGAATTTCAACGTTGTTGCTCTAGTCTTGGTGATAGACATCGTGAAGGTCGACCAAAAACAGCCGTAACCCAGGAGAACATTGATGCTGTACGGCAACTGATCGTCGAAGATCGCCATGCGACATACCGTGAGATAGAAGCTTCCTTAAGTATTTCAGGGACCAGTGTTCACAGTATTTTGCATGATCACTTAGGCGTAAAAAAGTTGATCTCTCGCTGGATACCACATTTACTCAGTGAAGACCAAAAAACGGCTCGCGTTCGATGGTGTCGCAAAACTCTGCGGCAATTCAACCGAGGAAACTCGAAACATGTTTACGACATTATCAGTGGTGACGAATCTTGGATATATGCCTACGAACCCGATTCTAAACAGCAGTCGACTGTTTGGGTGTTCCAAGATGAGCCAAAACCGACCAAAGTAATACGCTCACGGAGCATTTCGAAAAAAATAGTCGCCACGTTTGTGGCGAAAAGTGGCCACGTGGCCAACATCGTGCTCGAGGATCGTAAAACGGTTAATGCTGACTGGTATACCACTGTCTGTTTACCAGAAGTCATCGGCGAGTTTCGAAAAAATAACCCAAGACGTCGTATAAGACTGCATCACGATAATGCGAGCTCGCACACCGCCCGGCAAACAATTGCGTTTTTAAAAGAGCAAAACGTCGAAATTCTGGAACACCCGCCGCACAGTCCAGACTTAAGCCCTAACGATTTTTTTACTTTTCCAAAAATCAAGCAACGACTTCGTGGTCAACGGTACCAGACGCCTGAAGAAGCCGTTGAGGCATACAAAACGGCCATTTTGGAGACCCCGACTTCGGACTGGAATAAGTGTTTCGAAAACTGGTTCGATCGAATGAAAAAGTGTATTACATATCACGGTGATTACTTTGAAAAACAATAAATACCATTTACGTTTACGTTAGCGTTAAAAATCTTGTCTAAGGTCACAGAGCTTATTTTTTATAGTAAACTTACGATATGTTCCCTCTTTCTTGCAGGATAAAGTCCTCCAGCTGCTCCCGGAACCCACCCCGACCGCCTCGAGCTGCGTGTTCCCGCTGACGCCGCCGCAGTCCGACCAGAAAAGCCCCACCACGCCCACCAAGACGCCCTCCACGCGAACAGAACTTACCGCCAGGGAGGAGTAGGGCCTGGAGTCACGAGTGTGCTTAGCTAGTCGACTTTGAACAAGGTGATATTACACTGGCTAATTGTAAGCGGAGATTTAGCTCAATTTAGGCACTTATCTCACCGCCGGCGATGAAGCAATTAGCCGACTATTTTCTTGCTCAAGTAACGAACAATATAGATCCCGTGTCAATAAAAGAGACACATATAGTAATAGTTGATCGCTGGCTGTTCACACTGCCAGCGAGAACTCTGTCCAACAGATAGATAGCTGTGATAGTTGATTGCAAGATACACTCGCTTCTCGTTGGCAATGGGACAAGTGCCTTAGAACTGTTCGCAAATCGAGTGTGATTTAATCTTAAGGCAGCAAACTCACTGAAAGCGGTGGCAGCGCGGTGCAGCGCGTTCACTTTGGACACGCTTTTTAGTATGAGAAACGCCACTTTTGCGGCTTTAAGGGACAACGATACAGCCATAAAATGTCTTGCTGCTCGAAATCTACATGGCTTAACTTGGATCGTATTAAGAAATGTTTCTTGTGGAAATATCATTGCCTTTCGTTCAGTTCCAATTCTCCCAATTTTCCAACTAATTCCTTAGCGCTTACCGCTACGTTTGATTTCGGCCGGTTAAATTAAATTGAATAATTTAATATATTATGATCTGACAATTTTTAGATGTTGATCTAAAATATAGAGTGTAATGTTTAAAAGCAGAATAGTATCACTGAGCTATGCACACGAGTGAGTTTTTTATTGTTGAAATTTTGTTACGGCGTTGGTTGGTTGTTTAGGCGAATTTTAGACCTGTTTATAGATTCTGAACCATTTTTAAAATACCTAAATGTAGGTATGAACATTACTTTTGTGACTGGTAATTGTATTTTTTTAATGATTTTTTGCATGCAGATATTTATGTCGTATCGACATTTTTTTTATAAACCGGATAAAGAAGATACCGTTTAGGGAGAGGAGTTAACGACCAATCAGGATGAAGATAAATCCATTTCGAGCAACCTTATTGGTTGTTTCAACCTCTCTGCTCGCCTGGAAACGAACTCTTATGTTCAAGCTCGTATCTTATAAGCTTGCTCGAAATTTGAGCTTACTAATAATCGGTATAAGGTTTCACTTTCTATTTTTCATTTAGGATACGAGCTTGAGGAATCTAAATAAAAAAATACCGAGTAAGGTACATCCAAGGACAAACATATGGTAGCGGACAAGGGACCTCTTAGACTTGGTCGTATAACTCCTGATTGAGATGATCTTCACATTAGACTGTCTTGACATTGGAGTTGAGAGGTTTTTTTTTAATTACATGTTTGCTGCCATGTTTTTGCTATTGAATGTATACTTGCTAGTAATAATAGCAATAAACTATTTTGAACTAAGTAGTTCATGTTTGTTGTATATGCAAATAAATTTTGCGAGACACTTGTAAATATGTTGTATACGTTTGATGAAACTAAAATCCAACCTTTAAGACGCTGATGTGTCTCTTTCTACACGTCTTGTGAAAAAACGACGCAAGTCTTAACTTCATTATATTTGGAATTACTCAAAAGAGTTTGTCTTGGACATAGGCAAAGCGATATTATTATTAGCATTTTTGCTAATAGAAACTGCTGGCTGCGTCTTAAAAGTAAAACGTTTGCTCTGACGTGACAACGAAGGTACCAATGAAAGTGAACTGAAGCACAGGCGAATCCTTGACAACTGAAACAAATTTTGATAACTTGTAATCCGTCTACAACAAGAGTTGTTTGGACATATCGTTCATTGAATACAAAACGGACACAATCCGAAATGAGTCAGTGTTGCATTTTAAAATTAGAAGTGGTTGGAATACGATTTTTAATGGAATAGCAAATTATTTTGGAATGTGTCCGTTTTGTATCCAATGAGCGATATTTTCGAGACATCTAACCATTATTGGTACTTAAATAATCACTGCTCTAATCTTCTGAAACTAATGCGTTCTGCATGACCTACTGACACATACTAAGAGTGTTGAAGCTTACTAATATAATAAGGCGTATTCCCAAATATTATTGTAACAATATCTCGCAATCAACGTCAAACCGGAAGAATTGTTTTCATTTTGTATGCAGACAAGCCTTCCATTTTCAAAATGAAAACGATTGCTAGTGCGTTAGGCAAAATAGCTCGTCAGGTTATGTGGATGGTGTCAAAAATATGTCCGTTACTAAACTAGGTTGAGCTTTAGGAGTGCGAACGTGTTTTTGTAATTTTCAACGCTACCATTTTCCTCTTAAATTGGTTTCAAAATGTGTTTCAGTATTTTGAAAACCTTTGATGCTCACTACGCCATCTAACAAACAAGCCGTGTGATGCATGAAACTAATAATTTAAACGATTATCACTGGTGAATCTAAGTACTGGATCAAAAGTACAGTAACCTCGAGTCAAAAATGTCCAATAATTAAAATCTATGAATTTTCATAATTAAATTAGTATGTTTTAGTTGTCACGGCTTTCAAATTGCAATTTTACAATACATTACATGGTACATTCAACAATAATGACGAGACCATTCAAAATAATACTATTCTTAACATCGTATTATAACCTTTCCTATTAAAGTTTCATAAACCTGTTTCATTTTAAGCTGTAGCATTATAAATAAGCAACGATATGTAACGAGAACTTACCTTTGAATAGGTTTAGGTTAAACAAATCAACTAAGATTGTTCCTAATACGATAGATATAAATAGATCTACGTTTTAAATAACACGACTGCCCTTGGCGGTGAAATAACCTTGATTGAATATTTAAACATTCCAAGAAATAGCAACGTATACAAGTGACACTGAAATACCTTACGGCGAATGGTGGTACTCTCTTACTTAAGAAATACAATCAATATATCAAAATAAGAAAGTTGTTAACGTGATACCTCGCGGTTACTTTTCATAGGGTCGTCTCTTTCTTAAGGACACCTGTCCCCTATACCACAAATCTAAACAAGTGTCAGTATGAATAAAGTGAATGGTTCCCCATTGGAGAAATTGACAAGACTTGGGCACTTGTTAAGTTTTGTGTAACAGGGCTAAATTTAGTGTAACAAGTTCATGCGCGACCGTCTCTCGGGGTGAGACGCGGGGGGAGGCTCCTCGACTTCCCTTCCCCGCTACACCGTTTCGCCCCGCTAACACCCAACTGCCTCGTCCCGCCATTTTGCACGCCGCGGGAGGGTTGTGCATGATTTTTTACAACTACATTTTCTTTCGTTTCAAAATATTCCGCGACGTTTAATTACAGTTATGTATGGATGTATGGAGGAAGCGTCATTCCCCGAAAGGTGTTTTATTATAAAATGTCACAAATATTCAGTGACATCTTTAGAATTTACTTTATTATCAACTTGTGGGGATTTGTGTTTCTTTACTTATGCGCGATGTGTTATCTTTAAGTGTATATAAAAATGCATTGAACCAATCATTTTCAATCATATTTTCTACTTAAAACTCGTTAGGCTACTAATCATAAAGGTATCGAATATTTTTTTGTTGTAATTCAGAATTGTAAGTCATCGAAATTTTTTGTTTATTCATAAATCACTTTTGTTCAAATCAAATACGGATACGTAAGCATTTTCATTAGTTTATAATCGAGCGATTGGTTTATTTTTTGTGTAAATAATATGATTCTTTCTCTTATTTATTTCTTGATGAACAAAGTGAGTGTTCACACGACTGACGTGCGACTTTGTCCACAAATAAAATGTTAAATGGAGCCGCAGACATACAATATTAAACAATAATGTGGCGTAATATTGACTATTACAGCTTATGTCGATACACGAGCGCTTAACTTGCAGACTTGCATTTATTTTAGACGTTCAATGGTTTTTGTGTCTCAAGTTATAAATTTTTATGTCTGCGGCTAGCCTAATGTTATATTGGTTAGTGCTAAATATGCCCATGTCATTATTTTTAACCAAAGACTGCAAAGCTAACCGATTGGCGATATATTGATTGATAACCAGAGATCGGAATAGGTAGAGCTAATTTGCCTAAACTTGATGCACCTTCATTCAATAATGTATTCCCATTTCACTCACGCATGAATGAATATGCCTCAAGTTTAGGCAAATTAGCTCTACCTATTCCGATCTCTGTTGATAACACATGGGATGATACTCAAATTAATATAAAAAATATCAAAGCGACTAATAATTATACTTTTAATAATTTAAGTGATCGCCAATTGAGACCTAAATACTGGGCAAAGTGATCTAGGAAATTGTACTGATCTGTTCTCTGTGAGACGTTTCGAAAATGGACGCCGTGTGGTGACAACTCGTCTTTTTATAATAAAATATCTATTTAAGCAGCGTGTTAAATTATTAAATTGGTATTTTTAAATTTAACGATTTTCACCATCTCCTGAGACGAGGTGCCACCAATCGACTGCAAGCTTGAGCTTATTTTTTAATAATATAACCAACGTAGAAAGTCCTACGTTACAAAACATACATAATGATTCTGTTGAAATTATTTTTTACTGAATTCTATAATTATCTTTTCTTCACAAACGTTTTTGAGAAACTTCTGCATGAATGTATTATGATGTAATTGAAGTATGATATGAACACTAGGCGGGTATTTCATGTTTAGAATATTGATCGTAGTTAGTGGAAGATTACGCTTACCTAAGGCTCGGGCCTTATAAATAAGACTTGGATAGATTTGTTACTTTATATCAGAATAATTTAATCGTATTCGTAGAAGTAAATAGTGCGCTTTTAGATGTAAGCTATTTTTATATCAATTTATTTGAAGCTAATATAAAAAAACTAATGATAGTAGTATCCTTTTTCAATTGTATTCCGTTAAGACGCAATTCGTGGATGTTGTTGGTTGGCCAGTCGGTTTGGAGCGAACGCACACATACTTGCCGTATGTTTCTCGGGTAGTTTGAGATTGCACCAAAGGCCCCTTTGCCAAGATGTACTACGCTAACTAGCGTTTATTTTCGTTTTTAAACCAATCGCGTTACTGGCACATCACGTGACTTTTCGTATCACGTGATCTACCAGTGACGCGATTGGTGTAATAGGAACGCTAGTTAGCGTAGTGCATCTTGACAAGGGCGTCAGTATAGAAACGTACAGTGTGTACGTGTGCCTGCGATTCTGACTGTATTTTGTATGAATGGCCTCTGCTTTTGTCTAAAATTGTGTCTCTGAGGTGCATGTGATCTCATTGACATTCTGTTTCGTTCACTTGTGCAATAACAATGCATTCATCTTCACTACATTTTGTATGTAAATTTGGAATGTCTGCGATCTAGTATTAAATAAAACGGTGTTGAAGAATTATTGAAGCGTTATTATTGGTTCCCTGTTTTTCTTTATTATTTGACTGCGTTGGGATAATAAAGTTCGCAAATTGGCCACCAGCGGAAAGCTGCAGTTTTAGGGATAGGGTTGACAACTTCACCAGGGCCCCTATTTTTTCGACTTCATTTAAGCGGGGCGGGGTTCATTGTGGATATGAAATTAAAGTCGACCTTTATTTAAAAATATAATATAAAATGTATTTGCAACAATCGCAAATGTGTTTAAAAACGAAACAATAATCAACTCAATTACATTATAAAGCTTACATACTAGCCTCAGGGGCGCGGGGCTTCCATCCTGGAAATATAAATTGAATTATTATCATATGTACTAGGATTCATTGCAGACTGTTTCACTGTTCTAAACTTCCCTATAAATAGCCTTTACCTAACAGACTCGCCGGGGAACTTTAATCAGTTACTTCCTCATGGTCCTACTAATTTGTCATACTAGTCAAAAAGTGATCCTAGATTTGATCACTAAATACTAATTATGGTTGTAAAAGTAGGTAGGTTAGGATCGTTAGGTAGCTTCAGATGCCCGAAGGGCAATACCACTTAGAAGCAAGAGCTCCGCCCTTGGGCGGGGCTCCGTCGAAAGTCAGTTTGACAAAAATAGTAGGACCACGAGGAAACGGCCCTTCAATCCTACTAATATTACAAATGCGAAAGTTGTGTGTTAGTTTGTTACTCCTTCAAGCTGCAACGGTTGAAGAGATTTGGATGAAATTCGAAATGGGGAGAGCTTATAGCCTGGATTAACACGGGCTACTTTTCATCCTACGGGTCTTAGTTGCGCTTATGGCGTGACATTAATTAATAAAGCATCCTTCACTCTCGTACTTATAATACGTGTCAGAAAGTGACGGATATTTTATTCACATTTTGTCACGCGATAAACTCAGCCATACTAGGGTAAATCGTCAGTAACTGGCCACTTTGCAATAATATGAGTCAACAAAGATATTTGCTCACATTTTTGCGACTAAACTAGAATACCTAGATCTTGAGTTATTACCCGGAGTACTGTCCAAGTATCTTAACTAACAGCGTCAGTAAGAAATTTGGTGGCTAGTAACTAAATGACACTTTCTAAAGTGGCCAGTTACTGACGATTTACCATTAGGCCTCCTGGAAGGGAATAACGCTAATCAAAATCTACGCGGAAGAAGTCGCGGCCAGAAGCTAGCTAAATAATACACAGGCATTATTTTTCAGCAACTAATAGTCAACAGGAGGCCAATGAACAGACAGTCTGGTTTGGCATAGTAATATCAATTCATTATTAAAGCCCTCGGGTCTCAGTACTCACACGTGTATCTTGATGTGCGGGCCTGCTTTGACGGAGGAGGCGTCCTGCGGCGTGAGGAACACGAACTGCCGCGACGGGGACGCCTCCGCGTGCCCCAACAGCGCATCCATCACCTTGCGTCGGTTTACGTTGTCCTTAACATCAATTACAAATCATCATCATAGTCATCTACACTAATAAAGAGGAAAGATTTGCATATTTTTGTAACGAATGAATTCAAAAACTCTGGATTCTTTCACGTTTAGAATGCTACATCATCCCTGAGTAACATTGGCCAATCCCGGAAAGATAAAAGTATCCCGTGGGATGACAAATACGAATTGTGCGCGGACGAAGTCAAGACTCCGCCGAGCAAACGTCGAGCGTCCAGTGGCGCCCTGATTACTAAAATTATTGTGTTTTCTAATTAACCAAAGAATTTTCTTAGAATCAGACGATGCATTTTTGTAGTGCTAGTAAAAACACGATTAATGGGATACGTAACCAACTTTAATAACGATTACCCTTTGAGTAGTCAGCTTAACGGTAAAAGGTGGCTACTTTTTTCCGTTAAGTTGATAACTCGAAGGGGAATTGTTATTAAACTATATGATATACCCTTTAAGCTGTGTTTTCATTTATAGTCCAAAAACATACCGTCGAATTTTAAGAAAATACTTTAGTTTATTACAAAACACAATAATAGTAATGAGGGCGCAACTGTACATCCGGCGTACGCTCGGCGCAGTCTTAACATTTTCTATACAAAATGCGATAACGTTTCCGTCCCCTTAAACCTAGTCCGATTGTAACGATTTTTTGAATATGTTGTAGATATCATCAAAAACTATGTCTGTACGTTTTCTTTTTCAAGAAAATGTTTCTTATAATTCAAAATTCAAAATATTTATTCTGAAAACAAATGAAACAAATTTAAAAAACAAGCGTACAGGTCTAGTTTTTTTATATTATCTACAACACATTCAAAAATTGTGAAAACTGGACTTGATCTAGGGGGTGAGAAACGTTATCGTCCGGTGCTACATTTTTATGGTTTTTTTTTGACAGCTGCGCGATTTTAGCGGCCGTTCACAATTCTCTTTTTTAAGTTACATTGACGACGTGTTCAGCCTAGGTGGTAGTGACCCTGCCTACGAAGCTGGCGGTCCTCTTTTCGATTCCCGGTATAGGCAAATGTTTTTTGTGATAAGCGCGGGCATTTGGTCTTGAGTTTTATGTGTATGTTGTTTTTTTTTAAATAATTTATTTAGGCTACATAGTCTTATAAGTATTACAAAACCTCAGGAGGTTAAATGCACTTTATGAAGTGACCTGGAGTACCATACTTAAATATAGTAACTGCTTTACATAAACGGTAAGCAATGAGACGGAAAATCATACATACATACATAGTCATGCCTTCATTCCCAGAGTGGGGTAGGCAGAGCTACAGAATTACCGAAATCAGATATTCTGTTCTTTGTTATGCATGTCACGAATAAATGATTTTCTTTCTTTCTTTCTTTCTTTCTGTTAACAATGAAGAAATATTATAAATTATAAGTCTCCACTAAGCAGTATTTTTTTTCGTCTTCACTCTATAACGCTTTAAGTGAATGATGATCAGCCCCCTATTTCACCACCCTGACAATGACAGGTGGCATTTCAGTGTACATGGAGCAGCTTATATGAATCCCAGTGATGTGAAAACTTGTTAACCCTGCAATGTATACCGAATTGCACCTGTTATTGTTTTTTTTTTTTTATGGCATAGAGAAGACATACGAGCACCTAGGCCGCCTGATGGTAAGTGGAAACTGTGACCCATAGACATTCACATTCACAAGACTGCAATGCAATCCTAAGACTGCAAATGCGTTGCCAACCCTGAGGACTAAGATGGAATGCCTCTATGCTAGTCAGTAGTAGTAGTAGTTTGTAAGGCTAGGGTCGAATTTTTTGGTGATGTTATTACCATAAAGACGTCGAACTCGTCGAGGAAATAGAAGGGCACCTCGACGCAGGCCCAGAGCGCCATGATGAAGGCCACGGTGCTGTAGGAGCGCTCGCCGCCCGACAGCGAGGCCGTGGTGGACGCGAGGCGGCTGCTCTCGCGCCCCGTGCACTGGATCTCCAGCGCGCCGCGGCCGAAGTCTATCTCCATGTGGCCCTGGGGAGTGACAGCTCTAGGCTTGGTAAAACACAACCGGTATGGCTTACCGATGTACCTGCGCAGATGAAATTTTTTCGAAGCGCGGGAACCAATCGGCATGATCCACGCGTTGCGCGGTTGTATTCTGTCCTATTATTGGTTGTTAGAGACGCCATGTTGACGCGCGCCCGCGTGTCATTCAGGTAGCCGTCAAACGAGCGTGAGTGAGATGGAAAAAATAGATGCAATTTAATTTGCACCTAATAACTGTTACGTACAAGTCAGATCGTGGGTTTTAATCGTGCTTTCGGAAATCATCGGAATCGTTGTTCTTGTCTGCGCGAACGAAGATTCACGACACGCCATATCGGTTGTGCTTGACTGTACTATGGGTTCTAGACAACGATAAGTACTTGTATAGAGAAATATATACATAGGGTTAGGAATATCTTTTGACCCATAATAGGAAGAGGGTTGATTTTTTTTCAACAAGAAAAACAACAGCATTTGTAGCATCTTGTCGTGTGTAGCATCGTGTTTAAAAATAAAACAACAAAATTAGGTCAAGACCGAGGGTTTTGTACCGCTGCAAAAGTAGATATAAATATATTTCCATTTGATTCGGCTACCCTTTAGGTACGGAACCGTAAAAAGAATACAGCTGAGTAGTGCAGCGTATGGAAAATTCATCCGTCAATCCTTCACGCCGAACATTCTCAGTCTAAATATTTTTGGTCAGTACGTTCTGTCAGTCATGACAAAATAATATCTGGGAAATGTTGATTTCAGGGCTATAAGTTTGAGAAACTGATTTAATGTAAAAGCAAGTTGACTCACGCTATACCCGTTGACGGTGAGCATCAAGTTGAAGTAGTGCTGCACCAGCCGGGCCATCTCGCTCTGGCACCGCTCCGCCATGTGGCGGTGCTTCGTCACTGAATCCTCCAGCTGCATAAGAACATACAGACTTTCAACTTTAAAAGTTCATTTAAACAACTGCAACAACTACGACTAATAATTAAATTAGAAAATTGGAATTAAAGTAAATTTTCTAATTTGATCATTAGCCATAAAAACAAAATAATTTTTACTTTACTTCCTTTGCACTAGTTCTTTATTTGAATGGCCCGTATTTGTACTCTGTAATGTACCTCAGGAGGTTAAATCCGCTCTGGAGTCCCACAGGGGTCACATCTAGGTCCACTGCTCTATAACATCTACATTTATTATTCTGCTCCCTGTTCTCTAAGCACTTACTTTATGTACAGTCGGAAGAATATCGCGTCAAATATATTTATACAGGGTGTCCAGTAAATAATGGATAACCTTCTACCCATCCATGGGGCACCTCAGGCTGGTCCCGAAAAAGGACTTACAGGTTTAGTAAAAGTTGCATGGTTTTCGAAATAATCGAACTTTTCTATTTTCTTAATAATTAGCACCTTGCTTCACTGTAATGACCGCCAAGGCCACAAATAAAGAGATTTTGTCGTTCTGTTTGCTGTTAAATATTCTTTAATAGTGATGCTAACGGATGTGTCTTAGAGCATTATGGTAGCGATACTAATTTCTTGTTAAACATATCTTAATTTATAACATCACATTTTGCTTTAAAGTTTGAAACAACTTTGACTGCTTGTGGTGAAAAAAATTTGTATGAAGACCAGAGTGGCCAATATGTTGAAAAATAGTGTATCTAATACTGATTCTAAACTGGTATAACACATGGTGTTTACGTCTTTACAGATAAAGTTATTGCTGTTAGTATTCACTAAAAGCGAATTTTACCAAAACACCAAGTTATCGATAAGTAACTCTTTACTTGATTGGGTTAGTCATATCATAAAAAACGCTTCTCTTATGAAAACCAACGTCTAATTACTGCAAAATAATGAATCACAGAATACTTGAAACCTACATCAACAATAATATTTGTAAATAAAAACCGAATCTGTTTATTAAAAACAATACTATTTAGGTACTATAACAAGTGTTCGAACTGCCTTCCCTCAACTCTGATACAAGCTCTGCACCTTTTAATAAAATTTCTTTTTAACATTCGGGTGTACTGTCGTTCGGTAATTTCTTGAACAGCCGTTTGAATATTTTGACGCAGTTCTTGCACAGAGTTAATTGGTTTGGAGTAAACTTTTTCTTTTAAGCAACCCCAAAATAAAAAATCCAGCGGGTTCAGGTCCGGAGAGCGTGGAGCCCATGCTATAGGACCCGCACGGCCGATCCGTCTATTAGGAAAAGTTTCATTTTGGTAATTTCGAACTTGAACCGCGAAATGAGCAGGGCAACCATCATTTTGCAGCCACATCGTCGTTCTTACGTTTAAGGGCACATCTTCCAATAAAATGGGAAGTTCGTTTTCAAGGAACTCCAAATATCTGGCTCCATTCAAAGTCTGGGATAGATCAAAAGGACCAATTATTTTCCCGTTTAAGATCCCCGACCACAAATTAATTTTAAATTGATATTGGGAGTGATCCTCTCGCATTAAATGTGGATTCTCTCCTTTTAATTGCCAGCTATGGTAGTTATGCATGTTGAAGAAACCATCTCTTTGGCAGGTAGATTCGTCACTCCACAGAATTTTATCGAAAAACATTGGATCTTCTTCCATTTTTTTAACATGATACGACAAAATTCTACTCTAGGAGCATAGTCCCTAGGTTCCAGAGTTTGCACCCTTGTGATATGGAATAGGTATTGTTGGTGTCTTTTTAAAATGTTGTGAACGGTCGACTTTGTAATGCCTGAACTTCTTGATATAGCTCGTGTAGAAGTTGAGCGATCTGTTTCCAGTTCAGCGAGCACAAGTTCCTCGATGCTCGTATCTCGAGGTCTGCCTTCGCCATTACCACCCACACTTTGACCAGGCATTCTCCCTTCACAAAAAGCATTGTGGACTCTTACAAAAACTCGGTAATCGGGACGACGAGTATTCGGATATCTGCTTGCGTACAATGCAGCAGCTGCATTGGCATTGCCTTTGCATTCTCCATAAATATAATGCATATTAGCATACTCACGGGGTTCGTATTGATGCCTAGGCATGTCGTTATATCCTTTTCGAAGTCCAGGGCAAAGCTAACTAGGTCGTCGCAAACAAAATCCAAATAGTTACCCAAAATATGGTTCTTCGTGGAATCAAAACTGTACTTGATAAATGTCAAAAGAAAACATCAAAACGGATAAAAAATTCATAGCCGAAAATACACATTAGGTAATCAAATTGTAAAAAAGTATGTATTACTCAGCAGAGAAAGGAGAGATTGTAAGCAAAGTATGCACTTAGTTAACATCCTAAATATTATTTAAAACTAATAAAAGAATTGCATTAAAAGTTGAATAAATGTAAGTACCAAATAAGTAGTCGCATTTCACATTCGTTATATCTGGTTTTCACTTGCTGTCACTAAACAAACATGTCGTAGACACGTTTTATTTACCAAAACATCAAGTTTCTCAACTCTTTCTTGATTGGACACTTGTTATAGTAACTAAACAGTATTGTTTTTAATAAACAGATTCTGGTTTTTATTTAAAAATATTATTGTTGATGTAGGTTTCAAGTATTATGTGATTCATTATTTTGCAGTAATTAGACGTTGGTTTTCATAAGAGAAGCGTTTTTTATGATATGACTAACCCAATCAAGTAAAGAGTTACTTATCGATAACTTGGTGTTTTGGTAAAATTCGCTCTTAGTGAATACTAACAGCAATAACTTTATCTGTAAAGACGTAAACACCATGTGTTATACCAGTTTAGAATCAGTATTAGATACACTATTTTTCAACATATTGGCCACTCTGGTCTTCATACAATTTTTTTTCACCACAAGCAGTCAAAGTTGTTTCAAACTTTAAAGCAAAATGTGATGTTATAAATTAAGATATGTTTAACAAGAAATTAGTGTCGCTACCATAATGTTCTAAGACACATCCGTTAGCATCACTATTAAAGAATATTTAACAGCAAACAGAACGACAAAATCTCTTTATTTGTGGCCTTGGCGGTCATTACAGTGAAGCAAGGTGCTAATTATTAAGAAAATAGAAAAGTTCGATTATCTCGAAAACCATGCAACTTTTACTAAACCTGTAAGTCCTTTTTCGGGACCAGCCTGAGGTGCCCCATAGATGGGTAGAAGGTTATCCATTATTTACTGGACACCCTGTATACATTTATGACTAACTTTACAATCTCTGAGCACTTACCTTAGGGATGATATCGGTGAGCTTGTCCAGATGGGCCTTGGTGGTGTTGTACATCGGCTCGATGCGCAGCAGTTCCTCCTCGACCTCGGCCTTGCTGCGCCCCTCGCTGCGGATCGAGCTCAGCTTGGACTTGGCCTGCTCGATCTCGCGCTTCACGGTCTCCTTGTCTCTGCAATGCGCTCTGGATTAATGTTTGGTAATGTTCGACTCCACACACTGCGTAGTTCATTGGTTTTATACTTATACTAGCTTCTGCCCGCGACTTCGTCAAGATTTCGATAATCGTTATTATATACTAGTCATTTTCTTAGTTTCTTATTACAATATCGAAATAAACCTTAATAAAACGTAGCAGTTTCGGATGTTAAGGTTGAATGACCTAGAAGCAGTACAGGGTCTGTATATATACTTGCATAGTATCGCAGCGAATTGTGGAGTTCACTTCAACCTACCTGCCTGCCTGATAAACATTAACCTATATACCTACCAATATACAAGACCGATTTGACAGCTGTCAACTCAGTACAAAATACGTGTGTTGAGGCATCTTTGAGGTTATATTTTGTACTGCGTCGAACCGGGATTATTTTAACGGTACAACTACAGTATGTAACGGTTCGCTTGAACCTGCCCGAACCATGACCAGTATTTAAAGGACCGCAGTCCTTACAACGATCAGACTAACACTGACCTCTTATAACAAAAGAGGGTATAGAACTCCGATAGACTGGTATGGTATGTGCAACTGTATCAAAATCAGCGGCCCTATATTGAGGGACGAAGTTCCTTTAACAAGCATGGCAGGCCATGGATTAAACGCAACGATAGGACCACTCCACCTGACAATGACACGAGACAGGTGACAATTCTTTATGCATTGCAAAGTTAACACGCTGATACATTACTGGGTATCATATAAACTGCGCCATGTACACTGAAATGTCACCTGTTACCTGTCATTGTCGGGACGGTGAAATAATAAATAAATATCAGGGGACAATGTCACACCAATTGCCCTAGTCCTAAACTAAGCTCAAGGCTTGTATTATGGGTACTAGACAACGATATAATTACTTATATAGAGAAATATATAGAAAACATCCATGACTCAGGAACAAATATTCGCGCATCACACAAATATCTGGCCTTACCGGGATTTGAATCCAGGACCGCTAGCTTCGTAGGCAGGGTCACTACCCACTAGGCCAGCGCGACGCCATATTAATATTAATATTCCCTTTAAATGTAAAGTCCCTAGGTCCAGCTGTTCCGGCTATGCGTTGAGCGATCAGTTCAGTTTTTTAGATAGATTTAACTGGCCGTGAGTCTGCCCCCCCCTTCCCCTCGTGACCTTATGACCTTATGGCTTTCACGTTAACTGTTTTGCTTCGTTGACCGTCTTTTCTTAAGGGCTTCTTCTCCTGGTTAGAACGCTGTAGAGTTGTGAGCTTAGATATTACTCTAAGAACGACTGAGACTTACCTAGGTCCTCGACTCTCGGGTAGAGCGTCTCTGCATCAGCTACCTTGGTGCATGTACAGTGACTCAGGGCAGTCAGCCATGCGTCTATGAACGACCGAGACTCACCTAGGGTTCTTGACTCTCGGGCAGAGCGTCTCTGCATCAGCTACCTTGGTGCATGTACAGTGACTAAGGGCAGTCAGCCATGCGTCTATGAACGACCGAGACTCACCTAGGGTTCTTGACTCTCGGGCAGAGCGTCTCTGCATCAGCTACCTCGGTGCATGTACAGTGACTCGGGGCAGTCAGCCATGCGTCTATGAACGACCGAGACTCACCTAGGGTTCTTGACTCTCGGGCAGAGCGTCTCTGCATCAGCTATCTTGGCTTGTATGACGATGTTCCTCTCGTCCAGCGCGGTCTGTATGTGCGCGAGTTTGGCGCGCTCCTCCTTGACGCGCTGCTTGTATGTATGTCGCTCTGTCACGCCTTGTTCAAGTTTCAGCTGCTCTTGTTGTATCTCTTCCTAGTAGTGAAAAGGGTACATTAAAATCTGACTAGGGAATCGAGTTATAAGGTGGCCAATTAAAAATAAAACTTAGCGAGAGTAGGCAAACAACACACGCAGTGGGGGCGCTTCTGCAAGCGTGTACGCAGCACGAAGCCCTTGTCTCTTGAGAGCCGCAATGCGTGCGACACACGTTACTCGCACGTGCACGTGCTCGGCACGCTATCGGTGTGACATATTGTATGAGAATTCATAATATACAACGTCTATGCACACGCATCCGGTGTGGCTCGGCCTTAATACGTTACAGTAAAACACAACTTATATGACTTACCGATGTACCTGCGCAGATTTAATTTATTCGAAGCGCGGGAACTAATGTATTCTGTGCTATTATTGGTTAGTGACGCCATGTTGACGCGCGCCCGCGTGTCATTCAGTCAGCCGTCAAACGTGCGTGAGTGAGATGGAAAAAATTGATGCAATTTAATTTGCACCTTATAACTATTACGTACAAGTCTGATCGTGGGTTTTAATCGTGCTTTTGGAAATAATCGGAATCGTTGTTCGTGTCTGCGCGAACGAAGATTCACGACACGCCATATCAATTGTGTTCTACTGTAACTATGAGTAATGTCGCATATACTCACGTCCAGGTTACCGCAAGAGTTGATCAACTTGGCCAACTGCGCCTTGGTCTCTTTAGCTCTGGCCTCGAGGCCGTCGATCTTCTCCTTCTGTTCTCGCTCCTTCTCCGCGGCCGCCTCCACGTGCTGGGTGAGCGAGGCCACCTTCTCCTTGGATACATTCAGCTCCTCTTCCTGGTAACAGTATTTATTATTAGTGTTGACGTCATGTTTGAAATAAGTAACGTGATATAAAAACTTGTATTGGTATATTAACAACTAGCGACCCGCCCTCGCTTCGCTTCGGTTTATATGAGTTTTCTGTAACACCAGTACATAAAAAAAAAAAAAAAATTATACATATAAACCTTCCTCTTGAATCACTCTATCTTTTAAAAAAAACCGCATAAAATTCCGTTGCGTAGTTTTTAAGATCTAAGCATACATAGGGACAGACAGCGGGAAGCGACTTTGTTTTATACTATGTAGTGATTAGGTATCATCAAGGAGTTAGCTGTATTTTCCGACGTGACATTTAACGACCCGTATAGTTTGATGCCATACCTGCGTGTTCAGAAGTTGTGCGCGTAAATACATTTCGGCGATTCATTTTTATTTATATAGAACATCGAGCGTATATGTGTGTGAGCGGTTCCCTTTATTCGGCATAATATTATGGCTCCTATGTATTATTTCGCATGATTAATTTTTTGCCGAAACGATTACATCTCTAAACTCATCATATTAATAACATTAGTAAGGTTATTTTAGTATTTTAAAAGTTAAAATAATATATAAATATCCGAGAAAAAAATATTATGCTAAATCACAATTATGCGAAATAAAACATTAGGTTAAATAATAGTATGCGAATAAATATAGTCCCGTGTGTGTGTGTGTTTACCAGCACGGCGTGGTGCGGCTGGTGCTGCATGACGAGCGCGGCGGAGGCCTGGCGCTCCGCCTCCTCCTTGGCGTGCCGGTCGCCGAGCAGGGCCTGCCCGACAAATACACAGTTAACATTGTATAAGACGAATATAAAATTCTACAATTCTTACTAATTACGCCTGTAACCTTCACTTTCATCCCTTACGGACATGGCCAAACCACAGTCTATAAACCAATACAGTCGTTCGACGAAGCCGTCTAGACAGGGCAATCGTGCGGGGTGTGAGGGGCGAGGGGCGGGTAGGGCGAGCCCGAGCTGCATACGTCGCCATTGTTAGTAGCTCGGGACATATCTTTCAGGGCTACTGCGTGTCGTGTGTTGTATTTTGATGTGTTTAGAATAAAAAATGGTGCATACGACATGTGCTGTGCGAGAATGCAATTCATCATCTCGCACAAATAAAGATCTGCGATATTATCAATTTCCACACTCAGAAGAAAGGTAAATATATTATTTTATAGTGCTTAATTTACAACATTTTTGTCATGTCATGTGTACGGTTTTACACCGTACAGGTATTTCTGCTAACATCACGCCCTACTTTTATTAGTCATGTAGACATGTACGTAATCATAATTATTACTAATATTTAGATTCTAACGCACTTCACAATACAACGTCAGAGACGCTTGACCTAGCCGTTGAACTGTAACTTCTTATTTAATAAACGTATTAACTTTATTATCTTTAACTTTCAAACTATACTTTATGTAACGAGCCGCACTGAAACTCGGTAAAGCTGCTACATAAATTGGTCCTTCGAACCGGATGTGTTTGTTCATTTGTTGCGGTGGCGTTCAGTTTGCTGGCCTCCCACAAGCGGGTCTCACCAGTGAGCTGAATAGACGCACTTACCGTGACGGTAGGGCAAACGCACTGGATAACTGCAGAAAAGAAGATCGCGGAAACTTCGTTGTCTCCTTGTGTAGTGAACAGCAGTGGATCAACGGTCTGCTTATCGAACGGTAAAGGCAAACTGCCAGGAATACAGTTCCAGCCTTGAAGTATCTTTCTGCTAATAGCATGCCATTCACTGGAAAGCATCAATTTGACGAAGGCAGCCGACCAGCATCACCAGCTGGGGCTAACTGGCCGAACTTACTTCAACAACAAAGTGAATGTTTTGAGGCGATAAAAGTACTCAAATCTAACTTCAAGAAGGATGGCCCCTCCAGAAGAACAGCTGAGTACTTAAAAAAGCGTTTAAATACTTTAGAAGGTCTTTGGGTGGAGTTTGTTGCCAAAGACGACTTATTGAAGCAGATGGAGAATAAAGAGAGCGAATACTTCGTGGATGACATCTTCAACAAAACAAAAGTCACGTATGAGGCTTTAAAGCAAGAAATAATGACGTCAAATCTTGCATTATCTCTTGGGATGCGGACAACTCCGAAGAAGATGGATGGGAACGTCCCTTCTCAGAGAGGGACACTGACTGAGATGGTGCAAAAGGAAGCCGGCGCAGCTTCCGGGAGCAGTGAAGTACTAACTGAAGAGAGTAGAGCTACGTTGCGCCAACAACTTTTGAACTTTAACGCACTAGAGAGCCATTTCAAAAATTGATTTAGTAAAAATGGATGAGAAATGGGAGCTAGAAGACAGTCTTAACACCCTAAAGGCAAGATGGAATGCCATAGACAAGCTGCATTGGGAATTGAACTTCGTACTTGGAGAAAACTTGCCGATCTACGGTAAAGAGTACTCCAAGTGGGAAAACGCTTACGACACTTTGAAGAAAATTATAAGCAAGAAAATTTGGGCGAGCGCACACTATAAAGAGTCGACACCAAGAATGGAACTCCCCGAATTCGACGGCAACTACAGCAAATGGGTGTCCTTTAAGGATTTATTTATAGAGACTGTGCACTCTAACCCGTTATTATCAAAATCACAGAAGATGCAGCATCTTAAAGCGGAACTAAAAGGCGACGCAGAGAAACTTATACAACATCTTGCGATCAGTGCGGAAAATTACGACTCTTGCTGGGAGATAATACAACACCGCTATGAAAACAAGAGGCTGTTATTTTCCTCATATATTAATACCCTATTGGGCCTCAATATGATTCAACAACCATCTGCATTCAACATTAAGAAAATGCACGATACTATCAAGGAATGCGTCAACGGTTTAACAAATTTGGGGCTCGACATATCAACTTGGGACCCTCTTCTCGTTCATCTATTGCTGCCGAAACTCGACACAACGACCTACAACGAATATGCTCATGACATGAAGAACCCGAGGGAGTTACCGGCCCTTCAAGAACTGATTGATTTCCTGGAAGGAAAATTCATTGCATTTGAGTCCATGAAACATAATCAACAAAATCATAATAGCCACAAGCCGGAAAATCTACCGAAAAATCAAGGAAATTGGTATCAAAAACCGATACTGAAGAGTTTCAACTTTCAAAACAAGTTTCACGAACCAAGAGCAACGACCTTTAAGAAGCCAGAAAAATGGACCAAATCACACTACACTACATTCAAGTCATGCCCACTCTGCAAAAAAGGGCACGTTTTAATGTATTGCGGCACGTTTTTAAACATGGATGTTGCAACAAGAAACGAGAGCGTAGCTAAGTTGCAAGTATGCCGAAACTGCTTGTTTAGCCATAACGGGAAAGAATGTGTGTCAAACAAAAACTGCAAACTTTGCGACAAAGCACATCACACACTGCTTCATAACGCAAACATGGAAAACATCAAAGGTCATCAACAACAAGCGAATCAACAGCCCTCAACTTCAACTCAACGATCAGCACATCACGTGAACACTGACATCGAAGAAGTACTACTCACCACCGTCAAACTGATGGTTGTTAACATAGAGGGAGCGCACGTGACTCTACGAGCACTACTAGACCAGGGATCGCAAGTGTCCCTAATATCTGAAAATGCTGCACAAAGACTTAGGTTGCCTCGACGTAAACTAAGCGCAGTCGTATCTGGAGTTGGATCATCGGAAGGGAATAGCAAGGGTTGCTTATCAATTGAATGTAAGTCAATACACTCAGACTTTACATTTACAACGGAAGTTCTCATCATGAAAAAACTTGTCAACAACTTACCGTCGACAACCCTCAAAAACGCAAAATGGGATCATTTGGAAAACTTGAAGCTTGCCGATCCAGATTTTAACATCTCAGGGCCTATAGATATCTTACTGGGAGCAGATGTTTATTCTCAAATAATTGTGGATGGAGTATTGAAGCGGGACACCGACGCTCCAGTAGCACAGCAGACAAAACTAGGGTGGATAATTTGTGGCAACGTAAAAAGATTCAACTGCCTCGTGGTGGTCAATGAATTGCAAAACTTAACCAGGTTTTGGGAAACAGAAGAGATCAGCTGCTCCAACGAATCTACGGACAGCGACGATTACTGCGAGAAGCACTACGCCCAAACTACAGAACGTTTAAGCACGGGTGAATATGTCGTGAAAATGCCGTTAAAAAGCGATATAGAAATGAAATTAGGGAAGACTAAACCACAAGCAGTTTCGCAATTTCTTCAGCTGGAAAAGAAGATGGCTAGACAGGAACATTTCGCCCAACGATATAAACAATTTATCACGGAATACCAAGAACTAGGTCACATGAAACCGGTAAAGGGGTCAACGTCCTCCGGTCTTCAAGCCTACTTACCCCACCATGGAGTAATACGGGAGGGATCCTCAACTACAAAGCTGCGTGTAGTATTTAACGGCTCTATGAAAAGTGACACTAAATACAGTTTAAACGATTTGATGGAGAGAGGACCCAACCTACAAAAGGACCTCGTAACGTTGATCCTCACATGGAGAAGCTACAAATATGCGCTTACAGCGGACATTGAAAAAATGTTTAGAGCAATCCGACTACATGAGGATCAGCAGCCGCTTCAGAAAATAATTTGGAGGTCGGCGCCACAAGATCAACTACAGGAAATGCAGCTCTGTACCGTAACATACGGAACCAAAGCGGCCCCCTTTCTAGCTATGCGTACACTAAAACAATTAGCTCAAGATGAAGGTTCCGCTTATCCCGCAGCGGAGAAAGCGCTAAGCAATCAATTTTACATGGACGACGTGATAACGGGGCATAACACAATCGACGGCGCACAAATATTACAAAAACAACTATATGACCTACTAAAAAAGGGTGGATTTACTTTAAGAAAATGGGCTAGCAATAACCCAACGGTATTAAGAAATCTCGCAGAAGAAAATAAAAGTAACCAAGAAATATTTAACTTTAGTCCCGATGAAACAACGAAAACGCTTGGCCTTGGGTGGAATAAAACTGAAGACTCATTTTGCTTCGACTGGGAACTACCGGAAGCTACAAACAAACCCTGTACGAAACGTAGGCTGCTCTCAGACATTAGTAAGATTTTCGACCCCCTCGGCTGGCTGGCGCCAGTAACTGTGCACACCAAACTGCTGTTTCAAAGGGTATGGAGCAGCAACATTGGATGGGACGAGCCTGTCACGGAACAGATCGCCAAGGAATGGGACGCAGTACGCTCTCAATTACAACTAATCAAAACTAAGACGATCCCAAGATGGATAAACTGCGTGAAAAAGGAAATTGAACTACACGGCTTTTGCGATGCAAGCGAGAAGGCGTTCTCTTGTGTCATATATAGCAAAACTACTAATGAACAAGGCGAGATAACTATTACGTTGCTAACAGCTAAAACAAAAGTTGCGCCACTCAAGACAAAGCCCACACTGCCACGATTAGAGCTCTGCGGAGCCCTATTATTAACGAAGCTTATGGCGAAAGTGAAGAATGCTCTTTATGACCAAAAACTGAAGGTTTACTGCTGGACAGACTCTCAAGTGGTACTCGCATGGCTACAGGGTAGTAGCACGAAATGGGAACCCTACATAGCGAACCGAACGACCATGATAAACAATGTAGTCCCCGCCGTGCAATGGAGGCATGTGAAATCTAAAGAAAATCCCGCCGACTGTGCATCAAGAGGGCTTTTACCCGCACAGTTACTAAATTTTAACTTATGGTGGAACGGCCCACTATGGTTGATAACATGGGCGGAAAACAAACCTACAAACGAAGAAATATTTATAACCAATGCAGAAAAGGTATACGAGTGTCAAGTAACACGCAAACAATGCAATAGCCAAGTCATAATAAAAGATATATTACAACGATGCAGCACAATGGCACGCGCCATTCGATGTGTCGCATGCGTGTTACGTTACATAACAAAGTTACGTAACAAGTCCGAATCAGCTGATGGAACTCAGAATACCATTGACGAACTGAACGAAGCAACTCATCGTATCATCAAAATAATCCAACAGGATAGCTTCCCCGAAGAAATAGAAAATCTGAGCAACGGAGATCTAGTAAACAGAAAGAGCAAAATTTTGAATTTAACACCATTTCTTGACCATGAAGGCATTTTACGAGCAAGGGGACGGTTAAGCCACTCAGCCCTTCCGGAGGAAACGAAGTACCCCGTCATACTCCCGCACACTGGACGCCTTACGGAACTTATAATCGGGGACGCCCACAAACAGGTGCTGCACGGAGGAGCACGCCAAAACAAAAACAAAACAAAATGGCGGATGTAAAAGCGTGACGCCTGCCAGCAAAAATTTAAACTTGTCTCAAACAAAAAAATTACTTACATCCATTTTCAAATTTAAAATGGCGGACATGACTTTTATATATAATAATGCGGGTGCTGATTACGAAAAAGACATCCATGTTGAAATCAAAGATGGCGGACGTTATTTTTTCTTAAAAATCGATATGGGTGTCATCTTCGAGGTTCCTCGGAGTGCCGATTACGAAAATGACATTATTTTTGGAATCCAAGATGGCGGACGTTTTATTTTTAAATATAATGATATGGGTGTCATTTTCGAGGTTCCTCGGGGTGCTGATTACGAAAATGACATCCATATTGAAATCCAAGATGGTGAACATAATTTCTTTAAACAAAATTGTATGGGTGTTTGAATCTAAAATCATACCTAAGTTATTTATGGCGGAACAAAGAAACGTACATACATACTTTAAACCTAAAACCATTACCCTCTTTTTTTGGGCAGTTGTGTAGTTTGTGACAACCCTAGGTAATTACTGTGGCCTTGTGCCGCGTCGGCATTTACGCATACATCAAAGGCGTCGGCCCACTGTTAGTTACTCTTTACACTGTGGCCAAACCATGACAATCCATATCCATTCATTTATCATACAATTTAATATCGAATTTATAATACAAAAAACCGGGCAAGAGCATGTCCGTAAACCATCTCAAAAATCAACATGCACAAAGTTTCTATTCAAAGTTATTTGGTGCTGCCTTACTGCCACACTCGAGACGTCAATGATATGCTAGTTAAGTGACGTATGTCATCTTATTCTATTGCTATAGCAAAGAAAGTGACAGCAGCAACTTTAATCAAGCATTAAATTTAATTGATGTCTCTGAGAGCGGCAGTTACATAATTTTTAGTAGGTGTAAACACTTTAGTCGCCATCAGATTTTTTGTATTTCTAGTTTTGGCTGTAGGGGGGGGGGGGGGGGGGGGGGGCACTTGACGCTAACAAAAATTAGCGTTTTAAAGCTTAATATTACAAAAAACGGATCCCTTAATCGAAAAGCTCTCTGCACAAACCCGCAATATTTTTTAAAGACCTATCCAACGACATCCCAAAATGTTACGTGTAGGAAAAATAGTTTTTTTTAAGGTTTTGTTTTACCACTTTGTTGGCGTGACTAATATGTATATTCATGCCAAATTACAGCTTTCTAGTACTAAGAGTCTCTGAGCTAGGCTGCGGACGGACGGACATGGCGAAACTATAAGGGTTCCTAGTTTGACTACGGACCCATAAAAATGGCTTACTAACTCGCGTTGGTTTCCACAGTCTCAAATTTCAAGCCTACATTAGTGAACAAGCAAGCCAGACCGAACCCGACCTGGCTTACTAACTCGAGTTAAAATGACAGTTATCGTATGAATCTGACGTTTACTTACTCGAGTTAGGCGGACTTGCGCGAACCAGAGTTAGCCCTTAACCCAGAGTTAAGCGTCTACTTTTGTACGTGGTTTGCCGCCTAACCTCGGGTTAAGACGCTAACTCTGGACCACGCAAGTGGGCGTTAGTGTCGTAACGCAGTGTTAAATTTTCTGTGCAAGTGGCCTTAAGGCCCGCATAAAATTGTTTACCAAATAAGACAAGTCAATTGGTATGGAGTATAGTTTGGCTGCGGAGTACAGTCGGCATAAGAAACCACTTGCCTGCAGGCTGCGCGTCGCGGTGCGCTCGGCTTCTTTCGCCAGTTTGAACTCTTTGCTCATTTTCTCCTCTTCGGCTTCCATATTTCTTAGCTGTGTTTCTGCTTCAGCTATCTCCGCTAGCAATTGCCTTAAAATAAATTTCCATTGATAAACGAGGTTAAGACTCTTTAAAGTTAGAAGAAGACAGCAAAATTGTGCTTCTTTCTTTAGAATTAAAGTTAAAGTAAGACAGCAATCAATCAGTCTAATCATCGCTTTAGATTTTGTCTATATCATAATATTCGTTTTCGCTAATTGTACTTATAAGATAAATACATTAATTTGCGTGTTTAGATGATCCTGACTTTAATTTTAAATGTTTTAAACGTGACGTAACTCTAAAAAAAAACACATTTTAAGTTTAATATTTCCAATACGGCCCAAATCAAAAAAAAAACTAATTTAAAAACAAGCAAACGCTGAGTCTGATCCTGTGCCACATATTTCCTTTTTTGTTCTGTGTTAGCTTTATTTCATTCTATTCTCTAACTGCCGCACTCAGAGACGTCAATAAAATGTAATGCTGGTTTAGTGACGTGTTGTCTTATTCTATTGCTATAGCAAAGAATGTGACAGCAGCCACTTTAATCATGTATTAAATTTATTTTACATCTGAGTTGGTTAAATCTCAAGGAAATGTATAAAATTTTCGATTCCTTTTTGAATTTTAACAATTATTTAGTTTTACTACTGATGAACAACACGCCCTTAGTCTATTAGTTATTAGTTGAGTTAACCTCCTAAGGCCCAACGAAAAATTCAGCTTGTAGTCACTACGACCCGTAGTCCTACCAGTAGTACTATTATTTTAGTACTCATCTAGGCCCAAGTACTTCAAAGACTTACTTAGAGGACACGCCATAATTCGTTTAGCGCAATATTTTAAAACCAAATGGCGGTTTTTATTAAGTCCTACTGGTAGGACCGTGGTACGCTATGACTATACAACTGTCGAAGGAGCTGGGTCTGAATGACAAAGTTAATTAGGACTATGGGTAGGACTTTGGGCCTTCGGAGATTAAATATATAAATAAATAAATATCAGGGGACAATGTCACACCAATTGACCTAGTCCCAAACTAAGCTCAAGCTTGTATTATGGGTACTAGACAACGAAATAAATACTTATATAGAGAAATATATACTTCAATATATAGAAAACATCCATGGCTCAGGAACAAATATTCGCGCTCATCACACTATTATCTGCCCTTACCGGGATTTGAACCCAGGATCGCTAGCTTCGTAGGCAGGGTCACTACCAACTAGGCCAGCGCGCCGTCCAAAAAAAAAGAGCTGCATGTTTTATGTGTAACAGTTCGTTGTTGAGTACGATAGCCTACAGAGGAGATAAAGTAAGAGCGGGCGGTGACTGACTTCCTCCTCTCTGCGGTGCTGGTGTTGAGGTAGCGCGCGGCGCGCGGCGCGCCCCCGTAGCTGCGGTAGGCGGGCGCCGGGTGGTACTCCGTGGTGTCGAGCGTGACGATCTTGCGGCAGTTCTCCGGCACGTTCTCCACGCGGTCCGACAGGCGCTGGGCCTCCGCTGCGTACACAACATAACCACTATGCCAGGGCAGCGCCGGGTGGCGGTCTGGTCGCATAACAACTATTGTCATAATATCGATTGTCATAACACTTTACGCATAAAGTTGATGCTCATAATTTTTTTTTTGGCATAAATTATACTAGGCATAATTGTTCCCTGACAATTTACAGTTATGCGCAATGATGAGTATGACGAATCCTTGTATGCCCATCAAAAATATGACTTTAAACTTTATGCAACCCGACCCCTACCCGCCAGCGCCAACACTGCGCCGGATGTACAGTCAACCAATTTGATTTCTAGGCCACTTTGGACTATGTTAAAGTGACGTTGTCAACCAAAACGTAAGAGACTCCCTATGATTTGGTTTACAACGTCACGTTGACAAAGTCCATAGTGGCCTAGGAATCAAATTGGTTGACTGTACAGTGGCGCCCTCATTACTTTTGTGTTTTCTAATAAACTAAAGTATTTTCTTGAAATTGGACGAAATGTTTTTGTACTACAAATTAAAACACAACTTACAGGGTATATCATATAGTTTAATAACAATTCACCTTCGAGTTATTAACTTAACGGAAAATAGTGGCCACCTTTTCCCGTTAAGCTGAGTACTCAGTCATAATTTTCGCAGGTCATAATGCATTTTTCTCTGGACACAGTTATTTTTTCAGGATGTTTATAAAACTAACCTAACCTAATCTAACTAATCTACACGATAAACGTTCATTAAAAACTGTAACTTCAGCCTGAAAAAAGTTATGACCAAAAAAAGCATGACTAACAATACATTATGACTTATGAATGACCAATGACAATGTATGGCAGTCAAAGGGATCCGGTTTAGTAGCTGTAGGCAGAATACGTCCGTTTCTACCAAATAGACATTCTGTTTTATCTGCTCTTTATCTGATTGGTAATTGTACCCGCGATAACGACGTATGATTATAAGCCAACAAATGGAGTTTATGACGTCACAGTGCATATCGGGTCTCTGTCTTATCGCAGCCTAATTAGCAGTTTAAAATGCTTGTATTATGCGTATTTCTTAGGCAATTTTATTTTTAATTTTACTTTGAATGATCTATTTTTTCCTAGTTTGTTAAGAAATACAATTAAAAAAAAAACATGCATATTCTCTATCGTTCCCCTGATACCCATTTATTTAGTTAATTCCCTAATTAATTTCGTTCCTTTCGGCGTCGAGACCCTTGGTCCGTGGGGACCCGGTGCTATTAGCCTTTTTAAGCAGTTATCAAAAAGGCTAATAGAAACCAACGGAGACCATAGAGCTGGCAGCTTCCTCGGCCAACGCTTAAGCATTGCTGTACAACGAGGAAATGCTGCCAGCATCTGTGGTACTTTGCCACGGGGGCCCTTTCTTAGTTTTTAGTTTTTATTTAGTTTTAATTTTATAGTATTTAGTTTAGTGATAAGTAGGTTTTATTTTAGCTTTAATTTATTGTAAATTGATTTGTACTGTAATTGTTTATGTGCAATAAAGTAAGTTTATTTTTTTAAATACAATGCATTCCCTATTAAAGGGACACTGAAAAAACAAATGGGTTGATTTTACTAAGTTTTATGGTTATGATAGGTCTTACACATGAGTTTGGTTGAGTTAACCAGGAAAAAGGTTGAAGCAACCTTTTCAATGTGTTGTTTTTACTAAGGTTAGGTGTTACTTCAACGAAACTCATTGGTAGGTCCTAAAATGTAGTAAAATCAAACCATTCGGTTTGTCAGTGGAGTATAGGTAGGTACCGTGTTCGGGCACCATCAGGATGCTCTCGACGTGCAGGTTGTCGATGAGGTAGTTGGCGACGACGGGGTCGGCCACGACGAGCGCGTCCAGCGCCGAGCCGTGCTGGCCGACGCGCGCGCGCCGCGCCGACACGTCGTGCCGCCGCGGCAGGAAGCGGCTGCACGTCACGGTCGGCTTCGGCGCCTTGCCGAACACCTGGACAACTCCATGGGTGAATCTACTTTTAAAGTACTCCTTTTCTCTTGCGGTATTAAAACTTTCCTTTTTTTTATGGCATAGAGATGACAAACGAGCACACAGGCCACCTGATGGTAAGCGGAAACTGTGACCCGTAGACATTCGCATTCACAAGACTGCAGAGCAATCCTAAGACTGCAAATGCGTTGCCAACCCTGAGGACTAAGATGGAATGCCTCTATGCTAGTCATTTCACCGGCTGTCTTATCCCCAAACCGGAACACAACAATGCGAACACTGCTGTTTGGCGGTAGATTAATGGATAAGACGGTGGTAGCGATCCGGACGGACCCTGCACAAGGTCCTACCACCCGCAAACGAATCCTGGTGAATTATGGTTAATAATGATGTATGAATATTAAAATCAGACCATCAAATGTATGGACCCCACACGTTAAACACCTCAATTATTTTTTTAATCATCGAAAAACCGGGTAACTCAGGGGAAAATGCACTTTTTTCATACAAAACCTAGGGACATCGTCCCCTGCGTTACCAACTATATTATTGTTCAAAACTGTATTATTTTAAATTAAATAAGTTCAAATGTTAGCCTACTTGTCTAATTAAGTTAACATGTAGGCCATGTCGTAAGAAACAATATAGTTTTTCTAAAAACGTGTATTTTGTGAAACTTGTCAAAAAATAGGGAGTACCTTAAAAGTTGATTCACCCCCATACGATACTACCGCGGCCACCGGAAACAAGGCAGCCGCAGCACAGTCAAGGCCTATCAAACTTGATAGTATTAAACACACTCCCTTAAGGGGGCTTGGGTAAAAGGGTTGTAATTTATAAATGTCGAACATTTTCAAGGCCGGCCATTTGTAAAAGTGGTAAATTATGATATAATTATTCAAAATAAACATAATTTGCTTCGTAACGTAATACTCTAAAGTGCATCGGGGTCGAGATATTTAAATATTTATACCTAGGCATACTTTTAGTCTATACTTTTAGGTATTTACAAAAATGTTAACATTCCAAACCACGTGACATTGTTAAACAGTCAATCAAAACTGTTTTATCAAATTATCACATTTTAACGTATCAGTGTTCTGCTTGTAATGGCTGACGTGGTTGTTTTGTTTACATTTTTTTAAATACCTAAAAGTATAGACTATAGTACCAAAAACGGAATCGTTAAATTTTAAATATCTCCGCTCCAATATTAATTAACGTCATAAATTACATTCTGTGTATTTAGAGGTCCTCCAAATAACTATGTAAAAATCATCGCTTTCTTCATACAAACTTACCCAACACCCTTTCCTTAAAGAAACCGGGCAAGTGCACGTTGGACCTTGCTTAGTGTAGGGTTCCGAAGCCGTTACTACGACTTTGACCGCGCCAGGTCGTCCA
>OZ014440.1:18970406-19046037 GCA_963966035.1 Acleris laterana
TCAAATCTAATAAACGTGCCATAAATCCTCATTACTGCAGAGCACAGACCACTTACCCTATAGACTCCGCTTCGGAACAGTTTGTCTAGTATCTCATTAAGCCAAAATGGCGGGGCGCGGGGGGGCGGAAAGTGCACCGTGATTGGCTAGTTCAAAGTCAACGAATAATCAAGTGTGGCGCGTCGTGGTACGCGCCAATAGAACCATGGCAACCAATTAGTGTTCTGTGAGCATAAGCATGGCTTACGGGGGTGCCTTTGTATGCGGAGTCTATAGGGTAAGTGGTCTGTGCTGCAGAGACTAAACATTCCAAATCACGTGACTTTGTTAAACAACCAATCAAAACTGTTTTATCGAACTTTGACGTACGACGACTTTGACGGCAGCCAATAGAAACAGAACACTGTCTACTTCTATTGGCTGACGAACTATATCACGTGGTTGTTTTGTTTACATTTTTTTAAATGCCTAAAAGTATAGACTATAGGAAAAAGCCCGAGTTTTTTTTTCACCATTTTTAAAAACGGCATATTATATTTAAACATACAAATTGTTATCACAACATAATATAATGCTAGACTAAGTAGTATCATTGTAATATTAAATATGGTTAAAAAACGACTGACTGATGAGTTTCTTGCGGCGTTTCTTCTCGGCAATGGTCTCCTCTTGGGAAGCGCTGGTAGATTCTTGACGTGTAAAAGTGCCCGTGCGGCCTACTTACTGAATAAATATCTTTTATCTTTTTTTTTAAGAACAAATTTTATAATGATAATGTTACTCAATGATTTTTGCTAAAGTCAATCTCAATATCAGTATTGATTAACAGAGAAAGTCTTTTCCAGAACTGGTTCTGCAATACCCGAGCTAAATTTCAACTTTTCATTAACTTCTAGTGTTTCACTTTTAATCACCTTATATGCAAATTGACGTCATCAGCACCGACACTTCGACCCAGGATAATAAGACACTAGATGTTTTATCCTTACAAAAATACCAAAGCGAACTTCAATACTCACTCAATACTTTCAATCTCCCGTTCAAGGTCTGCGACCTTGCGCATCTCTCGCCTCAGCAAGTCCCTGTGCTTGCTGTTAGTGTTGGTGAGCCCGCGGAGCCCCGTCTGCGCTTCCCTCAACTGGCTCTCGAGTTCATTGAAATCTTGCTCTAGCATCGTGCGATGCATGGTATTTTGCTCGAGCTGGACTTTTAAAGCTCTAGAATAAAACACGTATTCACTTTACTAAGTAAACTCTATCTAGCAGAGCACACAATGACGTAGCTATATGGTGGCAGAGCGGGAAACCTAATATTTATTACATTTTTAATAAAAGTGAAAGGAAGAGCCCTATCCGACGAATTTACCATGGGCCTCAGTATAGTTACGGACTGAGAGCACAAAAATCATTTGACAAACAAAAGCACCTCAAAATGGCAGGTTTTGCTGTTTAAAGACAGTACAGATGTAGTGCAAAATGATTTTCCTTCGGGAAAACTCGGATCTCAATCGGAATACGATGGCACCCGAACTGTCAATCAATGATTGTATTAAATGAGTGACGTTTTCATGTCCATTAAAATGGAACTTTATTGTTTAGTGTCAAATGACAAAGTGACAATGACAGCATTTGTCATTTGACACTAAACAATAAAGTTCCATTTGAATGGACATGAAAACGTCACTCATTTAATACAATCATTGATTGACAGTTCGGGTGCCATCGTATTCCGATTGAGATCCGAGTTTTCCCGAAGGAAAATCATTTTGCACTACATCTGTAAGCAAAATTCGATTTTGTTACGAGCGTTAGACAAAGTAACTTTTTAATAATGAAAAAGAATGACAAAAATAGTGTTGTTTAATATAAATGGGTCTGTTGTAGTTTTTCCCTTTAGGTATTATGTTCTTGCTGCTGAGTTAAAATGTACGTATGTGCATCACAAAAAAAAAAGTTATTTTCATCTTTACTCAGGATTCAAAATAAACACTTGCAGCAAAAACCAACTTTGCTCCATTGTTGCACAAGTAACTATTGTCAAAATATGCAACTTTTATCTTGCTGGGCGATTACTGCCATGTCGTTGCTTAATAAATAATCCTTTTTATGGCATGGGATGGGGAACGAGCACACAGGCCAGCTGATGGCAAGTGGGATCTGTGATGCACACACATTTGCATTCGCAAAACTGAAATCTAAAGGACCATGCGTCAAAATGGACCCAGAACCAACAGACATGAGAGTTGGGCTATTAAATAGGTCTTTAAATCTACTTCATTTAATTATATGGGCACAAAGTCGAATTCTATTGCAGAACTGAGATATTCATTTTTTAATTTAGAGTGAAAACGAACTATGAAGAATCTGTGGCTAGGGTATTTAACATTTTGGAGGGTAAGGTAACAAACAATATATGTAGTAATAATGAAGGTATTGCTACCGAATATGCCATTTAATCATCCTGCAGGTCATTTGAATGACTTGGTTGACTTCCGCTTCCGGCGTTTTGGTTGCTACACGTGCAAAATTTATCTCTCACGAAAAATATTTGTTAATTTAGTTGATAATTCGATCAGTAGTGATTATTATCTGTGTCTGGTGGTGGTTTAACTGGTAGGTGTTGGTTTTGTGTTTGTTTTAGTGTGTGATGGCCGATGAGGAGCCCCCTGACGGGGGCGGTGATATTTCATTACCCCCGTTGGGACAATCTCCTCCGGCCGAAAGTGTCATTCGTCAACCAGGTGAAAAACGTAAGTCTGATGATAATAATTTATCCTTGTCTCATAAAAGGGATACAAGGATGCCTGCGTCTGCCTCTGTACAACATACATACACAGTGCCAGAGTTTGCTCCAGGTTCTAAACTTAACTACGGCCCAAATGATAAAGGTCCGTTTATAGTTTACGTAGTTAAAGCTGATGATCCCTCTCCGGGTTCACCATTCAGAATTCTGAAATTTGCCCAACTCATGCACAAATACTCCATCAGGGGTATTACTAAAGGAGGAATTCAGAAAAGTGGTCGCAGTCGAGTTACAGTTCAGTTTGACAGTCCTGGTGATGCCAATGCTTATTTAGCACATCCACTTTTTAATGAAAATGCTCAATACTCAGCATCTATCCCAATGTTCAGTCTGACACGTATGGGCCTGGTGCGGAACATCCCAGTTGATTGGACACTGGAGGACCTAGTTAATTCAATTGAGTGTCCAGATAATGGTTGTAGGGTTATTAAGGCTCGCCGCCTTAACAGGAAAATGTCAGTTGATAATGTAACCACATGGATACCTACCCAGACCGTAGCTCTGACATTCCTTGGTCAAACTCTCCCCGAAAAGGTGTTTTGTTTTTATACCTCATTGCCTGTTGATTTATACAGACTTCCCACCATACAATGCAACAAGTGCTGTCGTTTTGGGCATATCAAAGCCAGCTGTCGCTCAAACCCTCGGTGTTTTAGATGTTCGCAACCCCATGAAGGTGCTTCATGTAATGTTTCAGAGGAGAACGTATCTTGTCTGTTTTGTTCTGGTCCTCACCTCGCAACCAGTTTCTCGTGTCCTGAGCATTCCAGACAAAAATCAATAAAACTTGTAATGTCTGAAGAAAGTATTTCGTACTCTGAAGCGTCCCGCCGTTTCCGCCCCGTCCGGCGCTCTTTCGCCGACACAGCCCGCTCCCCAGTATACCCTCCCACGCCCCCTATTAATCAAAGTTCCTCACCTTCCCCTTCCCAACCCTCTCGCCCCCAAAATATATCCTACAAGAAAACTGTGTTCATCCCCCGTCGCCAAGCCCCCATTCTTGACCAAGGGTTTGACAGGGCTGCTCATGACGCTATCACATGCACACCTCAGACGTCTCAAACTAATGGCTGTGCTTTAAACTCTAACTTCGACCCTTCGCCAAATGATAATCTTATTAAATTACTAATCAGTACTCTTGTGAACCTCCTCTCAAAATTCTCAGATGCCATACCGAACAATGTCCTTGAAATGCTGACTCAATTGACTTCTGTTATTAATACCGATAATGGCTTGTACAGCCATTCAATGGAATAGCAGAAGTATTCGTCACAAAAAATCAGAAATTTGCTTTCTAATTAACAAGTATAATCCCTTAATCTTGGCCATCTCTGAGACATGGTTGAGACCTGGTGCCCCATTTAGGGTGCCTGGATTCTCGTGTCTTCGAGATGATAGTGTTGATGGATGGGATGGATGTGCCCTTCTTGTAAAACGTTCCCTCTCCTTTTCCTTGATCCCCATTCCTCCTCATTCATCAGGCATTAACATAGTTGCTTGTAAAGTTTTAAATTTAAGTTTTGTTTCTTTGTATATCCCTCACCCTAATTACTCTATCTTCGCAGAATTAGACTCCATTCTCTCATCTCTAACTGGCCCTTTAATAGTAATGGGTGATTTTAACTGCCACCATATCATGTGGGGCTCCTCCTCTTGTGATTCTAACTCTTCTCGTCTTTTGGACATTTTTGATAACACTAACCTATGCCTGATGAATGATGGCTCTCCTACCAGGAGAACATCCCCATCCCAAAACCCTAGCACTGTGGATTTAACTTTAGCTTCCTCTTGTTTAGCATCCCGTATTGACTGGCGGGTTCTCTCTCGCTCTTATGGAAGTGACCATCTTCCTATTTTGATTTCTCTCTCTACGAATGTCTCAGTATCTTTGACTTCATCTCGTCCACTCTTAAAGTATAGGCTAGATAAGGCTGACTGGCCTGAATTTTCCGCTCTGGTTTCTGTTGGAGTTGACTCTCTTCCTCCGGTATCAGATGATAACTTTTTAGACTTATATTTTCAGTTTGTCTCAATTCTTACTATGGCGGCAAATTCGGCTATTCCTCTTAAAAACGCCTCTGTGGGCAAATTGTCTTCACCTCCATGGTGGGATGCTGACTGTACAGCCGCAATCAAAAACCGTAATGACGCAGAGGACACTTTTTCTAGAGATTTGACTAATCTTGATAACTATCTAGCATATCAATCTATTAATGCACGTTCTAAACGCCTACTATCGGCCAAAAAGCGCCTTGGATGGTCCCGTTTTTGCGAAAGCTTATCTCCTTGCACTCCGTTTTCCTTAGTATGGAAAAATATTAAGCGTTTTCGTGGGTCCTTGAACGAGTGTAATCCTTCATCCAACGACCCGTCCGGGTGGCTGGATGGTTTTTTGGATAAGCTGGCCCCTGCTTTCGCCCCGTCTGAGGACTGTCTTCCATCTTTATCTCCTGTATCTCTATCGTCTTCTGATAGAATGGATGAACCTTTTTCTTTTTCTGAATTGTCTCCTGTTTTGGATCATCTTCGTGATTCCACTCCAGGCATAGATGGAATTACCTATTCTTTTATTAAAAAATGTTCTAATTCATCCAAATTATTCTTTCTCTCTTTAATTAATAAAATATATGATTCAGGCTCGATTCCAGATTCCTGGAAGAAACAGATAATTATCCCCATATTAAAACTTGGTAAGGACCCTCAGGATCCTTCGTCTTACAGACCTATTGCACTTTCATCTGTGTTATCTAAGATTTTGGAACACCTTATTAAGAACAGACTCGAGTGGATCCTGGAAAGCCGCGGGATTATTTCTGGTTCGCAGTTTGGGTTTCGCAAAGGAATGGGAACTATGGATAGTTTAAGTATTCTCACATCGGACATTCGGCTGGCGTTCTCTCGGGGTCAACATCTGGTGGCTGTTTTTGTAGACATAACTTCAGCATATGACAACGTCCAGCTCCCGTTACTCAGGCAGAAAATGCACCAGCTGAGTCTGCCGGTGAAGATGGTCAAAGTTATATGCAACCTCTTTATGGCCCGTTCCATTTGTGTGCGTTTCCAGGGTTCCCTGCTCCCTCCTAGGACTATCTGGAAGGGCCTTCCTCAGGGGTCAGTATTGAGCCCAATATTGTACAGTCTTTACACTGCTGACCTCGACAAATCGGTGGACAGCTTCTGCGACATCCTTCAATACGCAGACGATATTGCACTTTATTATGCCTCTGATGCCATCACTGAGTGTTCTGTCGCCTTGAACTCTGGTTTAAGCTATCTTAATATTTGGCTTACAGACCATGGTCTCTCTTTATCTGCCTCAAAAAGTTCAGTGGTGGTATTTACCCGAAAAAGACGTATTCCGGACATCGACATTGTCTTGGATGATATACCGATCCCTGTGTCAAGTTCAGTGAAGTTTTTGGGTCTCTACCTTGATTGTCGCTTAACCGGTATCTCGCACTTAAATTATATAAGAAACAAGTGTGAAAAAAGTGTGAATGTTATGAGGGCTCTATCAGGTGCCTGGTGGGGTGCACACCCCTACTCTCAAAAGCTCCTGTACAATGCTATCATCCGGAGTCACTTTGATTATGGGTCGTTTCTGCTAGAGCCTTGTAGCAAACTTGCACTGTCTTGCCTTGATAAGATTCAATCAAAGTGCTTGCGGCTTATTTGCGGAGCAATGAAGTCATCCCCCATCAATGCGCTTCAAGTAGAGTGTTTAGATCCTCCTCTTAGACTTAGAAGACAATATCTTTCTGATCGTTTTTTTTTTAGGGCGGCTCAGTCCTCTGTTCACCCTTTACTGCAGCGAATTAATTGCTTGGCCAATATAATCCCTGGTTCCAAATATTGGACTCACAAGGATCTTCCATGCCTAGTGAAGAGCTGGTCGAAACTCTCAGAATCTCCCCCCCTCCTATCCTCTCCAGGCAACCCCTTGTATACCGTTGATTATGACGCTCTTATTTTTCAGCCAAACATTGTTTTCTCCTTTGGATTGCAGAAAAAATCTCCTGGGGCTAACAATGTTTTCAATAGAATCCTGTCTGAGAATTGGAAAGGTTGGCTTCCTATTTTTACGGATGCATCCAAATTGTCGGTGGAAGGGTGTGTTGGTTCAGCCGTGTGGATCCCTCTTTATAGAATAGTATTGAGCTTCAAAAACCCTCCCCAAACATCAGTCTTTACGGGTGAAGCAATTGCTCTATATGAGGCATTATCCTATATTGAGTCCCACAAGATTGAAAAGGCAATTGTATTTTCAGATTCTCTCAGTTGCCTCCAAGATTTGGTTAAATTTCCTCTTCGCGCTAGGGATAACCTTTTTATAAATCTTAAGAGCCGAGAGGTGCTCCATCGGTGTCATTTACTTGGCATACAAGTAGTGTTGGCCTGGATCCCGAGCCATGCTGGTATTGTCGGAAATGAGCAGGCTGATGCCTGCGCCAAACAAGCGATTAACATTGGTTGCCCCTCTCACCCCAGATGTTACAGCCAGGATTTGCGAACTTCTGCTAAAATACAAATGACTGATCATTGGTTTGAGGAATGGAACATTACTCGGCTCTCAAAGGGCAAACATTATGCTGGCATCCAACCTAATCTCCCTGTTACTCCATGGTTTTTTAAATTTAAAAAAGTCAAGAAGTCTACGTGCTCCACTATAATTCGACTGCGCCTTGGCCACACTTGCTCTCCATCTTTTCTGGCTAAAATAAGAGTGCGTGACCACTCATTATGTGAATGTGGACTAGATGAGGGTACACCAGATCACATATTTTTTAATTGTCCCATTATCCCTGCTTCCCTTTACAACTTTCTCCCTGACTGTATCCCCTTACCAACTAATCTTAATTATCTCTTAACTTTAGTAAACACTCCCTTTGTGTATGTTCTGTCTAAATTTATTAATGATTTTAACATCAAACTATAAAAAAAAAAAAAAAAAAAAAAAACATATATATATTACTGGTGTATGGTATGGTCCTATGTTATGTCAGTCAGCTTGACAGAGCTAACAATCTTATTGTTGTAGTCGTAGTTATTCTAACATTTTGTATTTCTTTGTCCTTAGATCTATCAACTGATTACTTATCTTCACCGTTTGGATGTGTTCTTACAACCGATCTCTTGTAGCTTCCAACCTTGACCCTGGCAAAATTGTCCCACTGGACAGTAGCCATTAAAGAAAAAAAAAAAAAAAAAAAAAATGACTTGGTTATTAATGTATAATGAGAATAATAAGATAACATTAACTTGCTGTAAATACTGATTATATTAATAAATAAAATAATCAAACGTCAAACGCTCGGTTCTGTCATGTCAATTTAACTTTTTTCCGCTAGGTACCTAAAGGTTGTCTGGAAGAGATCGCTTTTTAGCGATTAGACCGCCTGTTATCTTTCTCTTGTTTTAGTACCTACTTATTATTTTGTGTATCGCTTTTATATTCTTATCCTATCGATTAATGATTGGTATGGTAGCCTATCATTAAAAGAAACCCGTTTATAGACCTTATACATACACACTGACTGAAATATGAATATCTCGGTTCTGCAATGGAATACAACTTGGTGCCTATAGAACAAAATGAAGTATATTTATAGATCCTTTTAATGATCTAACTCTCAGCTGTGTTGGTTCTGGGTCCAAGCTCCATACTAAGTTGCCCATTGTCCTTTCAAACTACAATATTAAGTTAGTACGGAAAGACATTACCCTACTACCCTACGCTTAAGCGCCTTAAGTGTGGGGATAAGATAACGAGTGAAATTAATAGCATGGAGGCATTCCATCTTAGGCCCGTATTAATAAACTAATCTCAACTCAAATGCTCGTCTCGAGATGTGTCAAAAATGACAGTGTTCTATGGTTTGACGTTTACTTTGACGCATCTTGTGACGCGCATCTCAGCCAAGATGAGTTTATTAATACAGGCATTGGTCCTCAGGATTGGCAACATTTGGAATCTTGAGACTGTAGTCTGATATTCCATTTACCATCAGGTGTCCTGAGTGCTGGAGTGCCTTCTCATGGCAATTTAAAAACCCTTACCCCTTTAAACGCCTTAACTACCGTTACAATTACTTACTCAATAGCACCGTTGTTGTTTCCATAATTCTCTTCCATCTTGCTCAGTTTCTCAACAAGCTTATCAATCTTCCCCTTCTGTTTGTTGTACTTCTCTTGAATAAGGTCCACCTCGCGTTCGTACTCAACAATCTCACTCCAGTAGTACTCATTCTCAAGAGCTTTCTGTTGGGCTTCTATCTCATTGTGGGACTGGAGCCTGGCATGGATTGCTTTTAGCTTCTCATATTCTTTTTTTAAGACTTGATGTGCCTGAAAATAAACCCCTATATATATAGATTGTCCATTCAAATAGTTTGCATGCATGCATTTGCGCCACAATTGATATGTTTGCACAGAAATGTGCTATAAAAATTAAAGTATTTTCAATGTCATAAATTTATGATGCTTGATCTTTAGATCATTAATTTTTTTACCTATTTGATTTGATTTGATTTTGATCAATCATTGTTCTTTTTTTCCATCAATATTTATTTTAAATAAATCAAAAATAAAAGCACAATTATTTTCAAACAGCAATCAAAAAATTCATATAATTAGAGACCTTATCTATATCTAACATTCCCCTTCAATAATACAACAAGGCAATATGAGTAATGAATCGAAATTAGAACAAACCTCGGATTTCCTCTCCTTGGTTTTAGTGACTTTCTTGCAATCCTCAAGGGTTACATCGTAGTTTTGCTCTGTACCGTCCATGTTAGTTGCTTTCCTGAACAGCTGGAACTTCTTCTTGGCATCCGTGGCGTGGAAAGCTTGGGCATTGTCCTGGTTTAAGACTGATATGGGGTTCTCTACCTGAATATCGTGAGCAGTGATTATATTCGTCACTTCTTCAGACTTTGTTGAGATCACTTCACCTGGAACAAGTAGAGGTACATTATTATTTAACGAAAATTTGTATTTAAAAAGTATGTACAGCAAGACGTCCTTTCCTGTCGCAGTTCATCATGATCTGTTTTGTTCAAATTGTATAGCTTTTAATTAGCTTTAGTACTAAGCAGATAAGATGTGAATTCTGAACCTATGTTTCATAGAAAATGAAAGCAATGTAACACATCATATTATGTATAACAATGTCTAGAGAACAATAAAGAAAGACAATTACCTGATGCATTCTTGACTTTGTAGCTAGAGCCTCCAGACGCATTGATGTGTCGTGAAATAGTGATGTAGTCTCCATAAATATGGTGCTTGTATGCTAGGCCACTGCTGTTTTTGATCTTTATTTCAATTGTAGCTGAGTTTGCACCTTTTTTTATGAATGCTGAAGTAAAAATAGAAATCTTATTGACTAAACTTTTTGAATGTCCCAGTGGTGGGCAATAATACACAATAGCAGACTTTTGTGCCATGGTTGTGCAACTTTCAGTGAAGCTTTCAATGCGCTACGAATTATGAGTAGACACAAGAAAGGTTAGGGCTCATAAAATTGCAGTGGGCTGCATCATTTTTAGTATTTAGAGTTTACTAACAATTTTTAGTATTAGAGTATACAAGAAAATAGAGTTAACTAATAAATTTAACTGTAACGCTACTTCATATAACATGCCTTCTACTATCTCATACATAGAAAACGCCGACTGACAATGCATGCTACACTGCTAGAGGTAGGGACTTAAAACTTGGAGGGAAAACTCCGTGGTTACCTTAGACGTGTACTAATAAAGGATATTTCGAACATAATCCTCAGAAAGAAAAGGGGGCAGAAATATCTCTAAAAAATATCCAAATCACAATGTAAGCAATATCGAACTTGATTTGGTTGATACTATCAACCCTCTTGGTTTACGTTGTATACTGTAATGAGACGCCCATGTGGACCGCCTACATAATTGCAAACAATCAAATTCAATTTAAGTACAGATTAGAATTCAGAATCCTGGGTGCATGTCCGGACCTGTATATTCCTTACGAGTTCGTTTGAATTCAAATTACAAAGTTTATAAATATGTATTAAAACTATTACAGTTACTTACATTGCAAATTATTTCCTCTATTCGTAGAGGCTGCCCTGCCTCCCAAACCAACTACTAAAGCAGTTAAAATAGCGCTTTTACCGCTACCGTTGCGCCCGACAATGAAATTAACATTTTTGTTAAGATCTACTTTCAAGTTTTCGTGACAAAAGAAATTTATGACGTGAATACTACAAATAGAACCGTCGGCATCCGTTTCAATAACCTCCTCTTCCATTTTTCTGTAATTTTTGCCCGTAATTTGCGCCAAAATCACTTTTCGCGTCAACACAACGTGAACACAACAGAAAAACAGATTCACAGATTATAGGATACCATACCTGTCTAAAGACAGATAGGAATAGGAATCAACCTTAGAATTAGAACTGACAGTTCATTAGGTTAGATTGCAAATAACTTGCACAAATGTCATTTACAGATTGTAAACTTTAGACATATCCTGTAATCTATTTTTTTTATTAAGGGCTTTGTTATCTTTTAGCCAAATACAAAGTTAGGGAAACAGAATTAGGAATTTAGGACTATAACAATATGGAATTTGGAATAGGAAAGAAAGGATTAGGTTTTACATAAAATTCTATATACATAATTTAAACACAAAACACAAAGATAATAAAAACATGACCATTACTAAATACTAAAACGTACACCTAAACATATATAAAATAATAACAATTAAAACATAACTTAATCAAAAAGCCCGCCCCGCGCCACTCCCGGCGGAAAGGTGCCCATCACGCTCGCCGCGTTGCCGCGCTGGACCGCGATGGACAGGCGTTGCGCCAGGAATGACCCGGACCGGGGGTCATGACCCCTCGAATATACATAATTACAAATATCATATTTTAATATTATAAGTCTCTATAAAATTTGCTAATATTTTATATACATCGTAACAATGTAATCTATGATTGTAAGGGTATGATGTAGTATCTCTTATTAGTCTGTGGGTATGATGGTGGTATCATGGAATTAGTAAGTACTACCGTACATCTGGAAGGTGCACTACACCGATAGCGCGAGCCGAAAGAAATGTCCTAAAGCTTACTGCGTCCCTTTCTAGTAAGGTGACCATATACATACATATATACATTAAATCACGCCTGTTTCCCAGAGGAGTAGGCAGAGACCACTTCTTTACACTTGCTACGATCTTGACAAATTTAATTCGCTACTTCCACATTCATACATCGAGTTATGCACGCACGTCGGTTTCGGGTACTTAAGATTCGGCTCTGTTATGGTATTTCTCCGATTTGATTAGAAAAAGTACGCCCAGGGCGGCCCCATCCGACCCTTCCACTTTCGATCTGTATATCTCTTTCGTCAATCTTCTTTCATCCATCCTTTCCAAATGACCGAACCATCGATGCATGCCCTTTTCAATCTTAGTCACTACATCTTCTTGAGTTAAATTTTTTCTCATGTGTACCTACTTACTAAATCTATAATCTATAAGGTGGTATGATGTCATGTTGCCGATAAAACAATTATACAGCTGTGAATTCGGTAGATTCATACAGTTCATACTCTTTCTACCTACGGTTGGCGTCACACTCATCTCATCAGCTTCGGACGAGACAACAACGAGCGTAATCATTAGTCTAATCCAGTGTACAATAGTAGTCTTTGGTTCTAACACGGTTTGCTTTAGCTTTATTTATGTTTGTTTTTAAATATGTATACGAGAACAAATGACTAAAATGATGTAGAAATTAAAGTTAGCCAACATAAGTACTATAAAGTACTTTTCATTCAAATTGTTTTTTTTGGTTGTATGGTATGGTAACACTACTCCAAACGCCATTTTTGATTGGAGAAAATCGGCTATTGTTGACGATTTTGATTTGATCGTTGTTCCAATTATTTCTTTGTATAATTTCTTCGTCTATACAATTCAGTCGGCGCTTTTAGTGTCCAGAAGTGGTAAAGTCAAGCATTTTGGAAGAAAGTAAAGTCAAGGTAAACAACATTTGTCGTCACCTCGGTACGATTGCTAGATCTCAATAACAAACCATGTGAGACATTGTGAGAACGCGAACGTGATTTTCATTGTAACGTTTGTCGAATTTATAAAAGTTATCCACGTTTCTTGCACTTCGTGTCATAATTGCTAAATACTAAGTTTTAGAAATTGATCGGTTATATTTATGGTTGTGGGGGTAGATTACAAGACGGAGATTAGATTCGTTTTTCAAAGTATTGCGTTGCCCTTCATCTTCTCATATCCCCTACGAAACTTATAATAAACAGCTTAATTGTGTACTTGTTGCTTAGCATTCCTCAGCAAAAACCACTATGTATTCAAGAAGCCTTTGTTGTGTTGTAAGCCGTAATTTTTGCTGTTTTATATTATTGGTGAAATTAGACACTAACAATTTAAATCACTTGGTTATTTTGTTAAATTACTTGTTTTTAGATTTCCACAATGGGTGATTCACAGGACCAAAATGAGCCCCCAAAGGATGTAAGTAGTTTTTCATCGTTTCTTGAAAAAAATATAGTAAAGGTAGGCTTTTTTTTATTAGCTTGGTATTAATATTGGTGGAGCAAAATAATTTGGAAGTAAACTTTTTTCCACATATCTGATTGTGGCAATATTATGTTTTCATCAAAAACTTTAACACAATAAGAGTTGGTCCCTGATCTTCCAGAAAGCTCCATGCCAGAGCTGAAAAAGTGCAAGTACTAGTCTATTCAGATTAAAAACAACCCTGTCGAAAAATAAGCCTTAAAATATATTACAGTGTATGATATAGGATATTATTAATTAATAATAATGAAAGGTATTTTTGTAGACATTCTTTTGTAGTTGAAGGTTTCAGCAGAGATTTTATTTAGAGAGCTCACTATATTTTACTCATTAAACTGTACATTTACAGCCTAAAGAATTGGAGAAATTAGAAGAAGCTAAGCTGAAGGCCAAGTTCCCCAATGCCATGTTGGGGCGAGGACCAGGAGGACATTCTGCGTTCTTGCAGAAGAGGCTTGCCAAAGGAGTAAGACAGATTATCATTGCTTATGTTTTTAGGTGTTCAGATTCATGTCTGTTATTTTTTTATACAACTTAAACTAGTGCCCTGGCTTGGCATCAACTATGATTATTAATAACTAGCTGTTACCCGTGACTCTGTCTGCGTAGTTGTTTATTGTGGGTAAAAAAATCTTTATGTCCTTCTTTGGGGTTTAAGCTTATCCATATTCATACCAAATTTCATCTCAATATATTCTGGTCGGTCTGGATCACTATCACCGTCGCCTTAACCTACCTCCAAGCAGCAGTATTCACCTTGTTGTGTTCCCTCAGTGTGGGAATAAGATAACCAGTAAAAATACTAGCATAGAGGAATTCCATCTTAGCCCTCAGGGTTGGCGATGCATTGGCAGTTTCAGGATTGCTAAGTTAAGATTGGAGCTTTGAGAATGCAAATGTCAATGGGACACAGATCCCACTTACTGTCAGGTGGCCTGTGTGCTCGATTGCCTTCTCCATGCCATTAAAAAAATCCATTTAATTATCTGCGCAGCAAAAGTTCTTCGACTCCGGCGACTATCAGATGGCGAAGCAGCGTCCGGGAAACCTATCTGCTCAGTTCAAGGCTCCCGCGGTGCCTGCGAAGCACCCCACCGGCGACGCCATCCCCACGCCGGAGACCGTGCCTATCCGCAAGACCTCCATCATCCAGCCCAAGTTCACGTCGAGCCAGACCTCTTAGCCGCGCCCGGGCTACGAGCCCAAGCCTAACCTGTGACCGGACTTTTGTATGAATTTCATTTGCTTTATAATTTACTGGACTACATATTTTAGGAGGGTTTAAAAAATAAGAGACTTTTTTCTTCAAATCTGAGAACTATGTTGTGTATGTTGTTAAGGATAAAGAATTGAATTCTCAATGTGTCCCCTAAAAGCTTGTTCTCCCAAATTACTAAAATCCAATACCTACATTTCTTGGAAACAAAACAGAACACAGTTACATGGATTTTGCGCACACATTGGGAATTCTTCTTTTGTATAAAACTAACCTAACCTACCAATTGTTTCTTGAATTCCTTATAATGATTTTTTTAAGCATCCCCTTAAAATGTCATGTTAAAGTCCCAAAGTTCTGGCTACTTGTGTTTAAAAACAATGTCATAAAATTAGCATATATACAGTTGACACTTTGCAAGCGACTTTTGAATTTTACAGCTATGTCTAAGTATGCTTCGCGTCCATTGATTTAGTATATACAAGATACCCAATCCCGCACAAAACTTTATTATAAACTGTCCCAAATGACATTGATAGCTGCATTCAGATACATGCTAACATCGCTATTTTTTACCTTAAACATTCATGCAAAAAAAAACTCAATATACTAGCAGTCAAGTGTCAAATTTGCAAACTAATGTTTTAAAATATTTAAAACTCTTTAGTGAAATCGCCATTATCATACTATTTATGACAAAAGTGGACATCGAATGAATGGAGACGAATTTCTCTATTTATATTGTATTAGTTTTAACGAAATTACAAATTACACAAAAAAACTTTTGACATGTTTTATAAATGCTGTCATTGTATTACACAACTTAAGCTATATATATACAATAATAATAATGAATAAATTAATGTAAAGCAAGGTTTAAAAACCCGTCCCGTCGATTGTTTTTATTCAAATTTTAACGTTTACGTATCCTTTGTCACCTGGAATGGTGAAATGATTCTAACGATACCACACACATATAAATTGGCTCAGGTGTTCAAAGTTATGTTGGAATAAAGAATTATACATACATACATAAATGAACCATTAAAACATTACACTTTACTCCAGACAAGACAAGATCTTATCCTATCATAACCAACCTAGCCTAACCGGTTACGTATCATAATATGTACATAAAGTTCAAAATACATAATGGGTCATAATTCATAATGGTCATAATATTATAATGGTTTTTTTTTGAAACCCTGAAGTTTTCAAGATTGTTATACAACAAACCTAACCTAACCTAATGGGTTCTAGACAATGGGCTTTTAAAAATATTGAAAAGTTTACTTATTATGACCATTATTTAATATGACCCATATACGTATTTTGAACTTTATATATAGGTATTATGATGCGATCCCAACCTAACCTAATTTCCTTGAAATAAGTTTAATTTATTATATAATTGTACGAAAATGGGTCAAGCACACAACAGACGACTTATTTGCCTTGAATAGTTGATCACCCCTATCTCGTGCTAATATTGCGACCCATTTTGCACGTCGTAGAGGATTTCGTGGAAAGCTTAAATTTAAAAATAAAAAATATTAAAATTTAAAAAAGTAATAGCTACTCCATAATAATTTTGTTCCTTGGTAAGTCATAATTTGTGTGCAAAAAATAAATTCCTAAAAATCATGAAAACATTATAATTTTAGCTAGAAACGTTTATAAATAAATAGAACTTACGTAAAATAAGACATTCCATCCTTTTTATTTGTTTTTTTGTTATTATTTTTGCAGTTTTTCACCACACATTTTGTCATGATTGACAACTGCCACTGTCTGTGGTCGGAACAAGACTAATAGCAAAACTACTGCCCAAGTCGATTCGGCAGTAGTTTTGACTTGCCATTTTTTCGTGCTGATTGTGTATCTAGTATATACTAAATCAATGTTCGCGTCACATAAAAATAGTGATGACCTTTCTGAAACCTTCAGGAAGAGATCTTCCCTCGCTTGGAGAATGAACCGGATTGTACTTTTAATTTATTTTCTTTACTGATTATATTGTCACTGACTTGACATTGGCAAAAACACTATCGACTGTACTACCATTATAAATGAAAAGAAATATGGTAAGCATATGTAAACTCAACACAACACTATGTGAGCAGATATAAGTGCCAATGGATAACACACCTTCAAACCTTAATTATATTAGGAGACTAGTTACACTAGCAACAGCCGTTATAAATCATTTTTTATCTACATAGCATTCCTATTAATTTCATAAAACAGAATATTTATATGTGCTGGTCAAAAATTTGCCAAGTGTGTGCGATGTTATCGAGAAATGGACCACAAGTGTCAATAAAGCGTTTCGAAACTATCTCATAATTGCAGCAAATGAAATTTAGCCATTAAACAAGGCTTGAAGTTAACTATTATTCCACTATGTTTCGCTAAGGCTACTGCTTTTAGGATAGATGCACTTTGTGTTAGTTTAAAATCTAAATACATCACTTACCCCTGAAGAATTTAGGGTCAAGTATTGGCGCTTGAACTTGAAAATCTAGAACGTTTGACCCTGTTCTATAAAAGCACTGAGAGATTGATGTTAACTGTAAACATGTGATTATAAATGATTGTTCATAACTAGGATGTATGTTAAAAAAAATTACTTACATATAAGAACAAACGTTATATTTTTATGTATAAAAATTTAGGCATAGTAATTGGGATTTGTGTACATTGTTGTCATGACGTGTTTCATTCCATTTAGTGTTCGTAGCTTGTAGGGGAGCTTACTGGCTTCCTGTGGATGTTATCTTAGACTCATTAGTCAAGTTAGCTTGGGATACAGCGAGCTTGACGCGACGCTGTCTGAATGAACGACTCGTGTTTTACGAGCTGTGTGTCAAGCTTAAGTCGTCTTCATATCATACTAGAATGTTGAATACCCTAGAGGTCTGGCCACATAGCTAGCAGTTCAGTGCACATTTATCTCCTAGAGTCAGTATTGGCAGCAGTAAATCAATTGGATAAAGGTACATTACAACTATCCAATTTGCAGAGATTAAACAAACATTTGTAAAGTGCTATAATAATATAGCGCTTTACAAAATAACTTATTAGGCTACAGAGGCGCGGTTCCATACGTCATCTGTGAAACGCCAAACACTTGTCTCTCCGACTATTGGTCAGGCCTTAGTTCCATATTATTCATTAAACCAGATAATAGATAAATGTCATCGCATTATCATCATGACTTAATTACGTTATTGCCGAGTGATCCTAATCAACAGGCATCTATATCGTTAAGGAACTCGTAATAATAATATCCCCTATCTAAATACTTGCCATCATGTCATATAAAATTAAATGTACATAGATAGACATAGTTGTCAGTAGCTTGTCGACCTTGTGAGCCAGCTATCATGTAGCAACTAATCGTGACGCTACGTTTAGGACGCCCTTAGCGCATTCAATAACGCGCACATATCAGACGATATGGATATTGAATGTTCATAACGGGGATCTAGTATTTAGATAAATTAGGACCAAGGTAATGTGTAGTGCGAATATAATTTTAGGCTGTAACAATTAAGCCCTCGTGAGATGCATTTTAATGACTTTGTGACTCTCAATGACAAGTTACGAAGAGATTCCGATAATTTCAAGAAAGGATGATGACCGATTGAAAAATGTCCGACAAACGAAACCGCCATGAATAAAAAAAAAAGTAACGGTGTTTTGACTCTTCAGGAGTCTTTCTTTAGTGTGTACTAGTGCGTTTACGACAGAGGTTTAGCCAGCACCTTAACACAACTTGTAATCGTAAAAGTAAGGGACATGATTGATTAACCCTTTGAACGCCTTTGACTTGATACAAACATCGTCCTCACACGCTAAATTCAGCTGAAGACCACAGCTAATGTCAACCTTACGTCACAAATACTCGGGGTCTATTTTGCACTGTATCTGTGACCACTATATGGGTCGATGGCGTCGTAGGTACGACAGTACACGACCATTTTAGTGGTTCTTGGCGTTCAAAGGGTTAAAGTCCATACATGTTATAAAATAAAGACGTTTCACCTCGTTTGGTTTTAGGCTCTGTCCAACTGATGAATCCACATCTGCTTCTGGAAAAGCATTTTCACCAATCACGTGTCACTTCCAACCTTGACACTGGCAGAATTGTCCCACTGGACGGTAGCCATTTAACAAAGAATTGAACTTGAGTTTGTATGGTTCCTATAATAATAGATCCTAGATATAATCCAGGCTCTTATGCGGAACTAAAAGTCCTAAGAATATTCTACATCTCATCCGCTACACATTTTCTTCATCCTTATATACTTCGCCCCTGTACATAGAAATGCCACAACTAATTGTATGATTGTGATATGATCTGTAACATTCAACTAGCATATTCCCCAGTTCGTTGTGTATGTCCTTCGATCACAACTTTGTTAACTACTTTAACGTTTTAAATAATTGACAAAACTTGTTTTTGTATTGTAAAGATTTTTTATAAGCATTTAAATGTCACTTTAACTCGCATGACCCATATTGGTTACTAAATTGAGCTAGGAAACAGGAATAATGCCTGTTGTTTTTAAAATGTTATTCGTAAACGGGTCATGTATAAAATACTTTTATGATTGTTTTAAAATTTACTTGTATACTTAGAGCTTTGATGCAAAAACGTTCCATTCTAAATTTATATGTTACTAAAGCAGCATTATATAAATATGTATGGGTACACCCATACCCGTTTAGCTTCTGTAATTTGTATGTATGGACTCCACGCATGCGTCATACAGTCTGAAAGGTTTAACTTTTGTATTGGGACATTTTTGCATTAATTTGTTTTATATTCCAAGTGTTTCGATGTAATGTTGCAACGAAATCCCAATCAGCTTCGTGGAGTGAACCCACTGCGTGTTGTCACGTTAGATGTAAAGGAATGTTAAAGAGGTTTAGCCATTAAAATAAATTCTTGGTAAAAAAGCACAACTTTTATTTGCGTATTTATATTACAGGCAAGAACTAACCTATTTGGACTGGAGTGTAGACACCCACCCAACCGAAGTCGATCGAAGAAACAGCTCGTAAAACAAAATGTCGAATTGAATACACCTTTACGTTTCAATGTAAGGTTTCGATTTTTATCTATTTTCTCGATTGACATCGGTTAAATGCTTGTATTAACATTAACACCCTTAGAGACGATTCTCAAGGCCATTCATCTGCTCTAATTTCGGTGGTCTAATAATTACGGTTTATTTTTTCTAAAAACTGCCGTCTGAAAGTTTTCATCAAAAAGGAGCCGGTTTTATTAGAACCCTCAAATACATATTGGTCACCGAAATTATACTTAAAGAAAAGCTCTGCAAACCACGCCTGAACACGTTCTATCAGATCCATTTCTTGGAAGAGAACAGCACTGAATCTAGATCAGTGAAGTGCTAAAAATGTGCACCGTTGTCGGGTATACGTCGGCAGATCCAATTGATTCTTTATCAATTTACATTGCTTCCAATGTTTTCGTAAATATGAGGTTGGTTAGTAATAAAATAAATATTCGAAGTTGATAATTTCATCACAAAACCAGTTTATAGGAAATGAATATTTTAAGGTCTAATCTAATTCACTGCCTAAAAAAAATGTGCGTACAGTCAGCATCAAAAGTAACTAAGCTGAATAACATGCTCAAAATGATCTACACACGACATACTCTTGCGACATACTCTCGAGTGCAGATCATTTTGAGCTCCTCGGTTGCGTAGCTACTTCCGCTGCTGACTGTACGAGTAATGTTGGCATGCCAAGTGTCATTGGCGCCGAAGAAATTAAACGAATTGTTTAATACATAGCTAATGTTTTTATCTTCCAGCAATCTTTTTACTTCTAATGTGTGATGATATGACTATGATAATGATTTGAGACTTTCGACTCCAGGGGCTCTATTCAACAAAACCATATTATTTTTGACATTTAATCGTAATGTTACTTGACAATAAAAGAGGCCGTGTTAAAAAAAAGGACAATATGTCAAAAGCAATATGGTTCTACGGAGTAGAATAGAACCCTGTCTGTTATTCGAGTTAATGAGATAAATGCAATAATACAATGGCACTGGTTAGAGAACTAAAGTAACTTGTGACTTGTGAATACTTTCATTTGCACCTTTGGAATCCGTGGCTCGTTCAGATCTTCGATTCACTTTATATTTGACCGCTCTCTGTAAATAAAATTGCATTTAGTTTTTTACGTTAGTGTAAGAATTTAAAAATAAATAGCAACTGATATTTAATGATACCACAAAGATGAGGAAATAGCTTCAATTGTGATCTTTTAGGCTACGTTTCCACCAGAGCTGTGCGTTGCGAGGAAAAATCCACCAATAGGATAGTGAAGCTAGTAAAACAAAATAAGCCTATTGGTCGATTTTTCCTCGCAACGCCGCTTAGCTGCTTCGCACCGCTCTGGTGGAAACAGCCTTAGGCCGAAAGACATTTGCAGGTTTGAAAATTTCCTACACACTTATGACTGCGCCGAGCAAACGCCGAGCGTCCAGCGGCGCCCTCATTACTATTATTGGGTTTTCTAATTAACTAAAGAATTTCCTTGGAACCAAACAAAATGTGTTTGTAGCGCAAGTAAAAACACAATTTATGGGATACGTCACAAACTTTAATAACAATTACCCTTTGAGTAGTCAGCTTAACGGGAAAAGGTGGCCACTTTTTTTCGTTAAGTTAATAACTCGAAGGTGAATTGTTATTAAACTATATGATATACCCTATAAGTTGTGTTTATACTTGCGCTACAAACACATTTTGTTTGGTTCCAAGGAAGTTCTTTAGTTAATTAGAAAACACAATAAAAGTAATAAGGGGGCCACTGTACATCCGGCGTACGCTCGGCGTAGTCTTAAGTCCTCGAACAGCAGAAAAATCAATCCAGGGGAAGGATGGGAAAGTTCCTTGTCCAACTAGCGAGTCAACAGCCAGTGACTGTCTACTGCCTACTGGACCCAGCCAGCAACTCACCAGGCGTCCAGTGCACATAGTCCGGCGTGGCGGCGGCGTGGTACTCGCGCACGAGCGAGTCGACCACGGCGCGCGACTCGTCGAACTCGTCGAGCGAGTCCTTGAACATGGGCTCCTTGCGGAACACGTCGATGAACGCCTCGCGCTTGCGGAGCTTGTCGTACTGCTGGAGGCACCGGTCGAACAGCTGGAAGGAGATGGTCAGATTCAATGGGGCAGCACATGCGCAAGTATTTCCTAAATCAATAGAAGTTTTATCATCATTACAATACAATACAAAACATTTTATTGCACACCAAACAAAAATATTACAGAGAACAGTCATTGTATAAGGCAGAAGACGGTCACTGTCGGTTCATTAAATGCTTCGATGTTTGATTGTTGATGATAACAAGTACGCCCTGACAGCGCCACCTGTACGCCCTGACAGCGCCAGCTGTACGCCCTAACAGCGCCACCTGTACGTCCTGACAGCGCCACCTGTACGCACTGACAGCGCCACCTGTACGCACTGACAGCGCCACCTGTACGCCCTGACAGCGCCACCTGTACGCACTGACAGCGCCACCTGTACGCACTGACAGCGCCACCTGTACGCACTGACAGCGCCACCTGTACGCACTGACAGCGCCACCTGTACGCCCTGACAGCGCCAGCTGTACGCCCTGACAGCGCCAGCTGTACGCCCTGACCGCCACCTGTACGCACTGAAAGCGCCACCTGTACGTCCTGACAACGCCACCTATGCCCTGAAAGCGCCACCTGTACGCCTTACCAGCGACACCTGTACGCCCTGACAGCGCCAGCTGTACGCCCTAACAGCGCCACCTGTACGTCCTGACAGCGCCACCTGTACGCACTGACTGCGCTACCTGTACGCACTGACAGCGCCACCTGTACGCACTGACAGCGCCACCTGTACGCCCTGACAGCGCCACCTGTACGCACTGACAGCGCTACCTGTACGCACTGACAGCGCCACCTGTACGCCCTGACAGCGCCAGCTGTACGCCCTGACCGCCACCTGTACGCACTGAAAGCGCCACCTGTACGTCCTGACAACGCCACCTATGCCCTGAAAGCGCCACCTGTACGCCTTACCAGCGACACCTGTACGCCCTGACAGCGCCACCTGTACGCCCTGACAGCGCCACCTGTACGCCCTGACAGCGCTACCTGTACACACTGACAGCGCCACCTGTACGCCTTACCAGCGACACCTGTACGCCTTGTCAGCGCCACCTGTACGCCCTGACAGCGCCACCTGTACGCACTGACAGCGCCACCTGTACGCACTGACAGCGCCACCTGTACGCACTGACAGCGCCACCTGTACGCACTGACAGCGCCACCTGTACGCCCTGACAGCGCCAGCTGTACGCCCTGACAGCGCCAGCTGTACGCCCTGACCGCCACCTGTACGCTATGACGGCACCACCTGTACGCCTTGCCAGCGACACCTGTACGCCCTGACAGCGCCACCTGTACGCCCTGACAGCGCCACCTGTACGCCCTGACAGCGCCACCTGTACGCCCTGACAGCGCCACCTGTACGCCCTGACAGCGCCACCTGTACACACTGACAGCGCCACCTGTACGCCTTACCAGCGACACCTGTACGCCTTGTCAGCGACACCTATACGCCTTGCCAGCGACACCTGTACGCCTTGCCAGCGACACCTGTACGCCTTGCGAGCGACACCTGTACGCCCTGACAGCGCCTCCTGTACGCTATGACGGCACCACCTGTACGCCTTGCCAGCGCCACCTGTACGCCCTGACAGCGCCACCTGTACGCACCGACAGCGCCACTTGTACGCACTGACAGTGTAAGAGTACTGACCGAGCTGATGTTGGTGTGGTTGGCCAGCAGCAGGCCCGACACCTTGTGCGACGAGTGCACGTGCGGCGAGCGCCGCGACAGCGCCACCTGTATGGACGCGGGGCCCCACGGGATGAAGTTAGCTAGTTTCCGCTCGCGGATGCGCTGTAGAGATTTGTGCACTTGTGAGGGGTCCACTTCGCCCTGAAATAAAAAAAAAATAACTAAAGCATCAGTCGGCTTCAAAATGGCTAAAATGGAGGGTTTACCATTGAATTGCCGACAAACTTTTAATCGAATATTATTTCAAAGACAACGTTTCAAGTATTTTCATTTCATCGACAAGTCATTGCGTCGAGGACTCGATACTAGGTAATTTGAAACGTGGTCTTTTAATTGGTAGTTTACTTATTTCAATAGAATTCATGTCATGACTAATCATTTCGGGTTTTTTTAATTGTTTTTTTTTTACTTGTAATAATATTTATTCCGCATAACATTATTTCAATTGGTAATATTTTGCTATCAAAACTAAACAGTAATGTGTCATGCTTTTCTGTCAACAGTTCATTTTCTTGGGGGTCGCAGTTCTAACCTAACCTAACCCGCTTCTGTCAACAGTTCGTTTTCTTGGGGGTCGCAGTTCTAACCTAACCTAACCCACTTCTGTCAACAGTTCGTTTTCTTGGGGGTCGCAGTTCTAACCTAACCTAACCCACTTCTGTCAACAGTTCGTTTTCTTGGTGGTCGCAGTTCTAACTTACTTTAAAAGCCTCGTACTTCTATTTCTTGATATAACTAGTTATGCAATAATATTATTAATTTAATATTATCAATAAATCTTACTTTTATTATACATAGGTATTTGTTTGTCACACTACATAATTTGAAAAATGTATAAATTTGCAATAGGGCATATAAAAATTGTATTAAAGTAATACGTCGAAGAAATGAATTGCAATGTTTTGTAGTTGTACCAATTAAGATAATTTGAAACAAATCAGCGATTAAGTAGTATTCGTTGATTAGTATTTCCACGTAGTAAGATACATTTAAATAAATAGTAGTTGAAATAAAATAACGCCAAACAATATTACTAGTACTAATGTTTCGATGAATCGTTGTCGATGAAATAATATTCGATGAAACGGTTGTCGGCAAAACAAGGGTACACCAAAATGGAGATTGTTAAAATGTATTGTACTATTAACACATTCACTAATGCATGATGTGGTAATTACTGCTAAAAAAATATTGCATGCAAGATATACACGTCCTTTGTTCGTTCTTCATTCCCAGAGTGGGGGTAGGCAGAGCTACAGAATAACACATAACTCTAAAAAAAATTGGTTAATTCTGTAACCACATTTTACACAATTACGCTACGATATTTTAACAGTGTATATATTACAGGTGGCAAGCCCATCGTCTAACAATATTACAAGCTTCATTCCATTAGTCCCCTCTAATAACTTCCGTGTGAAGACATGGAGTCGCAATATTCTAAGGCTAAATGGAAAAATTGCAGTTTTACAAATACCAACCTACGTCAAAAAAAACATGATGACAGGCTGCAGAAAATTTACAGAAAACATTCCAATAATTTCATTGAAGATTCATATTGTGATAGCTGCTCTAACTTACTTGAATAATGTTAAGTATGGAGATGTAGCAATGCTGGTTGGCGCGGTCGGGGCTGAGCGACACCATCATGTTCTTGGGCTGCAGCAGCCGCTGCATCACGTCCAGGACTGTGGTCTTGCGGATTTTCGGAGCCTAAGAAAGGAGGAACCCAAGTAAGTTAACAAGTGAACGATAAAACCTTATAAACAGACAGACTAGTTAGATTTCTCTGAGTTTAGAAACAGAAAAAAAGGTCAAGTGCGAGCCGGACTCGCGCACCGAGGGTTCTGTACACCCGGTACATTCCAATTTGAATTCCATTTCGGATCGAATCAGCGCGAGCCCAACTCACACTTAAGCATTTTTTGCGATACAACAAAAATTAAAATACGTTGAAAAATACCCGTCTTGTACATATGACACACTTTATTATTCGATATACTTAAAAAAAATAGTTAATCCACCGTAATCACTACATAGTATAAAACAAAGTCGCTTCCCGCTCTCTATCTGTCCCTATGTATGCTTAGATCTTTAAAACTACGCAACGGATTTTGATGCGGTTTTTTTTTAATAGATAGTGATTCAAGAAGAAAGTATTTATGTATAATATAATAAATTATGTTTTATGTACATACAGAAAACTCACATAAACCGAAGCGAAGCGAGGGCGGGCCGCTAGTAACATATATTTTGAAGAAAATAACAACCCCTATCTTTTAATGTTCAAAAGATACAGCTCTTTAAAGTTAGGACGGACGGACGTATTTAACTTCGGGTACGGAACCCTAAAAATCTCTCTCAAACTCAAACCCGGCTAGGCCCTGACGTCCTTTTATCCATTACTGTATGTATAGTCTCTATACGTACCACGGTGACGTCATGGTCAGCTGACAGCGGCGTGTACCCGGTCATGAGGAAGTGCAGCCGCGGCGTGGGGATCAACGGCGCCACCAGGCTGATCAGGTCGTTGTTCATGTACGAGGGGTACCTGAGGAACACATGGAGGTCATCTATAGGTACCATAAGTTCAACATCGTTACGGGTACCATCACTGCCACAGATAATATACGAAATCTATACTAATATTATAAAGCTGAAGAGTTTGTTTGTTGCTTGAACACGCTAATCTCAGGAACTAGGTACAAATCGATTCACAAGAGTTGGCACGAATGGATTGAATGAGTGAATTAAAGTATACTAGTGTGTAAAATAGTAACAGGTTTTCGGTTTGAAATTCGAACATCGGTTCAAAGGACGGCACTCACACAATGATAGGTGACATTACTTTCGTTCAATCCATTCGTGACAACTCTTGTGAATCGACCTGTACTGGTCCGATTTGAAAAATTATTTCAGTGTTAAATAGCCCATTTATCGAGGAAGGCTATATATCATACTCACATATTATAAACCGAAGCGAAGCGAGGGCGGGTCGCTAGTACAATATAAATATGCGAATATGCGAGTTATAGACAAATCTTAGTTTCATCAACTATTGCATATTGTATAGTCTGGGTGAATTGAAATTGCCAATGACGAAACATATTAGTACTCAAATATTTATCTAGCGTGTTTTTATTTGAAATAACGTAAAATTAGTTATTTAATCTTAAACCGCACGCCTCACTTAATCTTTAAAAGCTCGTGATTATCGAGTAATAATGGTAAATTGGTTCATTTTGTTGTGTTTACATCTTTGGCAATTTCAATTGACAAAGACTATAAGCCTTGGTCTGGAGTGGGAATTCTTGGTGAGCTTATGATTGTAAGTGGTCTATATTGTGTGCCATAATTTATCTACACATTCTATTTATACTAATATTATAAATGCGAAAGTGTGTCTGTCTGTCTGTTACCTCTTCACGCTTAAACCGCTGAACCGATTTAGGTAAAATTTGGTGCAAAGATAGTTTGAATCCTGGGATCCCCCAAGGGGGTGAAATAGAGGGTGAAAATTTGTATGGAGCTACGTTATAAACGAGTTCCACGCGGACGGAGTTGCGGGCAGAAGCTAGTATTTAATAAATTCTGATAAGTTAACGGTTCCAGCGAGATAAAAATGAGGACTATCGATAATTATGCAATCAAAGACATTATAACCAATAAACGGGCTCCCGATACTCGTAAATGAGAACTGCCGTTAACCGAAATACACAGGAAAATTACGCAATTAAGACATTATAGTGGGAGATCTTAGGTCCTGCACCTTGCATTTTTGAGACAAAGCAAATCCCTTGGACCAGGTGTTCCTGGGGGTGATCTGAGCTGATTTAGGCCGGGTGCCCAGTGGTACCCCCCCGCAGGTGGGCAGGGAAGGGGGGGGAAAAGTGCATCCGGCGCACCTCACTCTAAATTTAATATCTCCATACATCTAACAAGTATATCAAGTTTGGTGTTTTTTTCTTATAATTCGAGGACGAGGAATTCATTTCTGGAACAAAAATTTTACCCACCCATACAAAAAAAAAGAGAAATTCAAAAATAAAAAAAAATCTTTACATATTTTTTTCCGAAAATTTTAGTTTTTCTTAAAACTATGGTGATTTGCGTCACAAAAAAAATACTAGTAAATAGTCCAGTTATCTTACTATATAAAAAAAATTACTTGTCATACATTATTTGTCTGAAAACTGTGTTAAAAAAAATATTTTGTGCCGCGCGGCGGACCACGCCCAAATAGGTACACGCTGTCAGATTTAGTATAAGGGACGCATTCAATTTTAAACTTTATTTATTCTACATACACAAGTAGGTAATAAAATAAATACGTCCTGTAATTATAAAAGAAAGGGTAAATAAATTAAAAATTACAATATAACTGAATATGGGATTATTTTATTAGAGATCTTAGGTCCCGATTTCTAAGGGAACCTTGCATTTTTGAGACAAAGCAAATCCCTTGGACCATGTGTTCCTGGGGGTGATCTGAGCTGATTTAGACTGGGTGCCCAGTGGTACCCCCCCGCAGGTGGTCAGGGGAGGGGGGGGGAGTGCATCCGGCGCACCTCACTCTAAGCTTCATATCTGCATACACCTAGCACCTAATATGTCAAGTTGGGTGTCTTTTTCTTATAATTCGAGGACGAGGAATTCATTTCTGAAACTAAACTTTTACTATCCCACACAAAAAAATAACTTCACTTTTTTTTCAAAAATCCTCTCCTTGCTTAAAATAATGGTGATTCTCCCAAGAAAAAAAATACTAGTGAATAGCCCAGATATCCTACTACCTATATAAAAAAATAAACTTGACGTAGGTACATTTTTTTAATAATTGTGTTAAAAAAAAAATTGTATCGCGAGGCGGCCCACGGTACGGTCAGCCACACCATGTTGAGACAACTTTTCGTAGGCAGCCCCCTCGGCCATATTGCATAAGTATACAGGGTGATAAATTGAAATGTCACAGTACGGGGAGTTCGGAAACTAAAATTAAGATAATGTTTTAAGGAACCAAAGCCTTGATTTTGGATAGGACGTAATACTTACTGCAATTAAAGGTTTCGCCTTGGTATTGGAAAGGGAATCGAACCAAGTACTTTTCCGGAATAAGTATAAGTACCTACATCGTTTTATTGCTGTATTTGATGCGTAAAGTGGTAAGCAATGATTAACATTGGAGCAGCTGTTTCCAAAATGAACAAAATTAAGAGAAATTATGCAAAAAAGGTCAACCGCTGGGTTTATTTTCCGGTTAGTTACTAACGTACGAGGGCCGGTCCAAAAAAAGTTAGTCAACGGCGTATTATTAATCCTATTGATTTCATTTTATTGCAGCTTAAAGGCAAATTTCATTACAAAGTCTTTTGTGTAATGTCACTGACCAGTAACATACAGTTATTTTTTTACAAATTAGAAGAAAAATATGTCTGTTACTTTTTATTCGCAACGATGGAGGTATCGCGGGAAGAATTTCGTGCCATGATATATTACGATTATAAACGAGGGCTAACTTACAAGGATTCTCATGAAAAGTTAACCAGTGCTTTTAGGGCATTATTTCCATCTCTTGCCACTGTCAGTTACTGGTTCCGTGAATTTAAGCATGGGCGGAGCGACGTCAAAGATTATCCTAGACCGGGGCGACCGCCAACGGCAGTCACTCCAGAAAACGTCATCAGGATGGAGTGGCTAATCAAGGAATCTCGAAATATTACCAAGCGAGAGATTCAGATCGAACTGAAGGTTTCAACCATTTTGCATGATCACCTTAAAGTTCGGAAGGTTTCGTCTCCATAGATACCACATTCACACCGGAGCAAAAAGATAGACGTGTCGATTGGTGCAAATTTATGCTAAATAAATTCGAAGGAGGCATATCACAACAAGTGACCTACATTGTGACATCTGACGAATCTTGGATATACAGCTAAGACCCATTTACAAAACAACAATCGACAGTATGGGTCTTTGAAGAAGATGATTTACCCACTAAAGTAGTTCGCCGCTGAAGCGTCAACAAAAAAATGGTTGCTGTTTTTTTTCGAAGAAGTGGGCCTGTAGCCGTAATTCCACTAGAAGATCGGAAAACGGTTACCATTGGCTTGGCCGTGTCGATTGCCAGTACCATGGATTTTTTGAACAAATCGGGAGTGCAACTGCTACCACACCCTCCCTATAGCCCTGACCTGGGTCCATGTGATTTTTTTTATTCCCCACGGTAAAAAAATCATTACGTGGACGAAAATTTTCGACGGCGGATGAAGCAGTGGACGAATTCAGGGGACTTTTTTGACCTTCCGCAAGAACGGTTTTTTTCCTGTTTTGAAAGTTGGTCTAGTCACTCTAGTCGAATGCATAAGTGCATAGATGTAGCAGGGCAATACTTTGAAAAGTTGTAAATAAAGTTTTATTATATTTCTTTTATTTTTTGTTTAACGTGTTTTATTTAAATTTTCGGACCGGACCTCGTAGGTATGTTTTATTATTTAAATCCCTAAATGAAGATTTTGCCTTTTAAGGATTACTTTTCCGAATGGAGACCAACGGGACCATAATACTATGTATGTATTAAGGAAGATTTAAAACAAAAACAAAAATGATTAAAATAATAAAGAGGTACCCACTCATACACGACACGTTCCATATCAAGGTTTTTTAAATTTTTGCTGTTTCGTAAGAACAGTAAAACATATACAAGCGCCAAATTGGGTATGATTATATGACAAACCCTGAAGAAAAACCACCCATACTAAAATATAGTCAATTGTGAGTTGGGTCGCGTGGATTCGATTCGAAATTGGAATATAATAATACGTAATGTGCGGCAGTACGGAACCCTCGGTGCGCGAGTCCGATTAGCACGAGACCGGTTTTTTTTACAATAAAGGCCTTGGTTTCTAACAACAAAATAATACCCAGTAACTTATCGTTTCCAATTTGTCCATTGACTGACCCATTCTGATTGCTTGTAAAGTAAAAGTTTTACCTATAGCATAGGATAATCCCATATTCAGTTATATTGTAATTTTTAATTTATTTACCCTTTCTTTTATAATTACAGGACGTATTTATTTTATTACCTACTTGTGTATGTAGAACAAAGTTTAAAATTGAATGCGTCCCTTATACTAAATCTGACAGCGTGTACCTATTTGGGCGTGGTCCGCCGCGCGTCACAAAATATTTTTTTTAACACAGTTTTCAGACAAATAATGTATGACAAGTAATTTTTTTTATATAGTTAGATAGCTGGGCTATTTACTAGTATTTTTTTTGTGACGCAAATCACCATAGTTTTAAGAAAAAATAAAATTTTCGGAAAAAAATATGTAAAGATTTTTTTTTATTTTTGAATTTCTCTTTTTTTTTTGTATCGGTGGGTAAAATTTTTGTTTCAGAAATGAATTCCTCGTCCTCGAATTATAAGAAAAAGACACCAAACTTGATATACTTGCTTGATGTATGGAGATATTAAATTTAGAGTGAGGTGCGCCGGATGCACTTTTCCCCCCCCTCCCCTGCCCACCTGCGGGGGGGTACCACTGGGCACCCGGCCTAAATCAGCTCAGATCACCCCCAGGAACACCTGGTCCAAGGGATTTGCTTTGTCTCAAAAATGCAAGGTTCCCTTAGAAATCGGGACCTAAGATCTCCCACTATTATTGAATTGACTAAGAAGAATTGTTAATAACCTAAACCGCACTCACCTGAGTGTAGCAGTGCTGGCGCTCATGATGGTAGACACGAGCGTGTTGATCTGAGTGAAGGAGGGGTTGGGGATGTGCAGCCGGTCGCTAGCGATCCGGTTCAAAGCGGTGTTGTCTAGTACCATCACGCAGTCCGCGCTCTCGGTCAGCCGTTTTAAGGTCAGCAGAGAGTTGTACGGCTGCACAACTACGTCACTGTTGCCAAAAAGAATGAAGATTAACACAAGAGATGGGACTATGGATTTCACCCACTAGAGGACTAGCCGACTATTGGTTTAGGCTAAGTTTGGGTGCAATCGGGAACCTATGTTCCGGTCATAGTAACGTAGTGCACACCTAAACTTCTCTTCATTTGTGATTATTCAATTATTTTTTATGATGAAAATAAAAAGCTCCTATTTTTGTAAAATGATTATTTGTTGCATTGAAGTAAAATACTTGAAAAGCTGGAAATATAGCACTTGAAATAAATATTGATGTTTTTTTTATTTACACAGTCAAGAGTTCTGAGTTAGAGGAAGAAATACAAATAATATACCATTACTATTTACCTGATTTCATCTAAATTAGGGAAGACACTGTAAGTCTGCACAAGCTTCTTAGGGAACCTGTCGGACAGGTGCTCCAGGATATAGGAGCCCATGCCAGAGCCTGTTCCACCAGCTATAGAGTGGCATACCACAAAACCCTGCAATAAACACATTGATTACAAACTTGCGATATTAGTGTTTGAATTTTGAACAAGTAGGAAAGGTCACAACTTCAAAAAGGCATGGCAAGTCAAAACTTATACAGAATGTAACCATAGAAATTTAATAGTTATTATTTGAAGTACAATATACAGTGTATATCGTTTTTGGTGGGAAAATTGATTATTTACTCAATAAGAAAAACAAATATGCACTACATCTGTACAAACCACTAGTTCAGTATAGTTAACTACAAATAGATGTGTACTTCTTCACCCTATTGCATTGTAATAAGATCCAGAAGTGGATACCTCTCTTTGAAGTTGACTGTACAAGGCTAGAGTTTAGTTTGGGAGCAAGTCAATTTGTATAATTGTAAATAAATAAAAAATATCAAATCTCATCTATGAGCAACATGATGTTTCCATCAAAATAACTCCAGTAAAAAAAATACATTTTATTGGAGGACTAGGACTTTTTGTGCATCAAGTTTATATTATTCCTGACATATGTAAGCTACATGAATTTCTGACATACTTCTAAATTATCACTGCCATCAGCCTCTCTGTTGATGATGTCGAACACCTCTTCATTGAGTTTGTCCCCTTGTGCGTACCCTGACGCCCAGTTATTGCCCGCACCACCTCCATGCTTTGATAGGTAGACATTTTCTGGATTGTATAGCTGAAATAAACAGACTTATTTTTGTTCGTAAATAATAATAAAAGTGGGCATTAAAATAAAATGCTAAATAAAAAGAACGCTAGTGATTTCAGAAGTCAAAATACTAATGTTTTTTTGATTCTATAATTGAAGATCAACACTATATCAGTGGTACTGCAATACCGTGTTACTGAAAACTTCAACAAGTTACTAAGGTGAATTTTGCACCGTATTTAATTTAGTCATCACAGGGTATTGCAGTACCATGAACGATATACCACATGGAACAATATAACAATTGTTAGTTTTATTTATACATACTGGTAAATAGAATAAACATATTCTAATAAATGATAAAGATTGACTTCCTTTCCTCACCTTAGCATAAGGAGAGTTCATAATAGTGTGTATAACCCTGGGCTCAAGATCCAATAATACTGCTCTAGGGATATAATGATCATCATCAGCCTGATAGAAGAAAACATCCTTCCTGTCCAGGCCAGCCGACGCGTACTCCTCCAGGATGCCTTCCGGGGATATTCCGTGCTCTATACATAGCTGCTTCCAAAATTCAAAGCCAACTGAAATACCAAAACATGCTTTTAAGGAGGAGACATTTTACGATGAAATGTTAGCGTTTCTAGAGCATAGTAGTACAAATATGCATTCATAACACATCTTTACAGTAATGATAATGAGATAATATGGTTAAAGGCTTAACTAACTACATATTTAAAACAGGAAACGCGATAATGAATTCATGGGTTTTAAATTAACTGAACAATGTTGTTATGTTTAGTACTCACTTTGGTTGCCACATTGGCCCAGCTGCAGTGTTATCATCTCATTCGGCATTTTGTTTTTGTAAATTACCCTTCTTTATTTCGATTTCATAAAACAATTATTACGTTTTTCATTCAAAATAAAATCTAAACAAATCCATTTACCACCGAACCAACTGACGTTTATTTGACAGATAAAGACCCTCCCTACAGATTAGCAAAATGAGAAATGGAAACGTTCACAATTTGTAAAGTCAAATTCCACTGTAAATTGACTAACTGACTAACTTGATAGAGATTTATCATTATAACCACTTATTTTTAGTGCGAATGTAACATTATGAATAATTTAAATATTTTCTATCTAAATCTTTTAAATGTATGTACTGCAAATTATTTAAATAATGTATGCTTCTCGCATGAATGATTCCATAACTTAAATGTCAAAAGTTTCGTAAAGTTTTGGGGAATTGGTAGCAATAGTTGTAATTAAAACTGAACTTTGTGTGATTATTCAGCTTTATCATGAATGATTCTATACTTAATTATTGGTAAAACATACAGTTGTAGTGTTTTAAGTTGTAAGTTCTGTAATAAGTCCAAGGTAATTATGCATTCATTACATGCTCGCACACATCTCGATGGCCTTCGGTTGTATTTCTCAACTTTGTTGTCCAACCTACGATGTAATAACTTCTGAGGATAATGTCACCGTGGGTGGGACTTTCGTAACGCAAGGTTTCTCAAAATTCCTTTAATGGCATATACTTAAATTTCCAATTAGGAAGTGTATCTACAAGGTATGATTTCCTACTTAGAAAATGTGTTTGTTCATGTGTTAGAATACTAATAATAAATACAAATAGCGATATCATGAATTATATCAGTGGCTGTGTTGCATTATTTAGCGAGTGAAACCTGCTAGCTAGTGAAACTTGTTTGACTAAGTAAATTAGAACTATTTTTATTAGGTGCTAGCTTGATCAAAATGCCGCGGAAGCTTCTCAAGTTCCTGATCGTGTTTGACAACACTTCTCTGCTGTACTTCCCTGGCCAGTTCTTGTCAGGGAAGGTTCTAATGGAACTACAGGATGACACTCCGGTGCTGGGTAAGTCACTGTTCTTTAACCCCTTTACACACTTTAAAAACTCTTTCAGAAATCTGCTAGTAATTTTGCTAAAAATTGCCACTTTGTGTTGAGTTTCTTTAGAAATAAGAGTATGTTTGTCAAATCATTCATTCAGATCATGTAGAAATTGTCCTATTGTAGGCACTCTACTGATTATTGGAACTATGCATTTTATTTCAAGTCAATAGTGGTGATAATTCTACAAACACTTGATGCGAATAATGTATATTTTGGATGCTAATAATTTGATGTTATGCCCTGTTATAATAATAAATTTGTTTTAATAATCAACTGTAATCAGGGCCTGCCTTATGTAAATTTCAGAATGGAGCGAGACCCAGTTATGGTACAGTCAACAGAATAAATAAGTGATCATTTACTTTAACGTTGTGTTTGAAATGTTACACAAAATTGTAAAACGATTGAAAGTGACAAGGTACAGAAATGATCACTTATTTATGCTGTTGACTGTACTCCATGGCTTGCTTATGCTAATTATATTTTTTTACCACTGATGCACCCTCTTAAACATTTTGCCTAGAGTTGGTGCTCTGTTCAATCTTTAGTAAGGCTGGCACTAACTGTAGTAATATAATAACCTTGGGAGTATTGTATCCTCTCCTCAAGCTTAAATATGATCTGAAGACCCTTTTTACACCTTTTTTTATAAATTTCCTGATTGCTCAACACTTATATTGAAACAGCTGAACATCTAACCAAAACAAAATCAACAAACTGATTATGCAACATTTCCAATGTGTCTTAATATTATTTTAATGTATCATTGGTTGTGACAGCTGTGACCTAGTCCCTCTTTTTATAAGAGCCTCTTTATCTAGTATACTACCTGTTACCTGTACAGTGGTGATGTGTGGCCAAATTTAATCACTTTTAAACAGAAACATGTTAAACAAGGATATGTTCGCCTCTGTGCATAATTTATTTTCATAATATGAGTATGTGATTCTTATTAGCAATGAAGAGTTTATTTACTTACATGTTTATAGAATTTACTTTTTTATTAATACTTGTATCACTCAACATATTTATTTTTATAAAACTGTTTCCCACCATGCTTATACAGAGCCTCACCACTTCCAGTGATGTAAAATTGATAAATTTGTAATAAATTGTGTTTTAAAAATTACACATACAACTATTTTCTGTCTGCCCTAAAATGGTTTAATGGTAGTTATGGTAGTGGTTTTTTTTTTTTTTTTTTTTTTTTTATGGCATAGAGTAGACAACCGAGCACACAGGCCACCTGATGGTAAGTGGAAACTGTGACCCATAGACATTCGCATTCAAAGAATGCATTGCAATCTTAAGACTGCAAATGCGTTGCCAACCCTGAGAACTAAGATGGAATGCCTCTATGCTAGTCATTTCACCGGCTCTCTTATCCCCATACCGGAACACAACGATGCGAACACTGCTATTTGGCGGTAGGTTAATGGATAAGATGGTGGTAGCGATCCGGACGGACCCTGCACAAGGTCCTACCACATGTAAGTAAATAAACTCTTCATTGCTAATAAGAATCACATACTCATATGAAAATAAAGTGGTGTAGGATTTTTTTTATAAAAACCATTTGTACCGTTTTATTTTCCGTTATCATCTCGAAATATGTTTGTTTGTTTTGTCCTTACAGTTAAGCAACTCAACCAACAATTTTTTTTACTGACTCAAATTGATATTTTACGAAATTTGCTACAAAGATACTTAGTTTACATCTTGAATCCTTTTTCTGATTAATCAAACAGTTTCTCAGAGAATAGCTATTAACTACTTCTGATAACTTTACTAACCGCCTGTTTCACAATCGACAAGTAAAGGATATTTGACGGATAAGTTTAGCCCTTTCTTTGTCGTACACTTGAAAATAGACAAGGAGAGAGACAACTTTATATGACAGATAAATTTACTTGTCGATTGTGAAACAGGCCCTAAGTGTAACAAGTAAGTGTACAAATTGTATAACTGTACTAAGTGACCTAATTTCGTACAAAAGACTGATCCGTTCCCTGCCCTCAGGGCTCCACTTCCACGTGGTGGGCGAGGGCGTGGTGCGCGTGGGCTCGGGGCGCCACGAGCGGCTCTACGACAAGGAGAACTACATCGACTTCCGGATGAGGCTGCTTGGGGAGCCAGGTAAGATTAACAGGGCGACCTGTCGCCACTTAACGTCAGGTGAGACTGAGGTCAAACGCAAACCAGTTTTTGGTTAAGAAAGAAAAACCACCATTCGTCTTCCTTTTTTTATTAATGGCGGTAGCTATTCCGCAGTGATTTCGCCAGTGTCAAGTGTGTAGAGTAAATCAGTAAAGAGAATAAATCAAAAGTAAAAGCCGGACATGTTTTAATCGGCCATCTTCCCTCCCCGAAGGTTTTAAGCGTTCGAAAGGCAAAGGCGCATGCAGACATCACGAGACATGCCAATTTTTCACACAGCAGCAGATGTTGTGTGGGAACTTGTGGCACTGCGGTGTGCATTAACGTCCACCTGGTTTGTGAAACGACTTCGAGAAATGGACTTTGTCACGTCCCCTGCACGTGTACTTGCACTGACATTCGCACTTGCACACATTCTTCTTTTCACATGAGTTTTCATTGTAATTGTTTACGTTGTTATTGTTTTTGTTGTGTGTGTTGTGGCTAGGAAAATAAAGCAATCGTGTTAGTGGAACTCTTCGCACAGTTCTGGTTGAATGGGACGCTTAAGGCGTGCGTTCTGCTTCAGTTATACGCTTTGAACAGAGAACATAAGGAAATACGGCGGTTTTTTTTTTTCAATGTTTTATTTGAGAAAGACACTTAAATACTGATATCTAATTGCCGATGCGGCTAAAGAACTCCCAAATGGTGACCGCGTACTGGCAGACGAAGTAGTAACTAGTTTTTTCTCGTGTATCACTCAGTCCCTCTTTCTAGAGAATAACTGAGCAACAAACAAGTCAGCTAAATGTGCTAGCTGACCAAACGTGCATCGGCTGATGACGCTAATAACCTAAATCCATCTGTAGGTAACGGGGCGTCGGTGCTATCCCCCGGCATCCACAGCTTCCCGTTTAAGCTGGGCCTGCCTCTGGGCCTCCCGTCCACGTTCCTGGGCACGCACGGCTGGGTGCAGTACTACTGCAAGGCGGCGCTGCGCGAGCCTAACGGACTCACGCACAAGAACCAGCAGGTTTTCATTGTGATGAACCCTATTGATTTGAATCAGGAGCCGCCGGTGCTATCTGTAAGTATACTTAGCTAGCTGTCCTAATATTTAACTTACAGCTTTGTACGTGTTCAAGATGTACTGATATTGACTTAAATGAATGCTTAGATCTATTTTAAGATTTGAAAAAGGCCTTCTAGATGTCTCTCTCCTCATTCTTCTTAACAAGTTAAAAGTGATCGAGATTACTAGCATTACACAGAGTTTGCAGAGTGATTACCTGAATGACCGCACTCAAACGGTAAAGATTGGTGAACACGTTATCTGTGAAAATAGTTAATCGCTTTCAGTGTCTCTCAGGGGAATGTTCTTGGGCCCACTCTCTTCCTGGTTAATATTAATGCGGCTACTGGTTAACTGTAATATAGATGGTGGTCATTAGTATTCTTACGTAGATAATCTTTAATGAGAAACCTTTCAATCAGACTGAAAAAGGACTATTTGTCGTATTGCAAAAACTAATTTTATGGGTACTACCAAATATCTTCAATTGAAACATCATATCGTTTTCCCACTGACTCACGACACCAAAGAAATCCGTTAGTCCGCTTACTCGTTATTTTAAAGAATCATTTTAAATCAGGAACTCAAACCTAGACCAAGTAATAACAGATTATCGCTAACAATCGTTAAAGATATCATGTCTAATACATAACATTGTTTTTATCATACACTTTTACTGAATTGTACAAGAAAAGATTTAATAGTAATTGCACAAATTAACTTGTCAATTGTTGTACCTACATGCAATTACTAGTTGTGGCTTTTAACGAGTGTATATCACGAAACGTCAAAACGGACAACTGTAAACTTTCCCTGCCACCAGATATCAGTTGTATGTTATTTGGACACTCTAACGTGTCATTGGCATTTCAAATGTTTTAACACATTCTGTACTAGGTTTGCTTATTTTTTATACAAAGTGGACTCCATATGGACGTCGGGGCGTGCACTGCATGTTAGTAACGCGAAATTCGATCCGGTACAAACGTGGCTACTGACCACGACTTGTTCAATGTCAATGCAATTAGAGGCATAGTAGTATTTATTGACTATTGTGAGTAATGGAGCAGGTAACATGACCGCTAGCTTTACACAACAGATACTAGTAGATTGTTTACCAAGGGATGACAGTTATGAATTGTATCCCGATATATTTAGTCACTAATACACTGGTAAACATCTTCGCCTAAGTGTGCAAAATGTGGTTACAGAATTATCAAAAAGTTTTTATAGTTGTTGGAAATTCTGTAGCTCTGCCTACCTGGGAATAAAGGCGTGAGTTTATGTATGTGTATGTATATTTAGTTACGGGGTGCAATTGGTACTTTTACCAGGGATAAAACACACTACTTTTCATTTCGACTGAGAGGAAAGTAAATGAACAATCTATTTATAATTGCGACGTTTATTCTCGAGCGCTAAAACGTAAGCGTCGTAAAGCGGAAAAGTGCAAGTAGGGTATCTACAGGGGGTCTAACGAGTATAGGCTGTGTTTATCGCGTGACAAAATATGGATAAAACAGCACCTTGTAGCTCCTGGACACACATCCACATTGGCCAATGCTACACGCTCGATATACATACATACATACATAAGCTCACGCCTTTATTACCAGAATGGGGTAGGCAGAGCTACAGAATTAGTAACAACTCTAAAAACTTGTTAATAATTTTGTAACCACATTTTGCACAAATAGGCTAAGATGTTTACCAGTGTATTAGTGATAGGTTGCAAGCCCATCGCCTAACAGTACTACACGGCCTTTATTCCCTTATAGCCGTCTCATACGACATCGACATACGACGGTGATGGATAAAACATCTGTCACTTTTTATATTTATCCGTAGGTATATAAGTACGAGAGTGACGGATGATTTATCCACATTTTCCATCGTAGCGATCGAACTATAGGACCGATTTATATCAATTCGTCATTGGATTAGTTACAGTTTTACAATTTTTACTTTGAAACAGGCTAAGTTGTCGACGTTTACTCCTTGGTCTTAAGCTGCGGTCCCATTAAGAAACAGCCTGTAACTTACTGTCTGCACTCCCATATTGTACCTACAGGCAACAGTTTGCCTACGCCGACGCCGCGTGCCGCCTAAAGAAGACGTATATGCCACAGTGGCGCTCGGTATACGCAATCCAGATAGATAAATTTACTTTTGTTATGGTTAAAGATTAGGAGATTACTGCTTAGCTTATCAGAGGCATTGTCATGCCAATTTTGGCTGCCTTCAGTGTTTTTCGACGTTGTCTTGTTAAAAAGGACCACATCATCTACGTAATAAACTTCTGCCTAAAGATTATGAAAAGAGAGGGGCCAAGTATATTTGCTTGAGGGACGCCAAACTCTATGCACTCCGTTTAGCTTTTGTTGAAGCCAATCCTGATTATTTGCTATCTATTGGAGAGGTAGCTATCAAACTAAGCCTACGGAATACTTAGAATTCCGCAGGCTTAAGCTTACGAAGAAATAATAGTCCTCGACACGGTTTCGAAGGCCTTGGGCAGATCCAAAGAGACTCCAATGTATTTCAAAACATTGTCCAAATAGTAGGACCTGTGATGTAGGGAATAAGCATCCTGAGTGTTTTTTTGTTGCCTAATCCCAATCTCGGAGCGGATCCGGTTCTCGAGGTTTTTAAAAAATCTTTTATTGATGATACCTAGTGTAGTTTGCTGGGAAATTTTTCGGCCCCCTAACGTTTGTGCTTTTGACACATACATCCTCTTTTGTTTTCCCAGCAAGAGTTCGAATGCAGCGTGGAGCACCGGTTGGGCGTGGGCTGCGTGGGCGGTGGCGCGGTAGCGTGCCGCGTGGCGCTGGACCGCGGCGCCTACGTGCCCGGCGAGACCGTCGCGCTCAGCGCCACCGTCGCCAACCGCTCGCGCACCACGCTGCGGGCCACGCGCGCCGCGCTCACCGAGGCGAGTACTCACTGGATTACGCTGGACCGCGAGCTCTATACCGACTAGTTCCATTGATAAAACTACCGGGTCTTGTATTTCCAAGTAGTTACATTAATAATTCAGGGTTTAATAAGGGTATGAGAAAGAAGAATAAACGGACTGTACCATTACTTCCATTGAACTAGAGGTGAGATATCACCATTAGGGCATGCAGTACCGGACCCGGTTCCGAGAATTCCATTTCCCGGTTCTAGACAGGGACGGTACCTACCGGGACTCCCGGTTCTTTTTTTACCTCAATTCACTATCAATCATTAACATTTGAGAAATAAAGCGATTAACAAACTTTATGAAAATTGTTTTTTTATAAATATGCAATAAAATCATGCATGTTTTCTTTTCTTAACTAACTAAAACACTTACTAGACAATTGTTTGTTCTTCCTTTGATATTTTTTATTTACATAAAATGCCACAAAATATGATGGACGTTGATGCGATGTTGCAGCTTGCTTGTGCCGGGGCGGCGTCGTCGCTCAGGTGTGAATTTTGATATTTGTGATACGCGCCATGAATTTTTTTTGATGTTCATGGAAAGAACCTGGAGAACCGGGATGTAATCTTAAGTACCGGTTCTTAAGCCACAATAAAACCCCGGGATTTCCCGGGAGGATGTCCTAATCACCATGCTATAAGAAACTCACTATGGAAACCCTCTTCGTTGAATGTACTTGGAAAAAAAGTCCAACTAGTTCCATCAATGGAACTAATAATGGAACTAGTCGGAATAGACCGACCGCGGCGCCTGCGAGCCGGGCTCTAACTCCGAGTTGCTAACAGCGGTTCCTGTTGCAGACGATTCAGTACTCGGCCCACGGCAAGGTGGCGGCGAAGGAGGTCCGCGAGCTGGCCACGCTGACGCACGGCAAGGTGCGCGCGGGCGGCACGGACACGTGGCGCGCCGAGCTGCTCTACATCCCGCCGCTGCCGCCCACCAACCTGCGCGGCTGCCACCTCATCTCGGTGCAGTATGATGTGTTTGTAAGTAAGCTGGCAATACTATCGATTAGCATGAACCGGAAATCATACAGAGGTTGAGAATAGTGGTAGAAAGTTGTGGACATAATGATCTTGTTTGTCAAATCTCTTTTTGGAAAATAACGTCTCTTTTGTAAGAAGGCCCTTTTGCAAAGAGTCCCATCTCAAAATATCCCTTCGCAAAAGTAAGTACGTCTCTTTTGTAGAAACGACGCTTTCGCAAAGTACCCACCTGATCAGATATTTTATGTTCCTTCGCAAAATAAAATCTCATTTCTAAAACGTCCCTTTCACAAAAGATACGTCTCAAAATTTGCCCTTACAAAATAACGTCTCTTTTGTAAAACGTCTGTTTCACTAAAAGTCCGTCCTCAAAATGTCTCTTCGCAAAATAATGTCTCGTTTGTAAAATGTCCCTTTCGCAAAAGCCCGGTCTGAAAATGCAACTTCGCATAATAACAACTCTTGAAATGTCCTTTACCCAAAAATCCCATTTACGATATGTTCCTTTCTAAATCGAATGCAATTATGCATAAGGGTGCATGCTACCCAACCCAACATAATAAAAAAAATGCTTTCCAGTTCATTATCGAGCCCAAGAGCCTCGAGAAGGAGATAAAACTACAGCTGCCCATCCTGCTCGGCACGTACCCGTTCAGCTCGGAGCCCGGCGCGGCGCCCGCCATCTACCCCAGCACGCTGCCTATCTTCAGACCCTGGCTGCACGAGAAGCACTGAGGAGTTGAGAGGATCCGATGGTAAATATAGCTGCGGCTACCCATCAGCAATGACCACTGAGGGCTAACTCAGAAACCTGCAAGCCTTAACAAGTGCTCTGCCAGTGGCGTGACAGGGTTGAGGAACAAGCTCTGAAGCCTGCGCAGTAAATATGTGCGCAACCTAATACACTTAGAACTGTATTAATTAACTGGTTTCAGATGAAAATTTTCTGAAATTAGTTTTCTATAACTCACTTTGATATATCTTGAAAATTGCGACTCACTTTTTATAAATAGGCGATTTTCTCAAACAATTTTCCTAAATTAAAGGATTTCTTCGTTGCAGAATTTCCATTCGCGTTTTTTTCCGAGTTTAATTTTTATTCATAGTTTTTCTTCTGGCTCGTTTTTCGCAGTTTTGATTGCAGCGTCAAATTCAAATAATTGTTGTTTATAACACCAAAAAATCTCTTTATAAAATGGTTTACCACTATGAAGAAGTTATAGAAATAAAATCAAATTCATCGTTGAAGATTGAACCAAAAACATCCTAATGAAGTGGTTTTTTTTTAAACCGTCGAGGTTTTTGTTTCAAATCGTGTTTTCACGTTAACCATTTTCAAGGCAAAATTATCAAGTTTAAAAGCGTTACGAGTAGTATCGTTACTACATCAAAAGAAAAGATACATAGGCGATATGGTTATTGTGATTCAGATCTCGGATTACTACCGACTTTATGTTGTATGGCGTCTTACTGCGCTGGCGTTTCTATCTTAGCTCCGTTTTAGCTTATACAGAGCTTACTTATAAGTACATTTTATGTCTACTTGGTTCTTTGTACAAAACCAATTCAAATTTATAGCATGGAATTGATATCTTTTTACAATTTACTTTAATCATTAACTCTTAATTCCATGCGGTAAATATATTTTTATCATTTTACAATTAATATCGAAATGTATAAGCAAACATATACTATTTAATTTATTAGAGAAATCTAAGCACAGTATTTAGGGGTGTTGTAATATTTTCTGGTTTCGACAATATATTATCCCTTTCTAAACTATAATCGGACCACTTCGTGTATAACCGTCACTCGGGGAGACAGTAAGTGAGTAAAATAATAACCGACTTATTCAAAAAAGCACAATAACTAGTGTGCGTGAAAAATGCTCTGTCCTTATCTGTCATTGTGACATTTCCATTTGACAGAAAGGGACAACGCATTCTTTAACTAAATGGTTTATAGTGCGTTTATGAATATGGCGTTTTATTAGAAGCGTGTTAGAACCTCTGTTTCTAATTTATAGAAAAATACATATTGAATCTCTTGTAATCTTTTTATTGAATCTAGAGGTTTATAATTGCATTTAAGTTTCATTAAGTAAAGGTTGTTTCACATGAGGACAATACTTTGTTTAACATGAATAGTCACTAGGAATACCCTATCTAACATGGGTTCAGAAATATCTTACATATTAAATGATCGTATGGTATTACTAGCGACCCGCCCTCGCTTCGCTTCGGTTTATGTGAGTTTTCTGTAACACCCGTACATAAAACAAAGTTTATTATATATAAAAACCTTCTTCTTGAATCACTCTATCTATTAAAAAAAACCGCATCAAAATCCGTTGCGTAGTTTTAAAGATCTAAGCATACATAGGGACAGACAGCGGGAAGCGACTTTGTTTTATAATATGTAGTGATTAAGAGGCGAGAGTGTATCCGAGCCCAATCTGTGTATGTAAAGAAGAAACTGACGTGTTGACTGATTGATCAACGCACAGCCGGAACCGCTGGATCTAGGGACTTGAAATTTGGAGAATATTCCTTAAATATCCTAACAGGGATTTTTTGGAAATTCTTCCCCTAAAGGGTTAAAATAGGGCCGGAAAGTTATTCAACGCGTACGCAGTCGCCCTCTAGTGTTGTATTAGGTATAAGTTATTATTACTAGTGACTGCATGACACAGGGTGACTGAATCGAAGAACCGATAAAACGGTATAAGGTCGGGACACAATTATTAGTGCTGTTAGTTTGACTTATTTTATTCGCGCCAGCTGTTGTGAAACTGCCTTTACTTTTATTTTCATAATTTCGTTAGTGCCATTGTTTGTCATTTACTTGTTTTAACTTTTTCAACACCATTTTATTGCATGTAATTGATATATTTTTACAATTTACTTACGCATCACACCTGTGATACTTACCACTGATGATAAATAAGTCCTGATAGGTTTAAATATAACTTATTTAAAGTAGATTTTTTTATATAAGCGACCTAGTTTGACAGCTAAAAATGATTGTGCTGTTCGTATCTATAGCCTTTCGATAATATTTAGATAAATATATTACGTACCTACCTGACTATTACTCTATTATTCCTGATCGTTGCTGTAATTTAAATTTTAATAATATTAAATGTATCTTGTACTCTGACATTTTGAATGGAATGTTGGTGGAATCGATACTAAAACATCGACATTAGGTACCTCATCACTATGAAATTCAATAGGCTGTCAAACTATTTCGCCTACATACCTTCAACGATAAGGTTTATATTCGCTCTTCCGCTGTCACTGGTATGTTGATGATGATTTTTGATGACATGGTGTTGAAAAGGTTAACTTTTAAAACCTTAAGTTAAAATAAAACTATACGCTATTTGTGTTTTTTGTTTTTTGGGGATAAGACTCAGAATTACACTGTTTTGTTGTGTTCTATTTAATCAGATCTGAGTTAATTATTCTATAATTGATTAAAGTGCCTTAAAAACATACAACTATGGTCCTAGCCTGCAACAATAGAAAATATAACAGCTTACTGCTATTATTGTTGGGTATATAAATATTGTTGGGCCTAAAATCGTTTGCTCTAAACTCAAAACTACAGATATTAGCTATCATATTTTTAGAATAATGTAATGGAATGAGGAGCTGTGTAGTTTTAAGACGTATTTTTTTAATTTACTATCTTATAAACATAAATATACTTTGTAATAACGGTTTATACGACTAACCTGTGATATATACCAGTCCGTCCAATTGAAATGTAATTTAATTATTCTACTTGTGTATGAAATAAAAAATATATTAAAGAAATGCATTTTTATTGTGTACTGCATGTCAATGGTAGAGTTGCAAAAATATGCTACGTATCGACTTTATATTGCCAGAAGAGTTTGGTTTGCATACCTATGTACACCTATAGTTTGAAAAAGCTTCTGTCATTTCATTTTTGGTACAAGTTTTTGTCGCTGACTTTACTTTTTGTGCACAGTCGTCATCTACTTGTCAAGACGATTCTAACAAGCCCTAACACGACGCGTTTATTATGTGTAATTTAGAAGTTCCTATGGTCACCCTGATGATACTATATTACTGTACTGTCATCAGAACTAAAAGCATATGCAAATTTTTAGCTTCATCGGAAACCGGGAAGTGGGTTAAATTTCCAACTTGCAGGATTTGACCCTTATACATACATACATTGCAAGATCAATAAAAGCTAGTAAAAATGGTGGCTCTGTTCGAAGCGCAATTGGCACTTGATAGACGTTGTATCGTAAAAATTGACAAACATACAAGCGTCCATTATGGTATGATTACAGTACAAACTAAAGAAAAACTACAAATACAAAAAATGACATGTGTGACTTGGGCCCGTGCTGTTCGATTCCAAATAGAAACAGTACCTACTGTGAGGCGAGACGGAACCCTGGGTGCGCGAGTATGACTCGCGCTTGGCCGGTTTTTTACATCTACTCATTTAGAAACTTTCAGATGGATATTATGTTAAACTGATGACCAGGCAGCGAAACTTTGGTGCCGGTGACAGCCGTATGACGTCAAGCTTCATACAGAGTGTTTTTATTTACATTATAGATAATCACTAACAACATATTGGCCTCTTTAGTTTACGGATATTTTATTGACGCTTGAGATGCCCAGTATTTATAAAAAGTGACACCTTACTGTCTTTGTCATATAAGTCAGAAAATTTTCGGAGACAATAATAATGTATATCAGTTTAAATAGTATTTTTTATTCGTGAATTTAAGAATATTGTCATTAAGGACGGATAAAAGGCATTCGGTTCCAAATTTATTACAAGACATTGCAATGGAGATGCCAACATATTGAATCGAAAACTTCTTCAGTACTTAGATGAGAAGGATGAACACGATCTTACCGAGAAAGTAAGTTAGGTATTATTAAAATATAGACGTATCGTAATAATATGAATCATCTATGTCACTATTTTAATATGTTGTGTATATTTTATAAAAACACCCTATATTTAAATTTGCGTCATAATGACGTCACCAGCACCAAAGTTTCGCTCCCTGCTGATGACTATACAGGGTGTTACAAAAATACCCGTAAAGCCGAAAGGGGGTTAAATGGTGCCTTATAACAAGTCCATTTACAATATTTGAGAGTCGTACTATCACTGTATGACTTACGGCCAAAAAAAAAAAACATTATTTTTTTCATTCATGTGCTAACCCTATTTCAGTAAAATTAAAGAGTAAACTACGCAGAATGTTAAGTACAATTCGCGAAACGGTAAAGAGATATAAACAAAATGAACAGAATTCGATTAGATACATATTACAAGTCGAGTTTTTTAAGATTTTAAACGAAGAAACTTTTTCGTAATGAACGTCAAATTTACAGGAACGGCTCAAAGTGAGCTCCGCCTTGCTTAATGCACAACCTCGCTCGTCAGGATATGGCTTGTGTGGCATTTCGCACCATCGTTGGTGTTATTGACGTGAACACCGATCTTACACGCTGCTCCATCTCGAAAACCGTTGGGCAATCGGAGAAATAGACTCTGTCCTTCACATAACCCCATAAGAAGAAGTCCAAGGGTGTGATGTCCGGAGTACGAGCGGGCCATAGCACCGGTCCTCCACGTCCGATCCATCTTCGTGGAAAGCGAACGTTGAGATACTCTCGCACGTCGCGAGCAAAATGAGCCGGAGCTCCATCGTGTTGAAACACCATGTTCCTTTGGTTGTCAAAGTAATCCCTGTCGGCCACAGGAAAGTCGTCAATCGCCTCTTCGAATTCCGTTTGTAAAAACGTTAGGTAGTTGCCCCCGTTCAGACGTGATGGCAAAATGACGGGACCAACAACATGCCCGTCATAAATGCCAGCCCACACATTCAGCCGCCACTGATGTTGGAATCTGCCCTGCCGTGAAGCGTGTGGATTCTCGCGAGCCCAAACGTGATCGTTATGCACATTTGAAAGTCCTGACCTCGTGAAAGTTGCCTCATCCGTCCACATAACATAGTTTACGAAATTAGGGTTCTCCTCTAACTGCCTCAGATACCACTCGCAGAAGTTCCTCCTGGGAGCAAGATCAGAGGGTATCAGCTCCTGTGTACGGCGATAATGATAAGGGTTGACGGTTGTCGTCACGAATAATTCGCCAAACTGCAACATGGTTCATACCGAATCTTGCTCCGGCTCGTCTCGTACTCGTAGTTGGCTCTTCTTCAAAATGCTCTAACACTAACTCAGCCTGCCTGGCATCGACTGTGCTTGGACGTCCACTTCCAGAAGGCCGATGAAAGGAGCCTATGGAATGTAGGCGTCTTGACATGTTGAGAAAACACTGGTACGAAGGTAGCCGTCGCTGTTCAGCGGGTGGTCTTCCATCGATAAATCCTTGCCGATACAGTTCGCGAGCACGATTTAAATTGCTATCTTCATGGCCTACGCATAACATCATATCGTAATATTCTGAGTTAGAAAACATCGTCATTTTGGAAAAAAATATGGAAAAACACGGAACAATTGTAGAATATAGATAAATTAAGAAGTTTTGAAATTGACAACATAATTTTTATTCCGTCTTGACGTTTTTTAAAGCCAGTACTTTAAGCATAATGACATCGTAGTATTGAACCTTTGTGGATGAAAAACAGAAAAACCATTAAAGTTGACAATTATTAAAATTGGTAGGTAGGCCTCTCTGTTAAATAATCTATGCTAGATAACTCCGGTTCCCTGACATGACAGCTTAATAGGGTTGACAATATTTTTGGCTTTGATAATTTATTATATTTTTTACGGGGTATTTTGTAACACGTTGTATATATGTATAGTGCCATACCGTTTAAAAACAAACACACGAGGATATATCTTGTGTATAATGTATAGCTCCCGTAGGGAATGCACACCGGTAATTTTTTGTATGGGATTTACCGCGGTAACGGTAAATTACCGGTAATTTTCATACAAAGAATTACCGGTTTGCATTCCCTAGCTCCCGCGTGCGTGTCAGGTCCGAAAACTACTAAGCGCCTAAACCGGTAACAAACCAAAAAAAACCGCCACATGTGAGTCGGACGCCTAAAAACATAGAGTGAACGCAGCTTTTTGGTAACCTGCAAGAATGCCTGTGGCAAGAATTAAAAAAATAAACGTCACGTCAGTGTCACTTTTCTCACGTCAGCGGCTGTTTATTTCATCCAAATCACTCCAATTTTCCTAAATTCACCTTTTATAAGCAGTAAATTTCAATAATAATGTCCGACAATGACGATGACTTCATGTGCGAGGAGGAAGAGGACTACGGCTTGGTGAGTTCCGTACTTATTTTGATCATGGAACATCATTGTAAGTGATGACATTTGCACTATACTTTGTTTTTCTGTTATGATTCGTAGCTAGCCAAGAATCTTATACTAAAATATTTTTTCGATATAGTGTTGTTAATACAGTTTTTATGTAGATTTTGTATAATAGAGAGGTGTCTGCTAGGTCAAAAAACTTAACCTATAACTTACTTATATGTTTGAAGGGTTGATAGAAGAATAGCTTTGGATGGTATCTGGAGATGTTTCCACCTTATATATTAAGTATTTTTTGATATTCGTTTAAAAAACTCGCTTTCGTAACCATAACCTATCAATAGTTTTTCCAATAAGTTATTGATTAAAAAAAGTATAAAACATTTATGCTAGCCGCTAAATATAATCAGATAAAGAAGAAGTTTGTGTGGGGATAGGGCTTTTGGAAACATGTTATTATTCTTAAATACTGTAAGGTTTTCTTATCATTATATTTTTTCGCACGAGAAAGAAGATCATTATATTTAGTTACTAGCTGTTGCTCGTGACTTCAACCATGCAGAAAAATAAAACATAGTCTATGTTACTTAGGAATAATGTAGCATACTAATGGTGAAAGAATTTTTTTAAATCAGTTCAGCAGTTTTCGAGTATTTTCGTTACAAACATACAATAATATGAATCTATGGTCTTTATACATTTAGTGTAGATTATGACCAGCTTCAGGTAAATCTCATCCTTTTAAAGCAATCATCCCTCTAGTATACTCCACTGTTATTATTATTTATTTATTTTCTGGTGTCTACTTAATAACGTAATACTCCACGTATTGAATGTACAGGTTTGCTCCGCTGTTTGAATGTACGGGTTTCCTCACAATGTTTTTCCTTCACTGTATGATTATCACTCAGCACTCAGTTACAGTCAGCGTTATAATATATAACATGCTCAAATAGTTTCATACACCATACAATAATATTATATGCTGTACTAAAGAAAGGCTAATTGGTACGTGGTGACTGCTGGGGCTCAAAACTTCACATGTGGACACTGATACCTGATACTCATACCCAATATTCAAACTGCAATTAGATTTGGTACTTTGGGTTGAAATTCGACATTCCGCCTTCTCTGACAAAATGGCTTAATTGAGTATTTATAGAGCATAAGAGGTGAAAAATAGCTTACCCAAACCGTAATCACCAGTAACCGGAGGAAAGTTAAATGTTAGGAGGATAGGTTCCCATAATTATTTAGAAGATACTTACTAGTACAGATGAGCAAAGTTGTATGGAATGAAGGGCAAAGCAATCATATTTTATGATTAGATATGTATGTTGCCTGCATATTGCGGGTGGTAGGACCTTGTGCAGGGTCCGTCTGGATTGCTACCACCATCTTATCCATTAACTTACCGCCAAACAGCAGTGCTCGCATTGTTGTGTTCCGGTTTGGGGATAAGACAGCCGGTGAAATGACTAGCATAGAGGCATTCCATCTTAGTCCTCAGGGTTGGTAACGCATTTGCAGTCTTAGGATTGCATTGCAGTCTTGTGAGTGCGAATGTCTATGGGTCACAGTTTCCACTTACCATCAGGTGGCCTGTGTGCTCGTTTGTCTTCTCTATGCCATAAAAAAAATATATATATTATATAGAGGATCTGCAATTTAACAACTGATAGTGCTCAGCAACTAGTTTTGAGTGTATTTAGTAGAAGCATAGTACAGATATACTAATATAAAATTACATGGGGCAACATGATAAAAAATAAGAACATCGTAACATATTTATGAGAGGATTCTTTTGATACATATTTTACTTGGCAAGAAAGCAAGAGTATCAGACATGGAAATGCACATAAAATATAATAAACACTTAAAAATGAGCTTTAAAATAATTGTAAAATAATATGGATCACATAGTATGGGTATGTTCCCTAAGTGAATCAGTCAACAGTTGTTTCTTTTATGGGCGAATGATTGGGATAAGGGTGGGATGTTGATGACTGCATTTAAGGCAAATTTTGGTAAGTAAAAACCATTGTGCAATTAATCGAACAAGTAAATGAAAAACTTGCAAACTCTGCTCACTTCGTTCACCCGAGCCTGCAGGATCGTATGTTTGTCACCCACTCAAGCTTGCTTGTTATCATCCCTCATCGGCAACGTCAAGGACTTAAACACCCTAACGTGTTATTCTTATTACACATCACAGGAATACTCAGAAGACAGCAACTCGGAGCCGGACGTCGACCTAGAGAACCAGTACTACAACAGCAAAGCGCTAAAGGAGGACGAGCCGAAGGCGGCGTTGCTCAGCTTCCAGAAGGTGCTGGAGCTGGAGGGGGGTGAAAAGGGGGAATGGGGCTTCAAGGCACTCAAGCAGATGATTAAGATCAACTTCAAATTGGTATGTTTTTTAAGGAAATCTATTGCTAATAAGGCATATAAATTCAATTCCGTTAGGCGACTTGCCCATTATTTTGTTACGTTTTATACATCGTTGGATGACTGTTGCTTCTAGCTGTTCCCATATCTTGACTGCCTGTTGTGACTGTCGTTTATCGTTGAACGACTGTCGTATCTAGGTGTTCCCACTAGATTCTCTGTGCTGTTTATCGTTGCGTTTTTATCGTGACGTTTTATTTATCTTACCATTGTCTTGACAGTCTGTCGACGCTAACCGCGGTTTATTCATGTTGTGCTATATGTGAACAACTCAATACACAAGACACGACATTTTAAACTGCACGACTATCTGTCGTCACGAAAAAGTGGGAACGCGGTCTTACATGTTTTACCTAAGCAAAAGCATGTGCTCATCTGAGGGCATGGTTGAGCAGATGAACTTGCAATTGGGGGCGGTGTCCAATTGGGGCGAAGCCAATCTTGTGCAATTCAATGTCAAAAAACGCAGGCGTGTCTGTTTTCTGCAAAAAGGAGTAGTTTCAACAGAACTCCTACTTTCCAGAATACACCTTTACCGGCGACTGACCACCTTGAGCTATGTAGTATTATGGAGAGTATGCCCAGGAACTACATGACCTCCCATCCCATCCCATCCTACCCTCACATCGGTCTTCTAGACGCCAGGAGGCCTTCCATCCACATGTAGTAGAATACCCAATGGTTCGCACGCATCAGCGGTTTGTTATTCGCGTCGTTTCTTATTCGCCACACAGCAAAAGAAACCACACAGTAAAACTTAATCGTATTTGTTATTTTCCATTAAAGCAAATGATCAAAAGGCCACGAAAAAGTATATTTTGACAAATGTGTGCGCGACGAGTTTCCTTTTCCCATGCCCATCCGCGCTAACGCCTAGATGCCTTGCACCCACGTCTTGCACCTACACCTTGCACCAACATCTTGCACCCCAGATTTCAGATCATGATGATGCCGTCTATATCCGACATAGGTTTTTATCCAAAGATCTCCACGACGGTTGGTTTTATGCTACTCGCATCCATCGGTATCCCGCATATTTTCACTATAATATATTACTTGTTGCAGGGGAATTTCACAGAGATGATGTCGCGGTACAAACAGCTGCTGACCTACATCAAGAGCGCCGTCACAAGAAACCACTCGGAGAAGTCCATCAACTCTATTCTAGATTACATCTCGACTTCTAGAAATGTAAGTGAATGTTACATACAAGGTGTTTTATACTGTACATAATTCATATGTGTGGTGTTTTTACGAAGACTATTTAAATTCTCATTGAACGGCTGCGTCACAGAGCAGAGTATCCTTAAGTAATTGTGTGGTCATTGATTGAAAACGCTGTAGCCACGTCTACGATAAAAAAAGATAAAAGATAAAAGACATTTATTCAGTAAGTAGGCCGTACGGGCACTTTTACACGTCAAGAATCTACCAGCGCTTCCCAAGAGGAGACACTGCTGAGAAGAAACGCCGCAAGAAACTCAGCAGTCAGTCATTTTTTAAACATATTAATTACAATGGTACTACTTAATCTAGCATTATATAAAGCAATAAATATTAAATTCAATATAATATCAAATAACATGCGTAGATCAGCAGGAAAACATGCCAAAAATATTACGTGAGAGATAAAGGAAGAAAAAGGTGAAATAAATAAAAAACAAGAAAAAAAAAACTAAAACCCACATACTCATATGTGTGATTATAACTTATAACACGGTGCAAGATGACCACATAAAAGTTTCGATATGTTTTCCTACATCAACGGTGTCCCCTAGACAAGATAAAGCTTTTGCAATTGATCAAATTATTAATGACTATGCTTCGGGTTTAGACCATGCATTTTTGTCTGTTAGATAGTCCTCGACCCTATAATACGCTTTAGACATTAACGACTTTTTCAAGTAATTTTTAAGTGCTGGAAAGGGTAACTTTAAAACTACGTCAGGTAATTTATTATAGAAATGAATGCATTGACCAACAAATGATTTATATACTTTACGAACGCGGAATTTACGAATAGCGATTTTATTTTTATTTCTAGTATTTAAATTATGTACATCAGAATTCTTGGTGAAAGAATCTAAATTCTTAATAACATAAATAATATTTTCATAAATAAATTGAGACGCTACAGTTAAGATATTAATTTCTTTAAAAAGTTCTCTTAAGGAGTCACGGGAATTTAAGTTGTAAATAGAACGAATGGCCCGTTTTTGTAAAACAAATATAGTTTGTATGTCAGCAGCTTTACCCCAAACCAAAATACCGTACGACATGACACTATGGAAATAACTATAATAAACTAAGCGAGCTGTCTCAATATTGGTTAATTGTCTAATTTTCCTAACGGCGTAAGCTGCCGAGCTTAGTTTACCTGCCAGTACAGCTATATGGGGACTCCATTGCAAATTTTTATCTATTGTTATGCCTAGAAAAACTGCCTTATCTACCATTTGCAAACACTCGTCATTTAGAAAAATTCTAGAATCTACCGGTTTAATGTTAGGCAAAGAGAATCTAACACATTTAGTTTTCTTAGCATTTAGTAGCAAATTGTTGGAAGTAAACCAATTAAGTACTTTAACTAGTGTGGCGTTTATCCTACTGTAGTCTACAGTTTTTCTTTCTACCTTGAAAATTAGTGAAGTATCGTCAGCGAAAAGTACAATATCACAAAGTTTATCTACTGTTGGTGGCAAGTCATTTATATACACCAAAAATAAAAAGGGACCTAAAATAGAGCCTTGTGGCACACCTATTTTCACTGTAGCTCCAACAGATTGAGTTTTGTTTACAACAACTGTTTGAGTTCTATCACGTAGATAAGAAGACATAAGACTTAAAGCTTTATTGGCCAATCCATAATGTTCTAATTTTAAAATAAGGGTCGTATGATCCACGCAATCAAAAGCTTTAGAAAGATCACAAAATATTCCTACTGCATCGCAAGATTTCTCCCAACTGTTATATATATATTTAATGAGAACAGATGCCGCATCAATAGTGGATCGTCCTCTGGTGAATCCGAACTGGTTACTGTTAAGCAGTTTATTTCTATTGAAGTGACCTAAAATATCATTTAACATTAACTTCTCAAAGACTTTACTTAAAACTGGTAGTATGGAAATGGGACGGAAGTTCGTTAAATCACTCATCTCGCCCGATGTGTGTAAAGATGTGATCTTTAACGTCATTACTATCACTAAGCTATTAAAGCGCAGCGGTTAAATGATGTTCTCAATATTGTTCTGTGCCTTTACTGTATATCATATCATCCAAATAACATCTAGTTCTCAAAAATTGCAGATTGAAGTTGGTATTTCCCACGACTTGGTCGTGCTTTGTGTTTCCAGTTGTTTTGTTTATTGTCCTTTGTCCAGATGGAACTGCTCCAAGACTTCTACGAGACGACGCTGGAGGCGCTAAAGGACGCCAAGAACGACCGGCTGTGGTTCAAGACGAACACTAAGCTCGGCAAGCTGTACTACGACCGCGCGGACTTCAACAAGCTCGCTAAGATCCTCAAGCAACTGCACCAGAGCTGTCAGGTATGCCGCGCTCAGTGGGCTATGGAACTGGTTGGTAATTTATTTATTTGGTGCCCGCGATGTGCTGTTTTATAGGGTTTATGGTGCATATGTGTGTCGCGCGCAATTAATATCACTACATAGTATAAAACAAAGTCGCTTCCCGTTGTCTGTCCCTATGTATGCTTAGATCTTTAAAACTACGCAACGGATTTTGATGCGGTTTTTTTTAATAGATAGAGTGATTCAAGAGGAAGGTTTATATGTATAATATTTTTTTATTTTATGTACTGGTGTTACAGAAAACTCATATAAACCGAAGCGAAGCGAGGGCGGGTAGCTAGTGTTAAATAAATAGTTTTTATCTTATTCTATGCGCGATAATAGAATTAAGGCCGTGACGTTTGATGGCCGTCATCGTCAGTTTTGTGAATATAGTCCCTCGAGTCGATTTTGGTATTACTTCTATTACAATAATGCAAATGCCTCATGTGGGTCACAGATCCCACTTACCTATCAGGTGTCGTGTGGTTGGTCATTTGCCTTGTCCATAACGTAAAAATAAATCGTATTGCTTATGGATCGGCCACCATTACTTTTGAGTTATTAAGAATTATCATAAATCATAACGTTGACAATTCGATAACAAGGAGGATAACAAGTAGAACTGAGGGCCAAGACAAGATGCATTCAGCAGCAGCCTATTTATAGGAGGCCTGAGCCCTTGCCAAGACCAAGATGCACTACGCTAGCTAGCGTTTCTCTTCGTTTAGTTTTTGAACCAATCGTGTCATTGGTAGATGACGTGTAATGAAAAGTCACGTGATGTGCCAGTGACGCGATTGGTTTAAAAACGAAACGAAGAGAAACGCTAGCTAGCGTAGTGCATCTTGTCTGGGCCTTCAGAAGCCCTGTGAACTTGATTCTATTCAATATGAGCCGAGCATTGTTTAGACTGAAGACATTGTTCCAAGAATAAATACTTCATTGATTGATCCGCTGTCACAAACTTCAACTTATAATATTGTCATTATAATGACATAGCACATAAAGGCAAAGTATCTTTGTACATTGACGACGTATTTTGACTCATAAGTGAGTAAAAAAATATTGACATTTCATAGAACATGAAAAGTTGGAAACACCACTTTTAGCTTTGTGCTCTCTGGTTTAGACCAGACTAATAGTTACATAGTTTCTTAAGGGAAGGTCTGTCATGTAATTTAAGGCTTGAGCTGTTAAGTTGTAAGGCTTGTGTGGCAAAACTTTTACAGTTTTGATATTTGGCTAGTAACTGCGATTGAAATAACCAACTGTTTTACTTCTCAGACTGACGATGGAGAAGACGACTTGAAAAAGGGTACCCAGCTTCTAGAAATATACGCGTTAGAAATACAAATGTACACGGCGCAGAAAAACAATAAGAAGCTAAAGGCGTTGTACGAACAGTCGCTGCACATTAAGTCTGCCATCCCGCACCCGCTCATTATGGGCGTTATACGAGGTACGAAACTCTGCATTTGAATATAGCCGGAATTAAACTGCGGCGGACGCTACGCACACACGCTACACACGAGTCCAGGAGGATCAATAGGGAATATGCATGGTTTTTTTAAATCGCTTTTATCAACAAAATATGAAAATACCGTATAAGAGGTCACGAAAAGTGAAATTCAAAGTTAAAATCGGTCAAGAAATACGAATGATACAAAAAAAAAACTGCTGATTAGGCAGCGATTATACAGGGAGATTTGATATGCATTGTGACGTCATGTAACAGTTCGGCCATATAAACTCCAAGTTAAATTCTATTTTGCTAGAACTTAGCTAGCCTTAGCCTTAGCCTTAGCTAGACTAATCTTTGTTGGCTTATATCTGGGTTATCTTTTTATCTATTCAAAAATTGATTTCTCTCCACTCTTTGATACATGAATCAACTTAAATTGAAGCTGCGAAAAAAGTCATGAATTGCCTATTGTTCTAGCCCTGTGCCACTGACGTAATTTTGTGCGTTTTCCACTGTAAGAGTATCTAAATGCATCATGATACAGTTGATAACAAAGAGATGTATCCACTTTTTGTAATAACGTCCAAAGGTGGATACATCTCTTTTTAGTCGACTGTACGAAGCGAAATTTTACCTATGTATGGTGTGCTGCCCTGCTAACACAAATGGCGGTATCTCAGATAAAACTCCTTAGCGAGTGCAACCTCGAATCGAATTTCCTTTGGCTATTGATGTTGAGATTATGCCTTTTGGCTTATGAGGGTAGTGTGGGTGATTATTGTGATTAACGTGCGCCGTTACATAATTTCGGCATTACAGACAGGCGGGATTAAATAATCGAAAACAAAAAGGCTCTTTCTCTCTTAGGGCTTTAGAGAAATTAAGTATGGTGTACCACAGGGAAGCGTCTTAGGCCCACTAATGTTTTACACTTATATTAATGATCTCCCGAATGCATTGACCATCCTATGTTTATCTTTGTTAATTACAATATAATTGAAATTCTCAGGAAAGCCCTACATTCTCAAAATAACCCTTTTTCCGTTCGATAGAATGCGGCGGCAAGATGCACCTGCGCGAGGGCGAGTTTGAAAAGGCGCATACAGACTTCTTCGAGGCCTTTAAAAACTATGACGAGTCTGGCTCGCCGCGTCGGACCACCTGCCTAAAGTACCTCGTGCTAGCCAACATGTAAGTCACCTTAAAAAAAAACTCTAATATTGCTGCATTAGTTACTTTGTCGCAGTTTATGTAGTATAGGGTTGTTTCCAGTATTCAATCTATCTCTTGCTTAGCTCTATTGGAAAAAGCTTTATTTTTAATTTTGCGGTGCACGAAGACAATTAAGTTGGATCTATTATGTTATGATTTTTACATGAGGAGTAACCAAATTGGATTGGATTGGATTGGATTGTTGGGGTTAGTCTTGGCATTAAATGACGTTTTAGACGATTTTTTTTTGCAAAATCTACAAAGTCACATTTTGCAAACAAAACCTTCGCTTACGTGCGCTCCAACGATCGAATCAATCCCTATGCCGATTTTAGCGTGCATTTAACATCTCAAAGAGCTAAGTCCTAAATTTATCTTCCAATCTGTACCAGGCTAATGAAATCCGGAATAAACCCGTTCGACTCGCAAGAAGCCAAGCCGTACAAGAACGACCCAGAGATCCTCGCCATGACGAACCTGGTGTCGGCCTACCAGAACAACGACATCAGCGAGTTCGAGGCCATCCTCAAGCACAACCGGAACAACATCATGGACGACCCGTTCATCCGCGAGCACATCGAGGACCTGCTCCGCAACATCCGCACGCAGGTGCTCATCAAGCTCATCGGGCCCTACACGCGCATCCACATCCCGTTCATCTCCAAGGAGCTCAACATAGACGAGAAGGAGGTCGAAAATCTATTAGTCACTTGTATTTTGGATAAGTGAGTATGATGTTTTACGACGTGTCGGAAATTGAAGCCGTTCACAAGATGTAATTACATGTTAAATTTAAACTGTTTTGTCCCAATAGCGACAATAAAATGGCTGTGGACATAGAGACTGACTAACAGACGTATCGACTTCGATCACTTAGAATTAATTTTTCACTAGCAACATTTGGGAAATCTTATGTTTTCGGAATAAATTAATGTAAAGTTAACAGATGTGACAATTTTAATACCAATACTTTAGTTGGTTAAACATTTGTCATCATATTGTGTTGAGTAAGTTGGAATGTGTTCCAGCACAATAAGCGGGCGCATCGACCAAGTGAACTCGGTACTGGAGCTGCAGTCGGGCGCGCGGGGCGCGGCGCGCTACTCGGCGCTGGACAAGTGGACCGCGCAGCTGTCCTCGCTGCACCTCGCGCTCGTCAACAAGATGGCGTAGCGCGCGCGCTAGGCCCGCCCGGCTGACGCGAGGCGAACGGGCCGCCAACTCTCGACGCTACACTTTGACAGATTCCAAATTCTAAATTCGAATCGATGCAAGATACACAGGCTGATTTTCAACGCTAATACTAGTATAAGTAGTCCTATGATGAAGGAATTTGGTGTGAATCGTTGTATATCGAAATTAGAAGTCATTTTTGGACGGTAGACCCCAGTTGTATTCCGTCGATGGTTACAAATTGTATGGAATCGCTGTACATACTTATTATTCCTAAGTGGATGCCATACATTTGTTCATTCATCATTCGATCGGATTGATAGAATACAATTTGTCCAAGCTTTCTGGTGGATATTGTGACAATAGAGAATAAGAATAAGGGAGTTTCTATTTAATCTGGAGCGAGCAGTGGTTTGCAAGTGCATTCATATGGTCTTTGTTGAGATTTTGAGAAGGTCTAGCGCCGGGTCCGTTCAGGTTGTGTTACACTGGCCTAAGTTGGTTCGCTGGATGTATAGTGTATTAAGCCCTTTACTAGCGAAGCCCTGTTTATCGCGTTGTATTTAAATTAATGATCTTTTGAATTTAAGGTATACTCTTTAGTATTTAATAACATGAGCAGAGCCGTATTACTCGACACATTCTTATCATTTCATTGCAATAAAAAAAAACATTGTAAAAACTGCTCCCAGTAATATTGATATAAGTACTCTTATTCAATTGACGTGGCCGCTCGTTATGAAAAAGAGGAAACGAGAAATGTTACTTGTGTGTACTTAGTATAAGAGATCAATAATTTACTCAGCGTTTTAATTGGATAAACAGGGATCTAAAGGCAGGGAATAGCTATCAATCGACTACACGCATACACTATCGTTATTAACTTTGATAGATATGTAAATTGGCCGGGTTATACATTTTCCACGTGTCATTAGTCGTGCCACATTTGGAAATGTATAACACGGCTAAACGACGTATTATATCAAATGCTAAAGCTATACATTCGAATTCAATTATGGTTCCCAACGCAGGATTCGTAGGCAAATAGGAGGTACTGCACAAAGTGTTAAAATACCTCTGGTATATGGGTAAATTTGGTCAGACTCGCGTAAAAGCGTTAATTTGGGACCCATTTAAGAAAAATATGCTTGAAGTCGTCAATGTCATTAGAGATGTCAAGTCATTTATAACTTTTAGGAAACTCAACCTTATTGCCGTAGAATGTCTGATTGACTTTGGACCTAAGCTGGGTACCAAATTAAATGGCGTGAGAGGGCAAGAGAGAAGTAGGTACAAACCCCAAAGGCCGTTTTAAAACTTGCTGCACTGTGATTTTACTGTATTTTTCTATGTTTGTGAATTCTTAGTGTTAATAGAGATACACACGTGAAGTCCATTCAAATTTAATTTTCATGCTTAAAACCTAAAAAACCTCCTCCTCCTCCTTAAAAATCTTGGTATGAAAGGAATTCTAAAATGTTATCTGTAATTATTTTATTACAGATAACATATTACGAACCGTCCGTTTTAGCCAAAATGATGCTTTTTGAGATTATAAAAGTATTTACTAAATGAGACAAGTAAAATTGAATGTAGATTATAAATTCGGAAAATATTTACGAAATGTTTTTGTAAAGAAATAGTGCTAGTGTGTGCGTGTATCGCTTTGCGGTGAGCTGAGCTTACTCTGCTAGTGTTTTTTTTATCTGTGGTGGCTGACATGACACATCGAGCTGTATCATAAACATGAGCGCTGCACTATTGAGCAAAGACAATAAGCCAGAGAATACAGGCTGATACAAAACGAGGCAGTATGCCCGTAAATACATGTCATAATGAAGTGATTAAAATTTGTAAAAAAATATATAAAGTAGCTATAAAACTATTGTGCGGTAAAGTATAATAAAATGTATTTTAAACACTTCATTTTTACTGCATTCATTGGAAGCTTTAAATGGTGCAATTAATTTTAATGTTTTACACCACTTATTATGTTCCGTACCGTATGTAGAGTTGTACGTACATTGTACTCAACTAACCATTAAATGTAATGCATATAACCCTGAGTTTCTAAAAGTCAGCGCTCATGTTAGTCGTTTGGAAGTGCCGGGGTCTTATAGACAAAGTAAACCGCCGTGAGGCCCACTTTCAGTTTTCTTTGTCAATTCATGGTTGGTTTTAAGACGGAAAGTAAAAAAGGACGGTCCACTCCACATTATAAAGGGATTTAAAATGAAAAAATACTTGGTTTGTTAAGTATAAGTGAATAGAATTGTCTTAAAGCTGAGGTTGTAAACAAATGTGGAGGTCTGAATATTGCTTCCGTCGTTGTCGTATAAGAAACTGGTTTTAAAACTTAATGCCAAGTTAAAGTTAAGTAAAAGGAGGTTCTCTATGGCTTAGTTTGTGAAATACCATAAGGTTATATGTATGGCGTTGAGCGTTTAGATACATATGGCATCCCTGTCCAATAATTAGTCTGTTAGCGCTGCTAACTTCGTTACCAATTCCTTAGTCACATTTTCCAACACCAACTTGGCATTACCCTGTACAGTCAATGCAAGCATATGGTAGCAAAAAAAGTTGCAAAAAATATCGTTTATGATCACCATGCCTACAATTCAGATTGCCTTGATTATCTTTATCTTCATATTTATGGGTGAATATTCGGGCGTTCCAACCGCCGTCATTATTCTCTTTAATACATTGACGAAAATAACGATAGCTACCAGCAACTTTTGATGTCAAAATCAGCGGACCCGGGGATAGTATCCATTCCATTTAAAATAACACGAAAGTTATTAAGTTTATATTGAATAATATGCGAAAATAATAATGACGGCGGTTGAAACGCGAAATATTCACCCTTATACATTGCCGTCGTCAATGTATAGCTAATTTTCGTCACAAAACTGGCAAAGTTAAAGTTTCTTAATTTTAGTCCTTAATTGGAGTTCGAGTACACGTTTTAGTGAAAACGCCCAAAAACGTCTTCTTATACAATTCCTAAAAATATATAACTTCAGTTCAACTCGTCCACTTATAATATAATATCTAAAGTAATAAGTAAAGTTACTATTTTATTTACTTACTTGTTTCTTATTTCAATAGTAAGCAGTGCAACTTCATCTTCTCCATGTTCCAAAAACTTCTCACCCTATTAAAACTAAATATTTTACATCCGTTGAATGTTATGATTCAATATGATGTATTGTTTTAGGACGCCACAAATTTTAAGTACTTACCTATATGATTTTTTTCTGGCTCCTAAATAAAATTGGTACAGATTTAGTCACTTTTTAATGTTTAGCATTTTGTATTGTGGATATTATCAGTTTTAGTCAATTTTAAGTTGAAGACGTAATGCGTTTTTATATTTTTGGTACTATAGGCAATATACTTTTAGGCATTGTGATTATAACCCAAAATTATGGGCTGTATAATCAAGGTCATACGAGTTAACGTATGTTTTAACTAAAGTTCGCTATGATATATTTGCCTTTGACTGTTCCTAAACTTTAAACTCTCAGTGAGAAACGCTTGATCAGACGCTTCGCGCCCTACATATGCCTGCAAAACTCGGCAGCCGCAAATTAATAGAATAACTGACTGAACGTGTATTGTTTAAAATTTGTATAGATTTTGTGATTTGTTTCAGCCCAAATTGTGATGGGATCAGTAAATTTGTTGTGACGCTTATTTTCTGCAGTTATGAATTATGAAATTTAAGTTATTTGATATTTCGTAAGGTTTTTTATAAAATGGTACTTTGAATTGGCAACCGTTGATGTTTCGTCGGTAATATTACCTGGACACTCACCGTGCTGCGTTGTGATGCAAGCGCGGTTCAAGCGATGCTACGACGCTACCTTCCACAATATTTTCCTATGAACAAAAAATATAAATACTTTTAAAATTTACTAAGTGTTTTAATTAGATGCGGAGCAAGTTTAAGCAACGTGTAACATTTTTGATTGACCAAAGTTTACATAATAACGTCTCGGTGACACTGCAATGACCAAAATTAAATATATAAATATGGACCTAAATACACGTTAGCAAGTAAGTCAGTAATAGTACATTGTGTATTAAGGGTGGTAAAGAAAGGATTACAAACGAGAGTCTGTTAGGCTTAGGATTTAATAACTCGAGTTTTGTATTTCCTTTACCACCCGTGTAACATACAATGTTTTTCATCACAATTGCGAGGAAACGAAATAAAATCAGACAAAAGATCATATTTTTAACTTATTAGCGGCAGACTACATCATTGTCTGTGACTTACCACAGATAATGTCAAACGTGTTCGTAGTCCGATTCTAGTGACAGTCGAGATCAATAGTTTATAATTATGCGAGATTTTTAAGAAATTGTATGCTACTGACATTTAATCTCGAACGAAACTTCATATCGAATGGCACAAGAATTGGGGTCCTGACGTATTGTGATAGTTTGAGTCCACGTATAATATTAAAAAAAAAAAAAGCTATTACGCACGATAGGGCGTAATGGTAAAAAAGGCCCACGGGTATTATTTTGGACTTACGGTCGATTTTTCTAGCATGTTAGGACACTATTTACGAGCAAGTGTGATGAAATAGTACATTACTTAACAAGGGCTGTAAAAGAAAGAAAGCCCGAAATCGCAGGTATTTGAGACCCGAGCCGTAGGCGAGGGTTGTAAATATGCGATAGAGGGCTTTCTTTTTTACTGCCCGTGATGAGTACACAATTTTACGTCTTCACCTGGCCAAAATGCGAGTTTTACCGTGCGCGCAGCGTGCGATAAAACTCTCATTATGGCCAGGTGTTACGTAAAGTAAATTTTGCAACTTATAGAATTTGTTATTTGCGCGGTATTGCAGTGTCATATCAATATCACCGACGGTACCTAAGTGTAGATAAGGGCCTTAACCGTACAGTGTGATGAGAGATCTACGCTGCGTGCAGTGCCGTTGCGCGCCGTGTACCGATACCTACTACCTTGGATTCCCCTTCTATGTATGAAGTGTCACGATGCAACTCAACTTATAGCATTCTCTTTTACAAGCTTTTGTATAACTTGCAGTGTATGTTTGTACGCACGGGTCAAATTTAGCGAGTTAAATTTATCCTACTTTCGGTTAACGCAATGGGCTGAAATTTGGCCCACATGTAAACCCGATGACAATGCAATATTATGGTATCTACCTATGAGGTGATCTGATGATGAAGTCAGGTGGCGACGATCTCTGTTATTTTTAACGTGATAAGCAGACAAAGATTTTGCAAAAATTAATTTTTTGACAAACTTATTACTCGAACTTTTGTTTTCACAAATTTATTCCATTACTAGCACGCCCGCGACTGTTCCTTATTAAGTTAACATTAACAAGGATAAGTAGTAATTTTGTTTTAACTACTTATATTATAATCTATGGTTTATTCTTTACTTTATAGTATAAATATTATTTGGTAGTTCATGGTACATAATTATTATGAACCATCACTTTAAAAAAAACGACATATCAAATATGACAACATAAACGAAACCAAAGGTATGGTATATTTATGGCTCATTAAGGGTAAAAAGGCCGGAGATGAAGTACTTAGAGGTATTTACTTAGGTTTTGTGCTGAACAGAACGCGTGGCAAGGTGAGGGTATCGCTCGAGTTTCGATTTGCCTGTAAGTACTCTGCTCTGTCTTAACAAGCCCGCGTGCATCTTTTGCATGTGAACAGGTGAACACCAACCGCTCCTGTTGAAAAAGACAGTTGTGGAAACGTACCAAAAATCACGAGCAAAAATGTAAGTGTCCTTGATGGTACTTAGCAAGTGATGTTTTTTTTTTCAAACACACGTAGGTAGGAACTTATTCCGAACAGTGTCCTCTTTTTTTTAACTTTCTTAACCATTTACACAACACGAGACATTAATTTTAGGTACCTAGACTTTTACTAAAATTAAACAAAACTAAAACGTAAAGAAGTATCTATTTTGTTAGTAATTACTAATTTATTTTATTCCAAAAGCCGAGCGGTTAACACACGGTGAGAAAACTCAAGGTTTCCCGCATATTTATTTAGCTGTACAATGATTGGTCAGTGAACTGAACTAGCCAACAGGAAGTTAGATTGTGTAAAATTTTCATGGTTTGTACCCAAAAGATCAACTTTGTTTCAAAATAACTTCCAAATGTTTACACGGTATAACGACGTGTATTGCTTTATTTATCATGTTATTTCATTTTATAATTGATGTTTGTAAAAATGCATTATTCTTGAGTTTAAAATAAAAAGTACAGATTTATAGTTAAATCCCGCGTTTTCGAAAGTAAATGGTGAATGGTTCGTTTCTACCTCAACTTTTTTATTCCGAATTGTACTGCGAAGGCTAACCAAACATTAAACTTCGTTGAAAAATATGTGAAAATTCGCGGCATTTCAATGATTTATATAGAATTACTACATATTTAACAAATTTGTAAATGGTGAGATTAAGATATGTATAAACGAACCATATTGTAACAAGAAAAAAATTATCGTCTACGCGTTAACCATGTTTTACTTTATTTTGGAACGGTCGTGTTACTTTCCCGCCTTTTAGGTTACTCGTAAATATAAATAAGGGCATCATCGGTGGAAATTTTAGCGGCATTTGGTTATTCTAGAGAGTATTGCGAGTGTTGTTGACTGAAGCGCGTCGGTCAGTGATAACATTGCAAATCTAAGTGCCTTTTGTTTCATTAAATTTGTAGAAGTGTAGTAATTCAGCAAAAATGTCTCTTATTAACGACAAGGAAAATCTACACAATGGAATCAACAACGTGCATATTAAGGTAATTTATATATATTTTCTAACCTATTCTTTTGACATTAGTAATTTGTTTCGCACGAGTTCTAAATATTTCGTCGTTTTAGTCGCCTGTAAAAAATAGCGTTCTCGCTACACAAAACGGAAACGTCAAAGAAGCAGAAGATATGGAAGTAGAGAAAGCGGAGGTCGTGCCCGCATTTGACCCCCAGCTGGAGCCCCTACTGCGCGAAAACCCGCGTCGCTTCGTCGTGTTCCCGATCCAGTATAATGACATCTGGCAAATGTACAAAAAAGCCGAGGCATCATTTTGGACAGTGGAGGAAGTGGATCTCTCAAAGGTAACCTTTTATAATTATCATGTCATGATTCATATTTCAAACAGCACTTTGCGTTTGTATTGTTCAATTGGGAAACAGTAATGTTATATTGTATTTACCGTTATTACATGCTTCCTTATATTTATTAAATAAAATTTTACCAACCAAACAACTATCAACTGTTCTGAACCTACATGTATGTATTTTGATTGTTATTTTAGGATTTAGCCGATTGGGATAGCCTGAAGGACGGCGAGAGACATTTCATCAAGCATGTTTTGGCATTCTTTGCGGCATCAGATGGTATTGTCAATGAAAATCTGGTAGAACGCTTCTCACAGGAAGTGCAAGTGACTGAAGCAAGGTTCTTCTATGGTTTCCAGATTGCTATGGAAAATGTGCACTCTGAAATGTATTCTCTATTAATAGATACATACATTAGGGATCCTAAAGAAAGGTTTGTATCATAAATACTGTTATTAGGTGTTATCTAAATCATATTTTTACTAAAAAGTTACACTAAACCTAGTTAAGTAATTAATGTTGTATTTTTTGCTTCATGCATGAGTCATCTAGTCATTAAAACTTGGGAAAATTTATCTCATGAATACCTACATGTTTTTTCCTGCCTAGTAGCCTATTTATATCTACATTCCTCACATTTAATAAAAATGTTCTTATTTCAGAGATTTCCTATTTAATGCCATAGAAACACTTCCTTGCATTAAAAAGAAGGCTGACTGGGCATTACAATGGATTGCAAGCAAGACTGCTACATTTGGTGAAAGAATTGTAGCCTTTGCTGCAGTTGAGGGTATTTTCTTCTCTGGCAGTTTCGCAAGCATCTTCTGGTTGAAAAAGCGAGGTCTCATGCCTGGCCTGACTTTCAGCAATGAGCTTATTTCCAGAGACGAGGTAAATGGGGTCACTTATCAGTCACTTGTGTATGTTCACGCACGTATTTGTTATCTAGAAGCTAAGTAGGCTAATAGTTGGTGATAACATAGTTGCAGTTAAAAGCTCTAGATTAGCTATCAGAATAACAGTACAGTAATGTATTGCTAAGCAGTAAGTAATATTTGCACAAAGTTGCCATTGTTTGTCATTGAGGTTGTATGGTGATTATAGTTAAACTATAAACACATCACATTAGTTGTACAAGTCATTAGGGATGTTCACTTACTCTTACCTTTACCTATACTTATACCTATTTTCTATTACAGGGTCTCCACACAGACTTTGCCTGCCTCATGTTCAAGCATCTAATCCAAAAGCCAAGCAAGCAGCTTGTTTTAAAGATCATTAAGGATGCTGTGGTCATTGAACAAGAGTTCCTCACTGACGCCCTGCCAGTCAGGCTACTAGGAATGAACTGCGAACTTATGTCAGAGTACATTGAGTTTGTAGCTGACAGACTACTGATGGACTTGATCGGAGAAAAGGTAAGGGAATAGTTACATAAAAGATTTGTTTAAATTTTGAACACCACAAATTTTCTACAATTACTGGTTGGATTGCACAACTTGCCAAAAGCTTTGCTGCACAGTATGTACAGATGTAGTGCAAAATGATTTTCCTTCGGGAAAACTCGGATCTCAATCGGAATACGATGGCACCCGAACTGTCAATCAATTATTGTATTAAATGAGTGACGTTTTCATGTCCATTAAAATGGAACTTTATTGTTTAGTGTCAAATGACAAAGTGACAAATGACAGCATTTGTCATTTGACACTAAACAATAAAGTTCCATTTTAATGGACATGAAAACGTCACTCATTTAATACAATCATTGATTGACAGTTCGGGTGCCATCGTATTCCGATTGAGATCCGAGTTTTCCCGAAGGAAAATCATTTTGCACTACATCTGTAAAACTGAAGAGTAAAAAATAACTGTCTTACTGGTGATTACTAAAACAAAACAAAAGACAGTGATTAGTGATGTTATTGATAAGATAAAACGGTAATGAACTATTACAAATTATTATACTAATTTAATAATCAATGATTGCTAACATGAATAATTGAGTAACAAATTAGTAATATTGATCAACAATTATTGACTACAAATTTGTAGCTAATGTTTAATGGTTCTCGTTGCGCACGAATTTCGGAATTAGAAGTAGGACTAATAGGTATACTGGTTGTATAATGCGAATCTATCGAATGTGAACGTGAATAATCGACTAATGGATTTAGTATCATTCAAAGTCGCGCATCGTTAATAAAACAGTTTTGTAATTAAATATATTTTCCTTTTTTACAGTGCTACAATGCCAAAAATCCGTTTGACTTCATGAACCTGATATCTTTGGAAGGCAAAACCAATTTCTTTGAGAAGAAAGTTGGAGAATACCAGAAGTGGGGTGTGATGGCGAGTCGTATGGACAATGTCTTCACACTGGATGCAGAGTTTTGATATAATTGTATCTCATAGATTACATTACTAGCATCAAGACAAGATCGATGTACTTCTAATCACAATAAGATAGTATAATTGAGAATGTAATTCCAAACTTTAACCTAAGAGATATCTTGGTCTTCAGTGGATGTAGTGACGTTGGACCGACAGTATTATTTATTCCAATAGCTAAATTCTCATAGATAATTGATTATGAAATCTACCGGTGGAGCCGGTAAAGCTATTAACTATGTGAAAATATCTTTTCGTAAATTCCTATATTGACATCTCATAGACTAATGATAAATATCGACTCGTTAAGTGACCTTAATTATAAGTACCTGCAAATAATTAGAATATATGGAAATTAGAATATATGGAGAGGTATGTAGAGATTTAAGAATGAACTTTACTTGCTGCATTTTGTACTTTGTTTTAAGATTCTTTTGTAATTAAGAACACAATCATTTCAAGATTGGGTATTGTGTGATAATAATGTTAATAAATTTAATTTTAAATTACTATGAATTATGCTTTACCTCTGTGGCTGAAACTTTGATTATGATAGTGGCTTGGAGCTGCACAAGTTTGTTCGGACTTATCATTATTGTAAATGGCTAGACGGGAAGGATGGAATTGTGCGAACAGATAGTCCATGTCTTGCATTCTAACTCACCTCGGTACGGTAGTCCTCGTACCTAGCTTTAACCTTTGGTATGCCGCGACTGGCGTAGTGACGTTATTGCTGTGTGCCGCGAAATATCAACGGTTACGTAGTACTGCAACTCAAGTTTTTGATATCAAATATCTACAAAACTACAAAATGTACGTCTTATCAGATTTTTGTATTTAGAAGGTAATGTATTAAAGTTTTTATTATTGTTTAATTTAGTAATACATCATCAGTAGTATATTTACTGGAACTCATAATCTCCAATGATTCAAAACGTGGATCCGCGTTCCCGATATTTTGAACACATTCATAAGAGTATAGCAACGAAAATGAATGGTTTGTTTTGATTGGAAGATAACTTCACTCACTAAAAAATGTTCAAGCAAATTTCGACTTAATTGGTCTGTAAAAAGTGTAGAATAACGAAAAAAATCGCGTGGGGTCGTTTGAACGCTGATCCGCGTTCCGGCAGTATAACGGGATTCCGTAGATCCACGTTCTGGCATACCAAAGGTTAAACGTGTATGAAAATTCGGACAAATGAAACTTCCGACTTGTGCGATAAGTTACCGTAAACTCAACACCCACTTATTGCCGTGACGCCGCCAGGTAAGCTAAGCGCTCTCTCTCGGGCTCGGGGCCTCCGCTAAAACACGTGCGGGTGCACGGAACGGGCCGTTTTTACATTTCCGTACAAAAACCGTCGCACTCGCACTGCCAGTTTTTTTTAGTGAGCTTAGCGTGCTCCTGCCCTTGTTTTAGAACAACCCTGTAGTAGCTTAGGTTATTCGGAATTGTTTGTATGTATAATGAACTCGCATGCTTGGTGCACTTTTACTACCGCCGTGACTTGCAGGAATGGGACTCCAGGTGTATTTGTATTTGAAAAGCATTCGGCACGAGCATATAAGTTAGAGAGTGAATAAAACCAATTTATAAAAGAACCAACATCTTTATTATTATAAAATCTAATTAATGAACACTCCAAAGCATATTTCACTAGCTAAACATTTCCAGAGAAATACGCTTCCGAGCAGACAGGAATGAATAACTAAAAAATGAGAAAAGGATGGATACATAACGGAACCCCTAAAAAAAATTGTCAAAACAAGGGGATCAGAACTCTTGCACTGTTGAATTAAAACAATATATTTCAGAAATACAGATTGAAACAGAGCTAATATACAATTTTTAGCATTCCTTACACGTAATCGATACATATACCGAAACTATCTAATTTGTGGCGTACAATACTCTGCAAATATTTTTAATCTTACAGAAGTTCTTACATAAATCTGCCCATTCAAAGATATTTATTTTTCAAGGCTGTTTCACATAGTCAATGGGTGTAAAGCCATAGCTTTTCAATTATATTACATTCGCTGATTAGTTATCCGTATGGGACTCGGAGATCAAGTCTTATGCAATATATTCATTCTACATAAATAAAACAACTAGGGGAAACAGTCCTATTGTTGGCACCTTCATATTTATTTTAAGGTAATAAAGGTGTAAAGAACTCGTTTTGGATGCCAATAATAGGGTGTTGCACTATACGTAATTATGTATATCTATTGCTTAATGAAATGTACGTACACTCATCAAAACTGACCGCTCCTAGAGTGGCACTCGTTATTACAGATATATACAGTCAACGCATTCGAAAGTTCAGTTATTAGCTGTTTGACGTTTTTGTACGTGTATAATATGTATGGTAAATCTTGTCTTTAATAACCGATAAACTGTATGCTAGCGACAAAAATCCAGCGTTCCGATTCATTAATTTTTTTTTAGATGTTCTAGATTTTCGTAACTTGCACTAAGTATCTGCTATGTACATCTCTATAACAGCATGAATAATTAATCCTACTAATATGATAATGTTTTCATGTAAGTCTCAATCACGCACAAACGGATTCGGAAAATTTCAGGAAACGGTTCAATTCCTGGATTAAAACGATTGTTTTTATCCAGTAAAATTCAGTTCCCCGTGATGACGCGTACGAAGTGACAGCACCCAGTAGTGTTTATCATTTGTCATACAAGAGCCGTGTGGCTCTATACCAGCATGCCGTGTAATGAGCCTCCTCCTCCGGAGACGCGATCGCTAGTGGGCCTGCTTGTCTTTGACGAGGCGCCGCAGCAGGCGGTGGCCGGCCAGGAAGGTCACGGCGCCCAGCGGCAGCAGGTAGCGGACCGTCTCGAACATGGACAGCTGCAGCCACAGGACGCCGTAGAGGGCCAGGGAACCTGCAATGAAAATATGTTTTACTAAGGTAGTGTAGGGTATAGTCATTTAATCGTTTTGGATTTTAAAAAATGCGCAGTCGTTTCTATAGTCTATACTTATAGGTATTTAAAAAATGTAAACATTCTAAACCACGTGACATTGTTAAATAGCCAATCAAAACAGTTTTATCGAACTTTGATGTACAACGACTTTGACGTCAGCCAATAGAAGCAGAACACTGTCTGCTTCTATTGGCTGACGAACTAAATCACGTGGTTGTGTTGTCTATACTTCTACACTAATGTTTAATAACATAAAAAATAAAAAGGTGAATTCAAACCCTATTTGATTTTGAATACGCATATTGCAAACCGGGGTTAATTTACCAAAGAATTTCGATCTAGCTATAGATGGGAAATCTGCAAACTAAAAAGATTCAAGACGTTCAATATAATATGTCCTAAAATCCTAAAAGTCAAACTAAGTTTGAGGGTGGAGAAATTTAATCATTTAGTATGGTTTTTTTTTTTATTTCACAATCCTCCACAATTTGCGGGTGGTAGGACCTTGTGCAGGGTCCGTCCGGATCGCTACCACCATCTTATTCATTAACCTACCGCCAAACAGCAGTGTTCGCATTGTTGTGTTCCGGTTTGGGGATAAGACAGCCGGTGAAATGACTAGCATAGAGGCATTCCATCTTAGCCTCAGGGTTGGCAATGCATTTGCAGTCTTGTGATTGCGAATGTCTATGGGTCACAGTTTCCACTTACCATCAGGTGGTCTGTGTGCTCGTTTGTCTACTCGATGCCATAAAAAAATTAAAAAAATCCTCTTAAAAATCTTCGAAAATATTTACCGTTAAGTATTTTGTCTAATAATATGTAGTAACACTGACCTCCGAGCCCGGCGTGGAAGAGCAGCGCGCTGAGCGCGAGCGGGAAGAGGCGCAGGTTGACGCGCAGGCGCGCCCACAGCAGCAGCAGCAGCAGCAGCGGCGCCGCGCACGCCGCCGCGAACACGTCCGACACCAGCCGCGCCGGCCGCGGCTCCGCGCTGCGGAACTGGTGCGCGATCTCGGCCCGCGGCCCGCGCGGGACTACCGCCGGTTCTATCATAACACAACCAGTAAATAAACAGGAGTACCTATACCACATTTTTTTTTGTTATATTACCCGTGTTTTGTATTTCTTTTTTATTCTTGTGTAACAAGGAAACATACATACATACATACATACCAGTAAGTGAGCGTTATTCTACGAGTATGATGTCAAAGCATGAGTTTTGTCAGGCAAGGGCTTTTAGAGCTATTCCCAGTAGTCCGCACCCGGTAGTTCGCACTGCGAACTACTGGGAATAAAAATTCCCACTAGTCCGCACCTCCGGCAAGTGGTGCGAACTACTGGGAATTTTTATTCCCAGTAGTTCGCACTGCGGACAAATGGGAAAATCAAAATCCCAGTAGTTCGCACTGTTTAATTGACAACATTTCATTTTGGTGACACCTGCAAATTACTATACGAATCGAAAGGGTTTTACCTCCTGAACACGGCAAAATATTTATTTAGATTTATTTTTCTTTATTTACAAAATTACAAGTAAGTTAATAAAAATATCGAGTTTTACCAATACTACGCCTGAATAGATATAATACCATTGCCTTTTTCACGAGAAAAAAAGCTGTCATACTTCAAATTTGACATTGACACTATTTGCAGATGGATAGATACTTAGGGCCACTTGCACGCAGAATTTAACCCTGGGTTAAGGCACTAACTCGAGTTAGTAGACGTCAGATTCATACGAAAACTAATTTTAACTCGAGTTACGCGGACTTGCGCGGACCAGAGTTAGCCCTTAACCCAGAGTTAAGCGTCTACTTTTGTACGTGGTTTGCCGCCTAACCTCGGGTTAAGACGCTAACTCTGGTCCACGCAAGTGGGCGTTAGTGTCTTAACCCAGGGTTAAACTTTTCGTGCAAGTGGCCCTTTATCGGTGGACATGATACTTTTTTATATACAGATTGGACTAACGTAATATGTCCATTATGTCGTAGAAATGAAGTTACGCCCTTTTAGAATAAGTAAATCTTAATAAATTAATAATAAAATAAGTATTCATTCTAGAGAAAATTTTAAACTATTAGTGTCTTCCTCCTTCGAAACAGTATCTATAAAACGACTAAAATTAAAGTCTTGAAAATATGAAATCTTGTCAATTGGGCTATTCCCAGTAGTCCGCAGTGCGAACTACTGGGAATAAAAATTCCCACTAGTCCGCACCTCCGACAAGTGGTGCGAACTACTGTGGACAAATGGGAAAATCAAAATCCCAGTAGTTCGCACTGTTTAATTCAACATAACTGTGTTCAATTTCATATGGTATTGTAGGAGCAGGAATATAAAAACGAAATTTTAATTAAACACATTTATTTAAAATTAGACTGACAATTTAAAAAAAACCATTTACTTTACGAAAAAATTCAGCATATTAAAGTTTTTTAAGTACTTTACTACACAGGCATAATTTCGTATTTAATGTTTTTGTAATCAAAATTATGTTACTTTGTTAATGTTGATTCATTTTATATGTGTACACAACCAAGATCAGCTAAACGGCAGCCTAGATATTTATTGTGTGTCGTTGAGATGGTCAAGGTAGTTTTTATGTGGCCAAGTAATATATATGTGTATATTTAGTTTTGTTGATGTAAGTTTTCAAACGTGTTAATATTTGTACATATTTCTGATGACTTTTATACATATTTTATATGTGACTTAATAAATATTATATATACAGAGTAAAAAATGCTTTACTATGTCGGCTTGTTAAATTTTTCGTAAAATTAATGTTTTTTTTACCTCTGTAGAGCTGAATCTTAAATTTTTCATATACTTATATCTCAATATTTTGAATTATAAAATTAGTAAAATATTCGTATTTAAAAAAAACATGTGACCTCCTGCTTACCTTTTTAAGCTTTTTTAAAGCCCGACACAGGTCGGTACAGATCGTTCCAAATTTAAATAATAAGGTCATGTTATGGAATTTCAATACTATCTTACTGGAAACTTAGGATTCCACCTACCGGCACCAAATTACTGATGTTATATCAAGATTACATAGCATTTTAGGGGAAAACATATCATTTGATTGTTATCACTGACCGGTTTTGTCGCGGCCGAAGTTGAGCGCGACGTCCCCGAGGCGCCAGGCCACGGGCGCGGCGGCGGCGCTGTCGCCCACCAGCAGCGTCAGCGAGTACGCGCCCGACGCGTGCGCAAGGTGCCGCGAGATCGCGCCCACGTTCTATACGGACAACGACTTAGTTATTACACTTTAATCTAAATAAGTTTCTGTCAAAAAAACAGATAAGCTTTTGTTGCCGACTACTTTTCTTTGCACAGTCGTCATCTACTTGTCTAGACGATTCTAACAAGCCCTAACACGACGGGTTTATCATGTATAATTTAAGAGTTCCCATGGCCACCCTGAACCCTGAGTCTCCATCATCAGACCAGCTCGATGGTACTATATTATTGTATTGTCATCGGAACTAAAGGCGAATACAAATTTTCAGCTTCATCGGAAACCGGGAAGTGGGTCAAATTTAACTTGCAAGATTTGACCCTTACATACATACATACATTGCAAGTTAAATAAAATCTAGTAAAATACCATTTGTCTTAAGGTGCAAATGCAAGGAGTAGAAGCGGCGCAGTAGTAGTATTAAGACCCCTGCGCTCCACGTCACCCGAGGCGACATTTATATCATAAAAAAACTTATTAGATAATTATAAATTAAAATAATTTCTTATGCAAATTTTCTATAGCATTTTTTTCCAATCTTATAATATTCCAGTACAGTAGAACACAAGTAACACAACCGATATGGCGTGTCGTGAATCTTCGTTCGCGCAGACACGAACAACGATTCCGATGATTTCCGACAGCACGATTAAAACGCACGATCAGACTTGTACGTAATAGTTATAAGGTGCAAATTAAATTACAACTATTTTATCCATCTCGCTCACGAACGTTTGACGGCTGATTGGATGACACGCGGCGCGTCATCATGGCGTCACTAATAACCAATAATAGCACAGAATACAACTACGCAACGCATGGATTATGCTGATTGGTTCCCGCGCTTTGAAAAAATGTCGTCTGCGCAGGTACATCGGTATTATGAAACCGCGATTAGTTTGGGATTGGAATAGCTGTCAATTCATATGCACTTTGACGTAAGTATATGGTAAAACTGTCACCTCTAATCCCTTTCTAATCGCGGCTAGATAATAAGCCATATCAGTTGTGTTTTACTACGTGTCTAAACGACAATGAATGAAT